>JACEOJ010000089.1:992733-1064556 GCA_013761285.1 Campoletis sonorensis
TCTCGCAGCCCCTAAAGTATTTTTAATTCAGCAAGAGGTTCGTTAGATTGGATGGTAAAAAAAAAAATGTAAGGGTCCAACGAGACTTCTGGACTACCTGGTCCGAATTATGGCACGTTTATTTAGTTGTTTTGTTGTTTTCCTAATTGTTATACGTTATTTTCTTGTTTTATCTTTGAATTATCAGAGGAGCCTCTCTGTAGCATTTTAAGTTGCCGCAGGCACGATAAATTCGATATTTTATTATTAAAAAGTGTCGAATTGTGCTCTGACGATTTTTGATCCTCTGTAAAAAGGCTTGGTTCGTAAAAAAAATGTCGGCCATTCGATCAGACCGCGCAGTGACGAGAGTATTGGGATTTTCGTTCGATCTCCGCGAGATGGCGTTCCATCTGGGCCGTGAGGGTGTCAACTTCGCCCATAAGATCGCCCAAGAGTCTGTCGTTGTCGCGATAAACGCTTTCCATGCCATCGAGGTCCTTAAATTTCGTCGAGGTATCAGCAGTCAATTCGGATGCTCGTTGCAACAATTGTTTCGCTCTCTGAATGTCATCTTTGCTCTTTGTCACTCGATAGTTCAACGAATCACCGGCTCTTTTGTACTCGGTGCCAAGACGATCACTTTTGTTCTTTACGATCGTCGCGTTGTTCGCCACTTTCAATAACTCGCTACGGATCTCGTTCTTCAGAACGAAATCGTTTCTTACCGATTGACCTTGAAGTTGAGTCAAAAGAGCTTCCAAAGAATCGACCGAGGCCGTTGTGTTCGAAGCTTTCTTCCCTGCTTCTCTTGTCACCTCGACGATGTCCTTCAAATCTTTTTCCGACAGAGCGATGTCATGCTCAGCCTGATCAATCGCTGATTCAGCTTTGCCTTGTGCCTCCTGAGTATCCGCCAATAGTTCCACGACCTTCAGACGAGAAAAAAAAATCACTTATGGTTCCTGGGCACAAGATCAAAATCTTCCAAATATTTGGGGGTAGGAATCTCGTAAGAAAACTGAAGAAAAATCGAATACCAAGGATATTTCCTTGGAGTTTAGGGCAAACGAGTAAAAAAGCAGCTGAGGGTCAGTTACACGTTTTCTTAAAACTGGGTTTTTCGTAAAAATGGTCAATTGGTCTTGGCAAGTAACTCCTCCGTCTGTACGACGTATTACAAATCTTTTTGACTCCGTTTTTTCAATGATATCAATGAGTTTTTTTTGCTACGAACGTGTATTAATGAAAATCCCTATTTCGCAAAATGCTGTGCGACCACGAAAATGTTTCTTTCGGGAGAAAGTTGGTACAAAAAAAGATAAAAAAGGACACGACAATTTTGAATCGTGATTGTTTTTGTCCTCACCTTTCCTGCTTGGGTCTGCTTTTCAAGAGCGGCCTCTTTAGCTCTCTTCGCACGAGTCTCAAGGTCATGTGCATTTTTCCTATCGTTAGCCGTGTCGGCGAGAATCCTGTCGGAATCGGTTAGCGATCCAACAATGTCCTTGATCTTATCGGCAAGTTCCTTTATCTCATCGGGTCGAAGATGAATGTTTTTTCTCAAAACTTCTTCAGCGAGATCGCGCACCATGACTGGAGTGGGTTGATCCTCGTTCAACATGCTCCAAATTCTTTCCGTAGCTTCGGTTACCGATTTAGCTACGGCGTCGGAACGGTTTCTCGCATCCCAGGCTGCGTTGAACGCGTCCTGAGCATTGCCGCGGGCTGCAGTGGCGTCTTGTTTGATATCCAACATCTAAAAAAGAATAAAAGCATTAAAAACGGAGCAGAAATTCAAGGGATTTAAATAAACCCAGTTTTTTTCTTGCCGATTCACTAAATGATCAGTATTTCGTTGTATTTTGTTGAAAAAAGTAAAAACCAATTTTAAAAAGTCTTTTTTTATGCTCCCCGTACGACCAAAAAAATGAGGTACGATGGTTTTGTTCGACAGCTGCAAGAATTTGAACGATTAGTAATTCCGACTGCGAGGAGTTCAATTCGAAGCTGAAAAAAATATTCTAAAAGCTGCTTGTTCGTTTTTCTTTCAAGTTGATCAAATTTTTGGTACCGACGATTTCTGAAGTAGTCAAAAAAAGTTGATTTTGTTCTATTTCTTTTCACCTTCACGGTATATAACCGCTGAAAGGAAGAAGATTTTCGATAATTTTGATGGGATCATAGACTCACGTTACGTAAAAGTTGTTCAGCCTCATCCTTGTGCAGTTTGATTTTAGAGGCTTGTTTCTTAGCGACGTCAAGGGCTTGATTAGCTTTCGTGATGGCACCTGCGTCACAGGAAAGTCCGCCACAAGAACCGCAGCCAGCGCCTCCGCAGACGTTGCTGCAATCAGTGACATTGTCGCCACACATGCCAAGATTGAGATTTGGCATTTCATCATCGAATTCTCTGAGTTTCCTGTCCAATTTTTGGAGAGATTCAACACTACGTTCTTGTGCATCATTGACGGCAGCGCTGTTCTTGGCTAAAAATGTTTCAGTGTGTTTTCTGTATCTTTCAGCGTCAGCCAGGACATTCGTCGTTTCGTTGGCCATTTTTTCAGCTTGTTTTGACTGCTCGGCCATTTGTTGAGTAACGTTGAGAGCTCCTTGAACATTGGCTTCTTGAAGCCTCATAGCGTCTTCGCTCAACAGTGCTGCCCCCTGGTGGAGACTGTTTGTACGATTTTTCAGTCCCTTGAGTGACACGTCGTCGAGATTAACGCGCGCGCTCACCAGCTCAAGTTTGTTTTCAACTTCTTTCAATGATTTTTCCGATCCGGTGATGTTGCTCGCAAGATTTTCTGCTAAATCATTAAGCACGTCAAGATCTTGACTTCTGACCGATGTACTTGTTATCAGTCCTCGAACGAGGTCCAAATTATCGATCATCTCGTCGAACTGTTGACTGTAGACTCCGGTTGTACCAACTTTTTGGATTCTTGAAGCCTCTCCGATCACGAGATTCGTCTTGTTCCGTAAACCATCGAGAATCATGTCCCAATTATCAAAACATTCGCCGCAGGGACTACAGGATGGAGCATCCCCAATGTAACCACGATCACACTGGTCGCACTTATCACCTCCAATTCCTTTGTGACACACGCAAATACCGCTCTCTCGATCACATTGCTGACTCGCTGAACCAATCTGGTCGCACTCGCAAGCCATACACTCCACGTTCGGGTTTCCATAGTAATTCGCTTGGCATTCGTTACAACGACGTCCACCAAATCCAGATCGACACTCGCAAGTTCCATCGAATGGGTTGCATCTGATCGGGCAAAAATTAAATGTGTCCTTAATTTATGATTGAATATTGAATGGACTCTAAAAAGTTGAGTAATGTTGGGAAGTTTCTATAAGATTCAATGATTATTTTCCAGCATAAAGATTAATTCCATGGTTTTTTTTTTTTTGCAGAATTCGTAATGATTTTAATAGTGATTCTTTTATAAATAATGATTAAACTGTTTAAATTTGTGCTAAGAAAATGAAGCCAGAGTCACATTGTAAAACAATTTATACCTCATCTTGAACTTCGCAAAGTAAAATGTGCTCGACCGAATGGGTGTTAAATTAACACTGAGAACTGGTAAAGCCTGAAGATCGAATGGCAATACTTCGATTTGAATCTAAAAATCTATTAAATGTGAAGAAACAATAAATTGAGTACGTACGTGTCTGAAATGCTGCCAACAGGATCACACTCGCAAGGATCACATCCTTGGCCACTGGCGATTCTCCAATGATTTTCTTCGCAAGCATCGCAAAGTTTCCCGACGACGTGAGGCAGACAAGGGCACTGTCCATTGCGATGGTTGCAAGGTCCAGCGCCGGCATCGGTTCCCAAAACGTTGCACATGCAGTCCTGGCAGTTCTTCTCCAGGGCGTTACCGAAGTATCCAGGTTTGCAAAGCTGACAATTAGGTCCGTCGGTGTCCCAAAGACATTGCAGACATCTTCCGGTGCTGGGGTCGCAATTTCCAGGTCTGGCGAGATCAGTATTGTTGCTGCAATCACAAGGTGAACAACCACCGTTCGAGTCTTCCGGATTGCCGAAGTAATTCTCGGCGCAGGTCTCACATCGGGGTCCGGAATAACCTTCGTAGCACTCACAAATAACATCGTGGGTAACGGAATCGAGGCTACAACTGTCGGCGTACGAATGTCCCGAGTCTCTAGTGCCTTTGAGACAAAAAAAAACAGAAAACAAATTCAATAACGTGGTCCTTGGAGTCCATATTTCTAGCATGACTGAACCATTGCTTGGAAAAAGTTTCAATCATTTTTATCGACCACATCATCAAGGAAAAAACTTCTTCGTTCATGAAATATCGGTCCACATAATAATTGAAGATGAAAGATTTCTTCTTCTTTATTTTGAATACAATTATTTGCTATAATTTCGAGCTTTTACGCAATTTACTAAATCGGTCTTGAAATTTTTTGCTAAATTCTTTGTCGTTGGTAGTTTGATGATGAAGTCAACAGAAGACAATATTTTACCTGGACAGGGGCAAGCTCTGCAAGGTATGTCAACACCGATTCGTGGATCACCGTAAAAGGTTTCAATGCAACGATCGCAATTGTGTCCGGTCGTGTAATCGCGGCAATTGATGCAAGCGCCAGTTTTTGAGTCACACGACTCGGCGTGTCCGTTGCATTCGCAACGCTTGCAATGTGGGAAGTTCCAGAAGCCAGGATTGCACTCGCCGCAACTACGTCCATAAGTATTGGGTCGACATTTGCAGCGTCCGGTTTCAACGTCGCAGAAATTGTCCAATGCACCAACCGCGTTACAATCGCATGCGACACAACCCTCCGGACCAAAACCGTAAGTTCCTGGTGCGCAATGATCGCAACGTCTTCCAACAACGTTCGTTTTACATGGACATGAGCCACCGTAGTTTTGGCACAAAAGACTGTGCGAACCCGTTCGGTTACATTCGCAAGAATGGGCGCCATCAAATACGTAATAACCAATGCTGTTTCGATATTTTTCACATATTTCTGCCTCTCGGGAATCGTAACGTACTACGTCATTAAATATTTCGTTACAACGGTTTCTGTCGTATTCCTTGAGACGCATTTCACCAGGACCTGAACCACTGAAAAATGGAATCGTCTCGATCCTCGGCCTTAGAACAATCTGCAATGTTTATCCAAACATTTTATTAAATGTTCCAGAGTTGTACAATTTCCATGATGTCGAAAGTTTTTCAATGATTATTTTTATGACTTACCGAATCTACGAGTATCGATGCCGTCGGACTATCAACTTGGCTGTCGAATTTGCGGAATTGCACGTAGATTCTATAAATTTTTCCTGCTTCGAGGCAAACTGCTGGATCAGCAACGGAACTACGAGCTGTGTGGGGTAATTGAACCCATAAACGATCGTTCTCAGGATGCCAATCAGCGCATGGACCATCAGGCTCAACGTCCCCGTCTCTCTCAACAATTATTTCAACGTCTTGCCAAGTACCCGGATGTAAGGTTTCGTAACGCAACACGACGTCGTACCACATCGATCTTCTTATGTCGTTGATTGTAAAATTCATGGTTGCACCCTCTGAGGCTTTCATGAAACCTGTTCCTGTCCACGTGTTGTCTCTACCATCTCGATAAGGTTCTCTTATCACGACCTGACAATTCTGTGACCCGAAAGATTTTTTTTGAAAGTTTTTATTCAACAATAAAATAAAATCAATTAAAAAATTTTAATTCGTAAAGAACATGGACAATAATAAGAATAAGCATAATAATTCAATGTTTCTTTGCAATTTTGTAACAATGTAACTTTTGTATTGTCGTTAATATGTGTGTGTGTTTTTTTTTTTTTAATTTGACAAGATACTTACGTCGCTGCCTCGCGATAGTTCGCCCTCATAAATCAAAAAGTCTAAAGCTCCCGTATAGTAACTCTGCTCCGGTTGATTACAATTCCTGCCGGTGACGTGAGGTCGACAACGACACTGTCCAGTTACTACGTCACAAGTAGCATCGTAAGAACCACCAGGATCGCAATCGCAAGGCTTACAACCATCGTGGTCGTCACTCAGTCCCCAATATTGTGGTAAACATTGATTACAATCCCGAGCAGTGACGTAACGTTTGCAAGTACATTCACCCGTCACCATGTTGCAGCCTTGATTGTCGATGGTTCCAAGAGGATTGCAAGTGCAGGCTACGAGGATAAAAAAATTGTGAATCCAAGTGGAATGGCTCGATATTTTTTTTTTTTTTTGCTTTGTATAATAGTCTCGCTATAGTCACGTTCAAAAGCTAACTTTTTGATTAAGTTTAAAAGATTAGATACTTTTCAATTGTTTAGTGATAATGTGGCGAAAAGATTTTTTTAATACCTTCGCAACCGTCGGGATTGTTAGCATCGAAATTCCAGAATCCATTTTTGCATACGTCGCAACGACGGCCCTCGACGTTCGTCTTACAGTGACAACGACCAGACACCTCACCACTTAGCACGTCCGTTTTTGAATCGCAAATTCCATCGTCCAATGAACCGCCAGGATCACAGTCGCATGCTAAACAAATATTCAATAACATAGATACGTTGCAACAAATAACCAAGTTTACGACGAATTTAATGCATTCGAAATTTGAAAAAAAAAAATTCTTCGCAGTTACAGTAATGATTTGATGAATTTTTTTTTGCTCCTACAAAAATGGATACAAAATCTCGTACTTTTGACTGATCTTTTTGGGCATAAATTTAACGTACACTCGAGAACATTCGGAAGAATCGAACGATCAGTTTTGTGAATCCGAATTTTTTGCAAATCAAAAAGTAAAAATATCGAATGACAGGACAAAATTTACATGTATTCAGAGACATGGAAAAATTCTTCTCATTCCCCGAACAAGGCTAATTAAGATTATGTATTGAAGGGTTTGCTGCTTGACAGATTTATGAATAACTTGACAGCAAAGTTTTTCTCAAATCACAAAATAAGGAAATCGCAGAGAGATAAAATACGTTCAGCTCGAAATCTGCATGTATCCAAAATTCGAATAATAGCGAAAGTCACAAAACAGAAATTTTGCCACTGGAAGTATATTTAAAAAAAACTAAAAATGATGATAACGAAACCGAAAATGAAAAAAAAAAGTTTCTTACGTTGACAAGCTTCCTGATCGGTGATATTTCTTCGGACATCGTGATAGTAAAAGGGTTTGCATTGTTCGCAGTTTCGTCCTCTGGTGTTGTGTTGACAATCGTCACAAACACCGCCAGAAACACGTCCAGATTTTTCATATACGGCTTCGTCAAAGTGACAAGATGTTGCATGGTCGTTGCAATTGCAGGGTCTACAAGCGTTGGTCTGTTTACCAACAGCTGGTTTCCATGGTCCGTCGTTAAACATATCTTGACAATTTTCACAATTGAGTCCTTTCGTATTGTGAGTACATTCACAACGTCCGTGAACCATTTCTTCCTCGTTCTGTACACCAGGAAGTGCGAGACATGCTGATGCGTGACCGTAACAAGAGCAAGATCCACGGATGACCATGTCTTTCACGGCGTAATAATATTTTTCTCGAATTTCGGGCCGATCGTCCAACAGATCGTCACCGAGAGTGTGCAGTTTCGTGAAATTAATACGTAAATTAGTCATTTTCATAAGATTCTGCACTTCCTTGGAGTACGGATTGTCAATGACGGATTGTAGATTCGGTGGCAAAACGCGAAATATTGTTTCGCCACCTTCCGATGGCGCAACGTTTGAATAATGAGAATCGCAAATGACATCGGTCAATCTAGTTAATCCGTATGTCGGTGCACCTGGAAACGATTGCTCGCAATTATGTGCAAAGTAACGATAAACTTGCCATGTTTTTCCAAAATCGTGAGATCTCTCGATCAACATGGCTGCTGGTCTGAACGTTTGGAAACGGATTATCAAATGGGTGAAATGAAACTCGGCCTCGAGATCCAATTGTATGTACACATTCTCTACTCCATTTTCTGCCTGCCACCAAGTGGTTCTTCCCGATCTACAATTTATTAACAAACGAATTTTTCACATCATTTTATATTTATTTTTATTGATCATTCAATGGGAGCTAAAATGCCAAAGTTAAATAATGGCCTCACGCTGCTGAATTTGGTGCCAAATTTTCACAATAGTTTCGTCCAAAGTTTGATACAACAATTCAACAACCAATTGACGGTGGAATCGTATTTTAAGAAAATAGTAACAACGATAGATTTGGGGAACCATGAACCGTTCGTTTTGTTTATTAAAAAATTCTCTAGAAAGTTACTGGATCGATTATTCAATAAGCTCCATCGTTAAAATTTTGTAGTTGATTGTTTAAGCGACGAAAAAAATTGTCAACTGATGACTAGTTTTTCAAAATTAACAAGCTCAGAAAAAATAACGTCAAATTTTATATTTATTAGATGATCGTACCTCAAATCTATCGTCATAAATATTTTTATTGGTTATTAAGAAATGCAGTAATTTTTTCTTAAAGTTTAATTTGTTCATAAGTGCATGGGATTATATGAATTTTTGAAAAACTTACCCACTAACGATGTTCGTAATATTGTGCTGCTGCCTGGGCTGCGAGGCATCGCAGAAGAAACATTTCTTACGATCTTTCAAATGGGAAACGATGCAATATCTTTCAGGACCATGAAGACCACAAGTTGAAGAAGCTGTTAAATGATGCTTCCGTCCTATCAACAAATCCCCTGTTGCCGGGTAACAGGAGCCTTGCTCGCAGGGATGTTTTCTTTTCGCTTTTTGAGAACAATCAATTACACGATTAGTGGCAATAAAAAAACAGAGTTTTTGTACACACACACAGTGACGTAGCATAACAATTGGACCAAATGATCTCTTTCTACTGCTTAGAAAATTCACTGCTCAAAAAGCTCAATAATAAAAAATCTTTAAATAGTTGGTAGCAAATTCTCTTCGCTTTCAAATGAGACTCATTACTACATTAAAAATTGTTGATCGTTCAAATTTTTGGAGCAGACGAAAAAAATCATAGTGTTCCACCCACTTTATACGTCAGTCCACGCTTTTAACTTCGCTATCGATTCTGAAAATTTGAAAAAACATAGAAAAACCATAACGACGTACCTTTCGCAGGGATTCGTTGTTCTCGGCCGTATTGTGCATCACCGAAGTCTGTGATGAAAAAAAAAAACAGGATGTTGAATCAAAGAATTGATGAAAGTGGAACAAAGATGAATATTATATTTGCAAAGTCGTTAAAGATCGAAGTAATCTTTACTGCTTTTCTCAGAAGCGACGATTTCAACTTCCAAATGGACTTTCAGTTGAGTATCGTCGATAATACACAAATTTTATGTGAAGCAAAGTGTATTTTACGTCAGAGAGAGAAGGAGAGAGAGAGAGAGAGAGAAATTATAATAAAAAAGCGTATGGTTATCATAAACTATATTATGGAGGTCTATCGAATCGCCGAGGCGGATGTTTGCGACCATTTTGTACGAGGCTCTTTCTGACTTCCATCGCGTATGTAGAGTGTAGTCGAGATATGAGATAGCGAGAAAAAGCTTATAATCTCATTTACGATGAATTAAGCTCGACGCGTGTCCGCACGTACTCGCTTCATCGAGTTGGTCAACCGCAAATCGAGTTATATTCCGTGCTCAATCAGCTAGACACGTCTTTTTCGATACACTCGACCAATCGTGAAGAAGATATTGATTCAAATTTCATCGACGTCGATCACTTTGATATCTGCTTATTACTTATTAAACTTCGAATAAACGTACAATTTCATTGATAAATTATACGGAAAACCAACATTTCAAAAACTATTTTCATCAAAAGTTCCTCAAATTTCTCATTTATTCGCAATCATTGTAATAATTTCTGAAAATGATATTCATCGTAATTTTATCGATATTGGTCATTCACGTGTCCACTAATTTTTTTAAACATTCTCAATGAATAGAAAATAAATAATAAATAAATGATACTATGAAAATATGAAATAAATGAACATAAGAAAAAGTAATAGTTTTTCCAAATCTTGGAAAAGCTACTTATCACAAATTTCACGAAATTGGTCAATCAAATATCTAATCAAAACCAATAAGACTTGTAATTAGCATACAATTTGATTCATTGAATATTGTCGCGTTGGAAAATCTCGATCCTGGATAGTGAATTCTTTGATACTCTCTAAAAATGTTTATTCAAATGGCAACCGTTCGATGAATCCTAAAGCAACTATTCATTTTTATCTCAACGTCCATCAATAAAATGCTTCTTAATTGTTCGATTTTAAATCAATTAAGTGCAAGATTGAATATTTATGTACTCAAAAGTGTACATGGCGATAATTGAAATTAAAAAATTTCCAGTAACAGTGAGAAATGACAAAATGTATCAACTTTGTGATTATTGCTAAGCAGGGTGTAAGTTTTCTCTAATCAAAAATAAAATTTCCTTTGTAACACGAGTTTGGATTCCATTTTTTAATTTTTAGAAGTTTTATCCTCCATGAATGGGAGGATAAAATGGAATAATGAAAATTATTTGTAAGTTTAAGAAGTTTCGTTCCTCGTCACGTGTCTCTGAGCACATGGTCAGAAAATTTTGGATGAATCCAATAAGGAGATATTCGAATAATCGTAATCTCGAAGAATTTGATGACCGATTTCGTTTTTTTTCATGATTTTTTGTCGTCCCCTTCATTTGAAATGTATACGTGCTTTTTCGTTCGTGAGCACATTTGTGATATTCGTGACGCCATTGCTGCTAGCAGCACATGGGTCATAATATGGTTTTTGGTTACTGAAATAAACTCATCGCGGGAGAGAACGAGAGAAAGAACGAGAGAGTGACAAACTCTTGAGAACGGAAGACGCGGGTCAGGGGGTCGAGTTGGTATCTAATCGGACGTGGATAAAAGCATTTCTTGTCACGAGGCTACAACGCGGATGGAGAGACCATTTTTTTCCCATAAATATGTATGCTGCTGAAGTACCAGATTTCTCAATTTTTCAGTTTTAATATCATTGACGAGTTGCTTGTCGCCATTGTAGGAAAAATGAAGGGATGCTCGCAAATGATGCAAAAGGGCCTCGACTTCATTCATTTTCGTTCCAAAAATTCCATCGATACATTTGTTGGTCTTCGTTACAAAATTGTCTTTCATAATTTTCAGTCTTAACATTGTTGTCCAGTTGCTCGGCAACTTAGTAAGAAATATGAAAAAATGAATGAATAATGAAAAACGTTTGGAAAAAGTCCTTGAATAAAAACATTTTCGTTTT
This sequence comes from Campoletis sonorensis, assembly GCA_013761285.1. Taxonomy (NCBI): domain Eukaryota; kingdom Metazoa; phylum Arthropoda; class Insecta; order Hymenoptera; family Ichneumonidae; genus Campoletis; species Campoletis sonorensis. The sequence continues at coordinate 1,004,006 of JACEOJ010000089.1, forward strand.
AAGAACTCGACCAATTCATTTTTTAGAGACTTCCTTCCCTAACTGTTTTCTCAATTAGTTTTTCTTAATTAGCAAAGACACGTGTAGTGATGTTAAGTTACGAAATCATTGATTCGTGATGAATAACACTAAATTGAGAATATTTGGAATTTTTTAAGATAGAATTTGTCACTCAAGTTTTTTTACGATAAACACCTTGCCTAATTATTTAAATGATATATTCGTTGGATTTAGATTTCATAATACCAAGTTTTATAATTCGATAATCCCTGATTTGGAAACATTTGAATTGCTTTCAATTGTTTGTTGAAAACGTTGTAATTAATTAAACACGACGAATCAAGTCCTCTATAAGGATTGGATGCTTGCAGAGAAAGTTGTAACTCACCTGTTAAAAAAACGATAAGAATGGCGGCTGTCAGGGCCGCCCGATAACGAGAAGCAAGGGCCATATCGACTTAATTTTCTTCTGCCCTTTCTTCGTTCTCTTCTTTATGATTTTGTAGAGATTCCCTCAACACGTTCGGTCCATTTATCTGGACAAATAAAATAGTGCATACTTTTGAAAAATTATATTTTTGTATTAAAAAAGAAATATTCAAAGTCGACACCAAAACATTAAGAACCATTTCGCCCTCCAATTGCTGGAGTCTCGACGAAATGAGCAAAAATCTTTTTCCTCGCGTGAAATCTCCATTTTTTATCCGCATCTCAGAATCCACGTGCTCCAAAATAACAAAATCAATGCAAAAACATGTAACACAGCATTTTATGTAAAATTTGGGGACTTCATTTTGAAAACCGTCGAATTAAAAAATTGTTATGTATAAGATTTGAGTTTAACTCGAAAGGAACGCGATCTTTCGTACATTTTACTTCCCTGAATCACTCCAATTAAAAATTCGCTTTATTTATCGTTCAAGTCATTCGTTATCAGAGTATTTTTCATGGTATTTATATTTTCACATCTTTATTGGACTGCGATGACCCGAGTGTCAATAATTATCGATTAATAATTAATCATCGATACTCTAGAACACAATGTATGGTTTTATATACAAACATATAATGGTAGAACGAAATGGACCTCTCCGCGTTCTTCGAACCCTCGTAAAGAGGCTGACGAAGACAGACATAATAATATATATACACACATATGTAGATGGACAACACATGTGTACATAAGCGAGTGTTGAGCGTCTGTAAATCTCGTAAGAGAAACCACGTCTCGTATGTTTTACCTCAGACTCTCGTGTCCGAATCCCTCGGAGACTTGACTTCGTTTCTTCGACTTTGTTCCTAATAGTCTCACGTTCTCATTGATTCACAACTAAAACAACAATAACGAAAAAAAAACACACTCAAAAACTCCCCCGCACTTGAACGATCATGCGCGCATTATCCTTGTAAAAATTGCGCGAAACAGCGAAGCAAAAAAATCCTACGTCGACTTTAAACACCACGAATAAATAATTATAGATAAAATAAGAAAATTCTTTTGTTTTGTTTTATTTTTCTTTCAAATACACTACGCTGGGAAGTGAACGCAAAGACGAAGACTCGGACGCGCCTCTTTCCTCACTATACAGACTCACGAGAGTGCCGTGCTCTCACAGACAGCGGCTGCAGCACTCGGCACACACTGCTGGCTCCTCGATGTTTCTCGGCACTGCCGGTCGAGTTCGTCGTCACGGGGAACACGGGGAACACGGGGAACTCCGGGGGTATATATAGATATATGTATATATATATATACTCGCAGTAGGAGGGATTAAATCTCTCTCAGGACTGTAAATGCTGCGGGCGAGACACTTTGCCGACCCGGGAAAATATTACCGGCTCCATTTTTCAGTTCTCAGCAAATTTCATCGAAAAAAAACCGAAATTCAAGTACTCGAACTTCTTATTGTTATTTAAGGGAAGAATTAAACGAACCATTTGCAGCTGCTGGGAAAATTGCATTCAAACGTTCGTATCAATAAATTCCGAATTTTTCATAAATATTTATGTTTGTTTGAAATATTTAAACTTTTATCGTTTGAAAAAGTTTTTTCCAATTGTTTTATTTTTTATTGTTTATTTATTTATTGCATTTTAAGGAAAAATCGCTTTGTGTACTTTCGATGGAACGGAGAGAGAACTCTACCAGGGGATCAGGTATGGTTTTCCGGGAATCAGCCTCTTTTCCACAAGGTCCATTCCTTTTTCTCTCTTTTCATGCTCTTACGAGACTCCCAAGACGCATTTCATGGGAATCTTCCGAAGAAGAGAGAGAGAGAGAAGGAAAGTGAAAGAGTGCCAGATGTTTTAAAAAGAAGCACAGTTCTTGTGTACGTTTCTACCCTTGCTTCTTGAAAAAAAAAAAAAATCTTAACAGCACTGATTTACCGATTCAGCATAGAGCACGTTCACCAAAAATCTGTCATTCATATTAAACTCTTTCGAATTTACAATAACGATGATCTTGGTCATTGCAGAAACATTGCAATGAGTGCAAATTAGCAATCAATTAGCAACTAATTGCAAACCTTTGCTTCTTTTAAAACAGAACAAAATCAAAGTGCATGGATTTTTTGCAACTCGGACAACACAACGACATTTATACAAAAACTACAATAATTGTTGTCTTCATTTTTTTTTTCATGAAATAATACTCCATCCTATTTTCGAAATCTTCTTCTTGAAACAATTAACAATAATGGTTGTAAAAACGATAAAGCTAACATCGATATTTTAATATTTTCAAATATTTTCATTAACAAATTTGATTAATTTGAATAATTTTTGGATTTGAACGTTAAAATTCGACGATTCGATATAATTTTTTTTCCGCTGAAGAACATGTTTTATAAAATGTAAGAAAAACCATAAAGCTTCCAAATTTTCTGACGATATTCTACGTTAGAATAGCTCTGAGTGCTCTCGTTCGTGGCGAGAGTTTATCGTCCCTTTATCATTTTCATGTAAGTGGAAGGGAAATTACAACGACTATTTCCCTACGCACAGTGTATTTCTTTCATAAACAAATTGTTGAGTTTCATTCACGAAATAATCATTCTGGTCGTCTCTTTCTCTCCCTCTCGTTCTTCGAAGAATTCTTTCTTACGAAATAAGTATCATTTATCTCATTAAAGGCGAATCACTTTTCGTGACTTTGGTCGAATGGTTACGTAATGAATACGGAGTCAACGAGACCCCGAATGCGATTAAATGATCCAAGCACTGAAAAGAATTACATCGTCCTCATTAACTTGTAAAAATATGACCGAATTATCTAAAATTACGTTAATAACTCGTTTTTTCTTGTTCGCGTAGAATTTTTATCAAATTTCGAGTAAATAATTTCGCGCAACAGAACCTCGGTCGTTGCCATTTGCAACAAAGCTTCGCCTTGAAAGCGAAGCAAATGTTGACCGAATAAGGACTTAGCGAGACTGACGACGAGACTTCTCGCGTGGCTCGAGCCACGCGACTGCACGAAGGGTGTCTTCATTTTTATTTCATCCTTGCAAAAATATTAAACAAAAATAAAAATGAGCAAATTACCCAAAAACCCTAAAAAGCTCGTACAGCGTTATAAATCATTCAACGGATAAATAATCAATCCTGAAAAGTGTACTATAATAATTGAAAACAAATGCAAATACTTGAGCTATAATTTGCGTAGGGTACACCCGTTATATCGAATGGTAGGTGGTCTTCGTTCACACGTGGAGCACACTTGCATTCCCCTTAGACTAGTCTCTTGTCTTCATTTAATATTTTCTTCCCTTACTTCATTTACACGTGAGTTCCGCACTCGAAGAATACAAATTTGATTTGTTTTTTTTTTGTTTTTCAATGTAAGTTCATTATCTCTTAACTACAAATTTTCCTCAATCCATCGAAACAACACATAATTATATTAAATTTCATAATTTTACTTGTTTTACATTTTATCTTATTTTTTGTTTTACGTTTAAATTCTTTTTATTACGATAAATTTTACAAGAGTGTAGATTTTGAGTTTTCAGGCTAGAATGCTTTGAAGGCTTTTACGATACAAAAATATTTGAATTCTCGTATTAATATTTCGTCCATATACTAAAGAGCTATTCGTGTGTTCACGTATATCTCGAAGTCTGTTGACCCGCTCCAAATCACAAGGTCCACTGTTGACCCTATATTCGATCTTTCCATGTGCCCAAAATAATAAAAAACCTCGAAATATTAAGAGAAAATGAAAAGTAATTGTTATCAAAATAGCAACATAAGACGGCAGAGGCCTTTGGCATAGGCAGGTTAACAAAAAAAAAAAAAAAATAAAGGTATTAAGAAACAGAAGTAATAGGCAGGTGAATAAAAAGTCGTGGGAATGTTGAATTGTATGTTTTTTTATTATGAAATCTTGCAATTCACATAGTTTTTTAATTTACCACGATTCATCGAGTGAAAATAAAATACAGGAATAATTTCTTGTAAAGATTTTGATTTATTATTAATAACGAATGATTAAAAACAAGGAATATTAAAAGGAGAAAACTTTAAAAAATTATAACTTGTGGAAGGAATAATCGAGAAATAATTTTGAAATATTATTTAACGTGTGCATCGATGGTAGAATCTGGTTTCGATGTCGTGACTCTCGGGAGGAAGTGTAAGAGAAGCGTGGGTCTCGTATCTCCCTTTGTAACCCCGGTTACGATAGTGCCAGCACGCTGCCTCCTCTTTTCCTCATGTTTCCTCGTTCTCGTCGGACTCTTCTTCTATTCTCTCGAAATTCCACGAGAAACGATAAACATAGATATACACGAAGTTAACGACAGGAAACGGAAGGCCGAATTGCGCATGTTCGAGCACTCGTGGAAAGCTTCTTCAATTTTATTCGAGACTTGTCAGACTTAGATGCGAATAAGTCGACGAGGAAACATAATCGTCATCTAGAATAAAACAATTAAAAAATCCAAACCGAACATCGAAATTCCTAATTGACCCTTGGAGACTCGAACTTTACCGAAATTAATTATTTCTTAACTTTTTTTTTTAACCAAAATGAACCAACGAAATTTTTTAAAAAAATTAGGTAAATTTCTCTGGTAAGTATTGAGTTTGTGAAAAAATTACCATTCCGAGGTTCACTGTAGTTTGGAAAAAAAAATCAGATTTATTATGAAAACGAACGGAATTAAACTATTTAATTGTATGTGGTATTCGTACAATTAACAAATAACGACTGTTCATTTTTTCTTGCACGTTTATGGACGTCCCAGAAACCATTTAGAATAAAACGACTCACAAATTATCGTTGGAAGAGTAGTTTAATCATTTGAGAAACTGACAAAAAGGTGGAAGATCGTAAGGCCTGCTATTGAAAATATTAAACTGGAGGCTACAAAGGAGAAACAATAAAAGTGAAATACCTATAAAAAAAAAATGGAATACGAAAACACGAATCTTTCGTCTTTGACTTATTTATTGTTGATTTGATAATTACGCGATATAATTAACGATCCCATTATCAATGGCACCCCACGGCGAAGCATTGATCGATCAATTAAAATGTAATTTCTATGTCAATAGTTCATGATTCATAATACTTATATTTATTGTTATTATTTTGTTATTATTATTAATTATTTTAGTATACAAAGTGTTCGAATCAAGAAAGATCATCGACCACCAACATACCATGGCGTTGACAAGATGATCAATTCTCAATCCATTTCTGTTTTCAATCTTCTTCGTTTACGCACAATTTAGCGCTATTCAGAGGCTGATGTAATAACAATAATTATAACATTATAATTATATTATTCGATAGGACTGCCCAAGCAAGATTGGCTCCGAATATTCGATTGCTTTTTTTTTCGTGATTTCAATAATCACGATATATAACAAGCGTGATATGGACAACGACGTGTATATCCGTCTGCACAAACTTCACTCATTCTAAAATCATTTTTGAGTCTCGACTATTGAATTACGAAAGAAAGAGAGAGAGTGAACAATTTTCAATACAATTTTCATTTTTCATGATTTTCCAGATCTTTCTCATTTGTTTTTACAATTAAACGATTAATGCGATTCTTCGTATACAAGAATATATGAAAAAAAGTGATCACTCCATTAATACATACATAAATTTACTCCGTCTCGTCATTTAGAGCACATTTATGTATATTTCATAGAGCGTTTACAAAGAATACAATTAACATTAAATTCAAGCGATCTATCAGTTGGTCACGCTACGCGTGAGTGCGGGAAGGCAAAGCTAAAAAAAGCAGATTCACATTTTTCTCGGAGATGATTGACATTTCGAGAAAATCAAAAGTTACAACTTATTCTCTAATAAAAGGAGAACAAGTAGTGTAATTTTTATTTTATTATTTTTTATTATTGAGACACGAAAAAAACGTGCAGCAGGATTTTAACCGGACATGAAACTGACAGATCGCCTTAATCGTAATCTTTGATTCTGTGTGTTGTGGACTCGATCTGTTTTCTTGTTATTTTCCAACTGTTATTCGCCCTCGTTGAACGAGGATGCGTCATGTAAAGTATTTGCTAATTTAATTACAGTGTCTAAGAATTTTTAGTTATCTGTACAGTGGCCAGAATATTTGTTCGATATGAATTATCATCTTTATCGATCGCATGCACTATCGAAAGATCTTTGATATCAGATTAAATTTAAATGAAGGAAAAGGAAATAATCGATCGTCGATTTTTCTTTTTTGGGGATTATGTGTTTTGATGCAATCTTGCAGTTGTGGTGCTCAATGAAAATTCCTCTCCGGATTGGCGGGATTTCTGAATTGCTCGAAAAATCTCGAAACCATAAGTAAAAATAAAGAACGTTTGAGAATATTTGAAAAATAAATTTGATAATTACGTCAAAAAAAGAAAGAGATTTGAAGGATTAGGACGAGGGATTATTAGGACGTTGGGAAAAAGGATCAATTCGATTTCGTCTTGATGCTGCTTTTTCCTTTTTCTCCAATCTTCCTTGCCAACATTTTCACGAAATACTCGCTCGTTACGAATCTAGATGTATTTGGCGAACATACACCAATAAGTGATGTTGAGTACGGCAAAGAGAAAGGGAAAGAAAACTCGAGAGAAACGATCTATGTTGAGTGCTCGCATTCTCCGACGTTGAGCAATCGTCGGTCCTGGCGGTGGTCCAGTCGTTGATTTCTGCGATCGGCCGGACAACAGCATTGCGTTCTCCTGCGTGAAAACAATCACAACTTGAACGCCCTCGTGAATCGGGACTTCTGTGCCTCCGGGAAAACCCGGGATCGAAGTATCGTTATCCTCGTTCATTGTCGAAACGTGAGACACGTCGCTGTCGTCGTCAGCATCGTCAGCCTCCCAAAAATCGGGCATTAAAAACGATATGAATCAATCGGAAATACTTTTATATACACTATCGTAAGAAAATGCAAAAACCTGGTCACCAATCGTTACTTCAATCATTTTCGTTTTTTCCTCATTTTACTTTTCCATCATTGCTATCATTTTACCTGCGACTAAAATCTTCGTTTGTATTTAACAGCACGCTTAATATTGGGATGAATTTTTATTGAAAAACTTCTATGAAAAAAAAAACTTCATCATTGGAACATTTGAAAAACGAATCAATGAATTAATGCTTCAATTATTATATCATCACTGCATTAAATCTTCTTTGAATCTATACAATTTGAAACATTCAAATTCACTGTACCAATTAATTCAGGTTGAGAAATGTACTTTTCCAAAATATTATCAGCTTTTTTTAGTTGGAGAATGTTGTGTTTACGAATTTTTAGGAATTTCACATTTCGAAACTTTCTAACGATAGTGTATATGTGGAACTTCAATTGTAAAGACAATGCGAGAGATTAGGTGATTTTATTTCCGTCATTTAGCGACTTGGAAAATATCAAGAAACAATCGAAGATCAATTTCCTCAAGAATTGGAGTTTTTGTTTGGAAAATACATGAAACTTTTAAGAAATTGTAATCTAGAAACCGACATTTTAAAACGTTCATTTTTTTGATAAATTCTTTCGTATTGTCTCAATGAAAAAAAAGAGGGTGTACAAAGCTCCACGACCCGCGGAGGCACAGAAGCACGAATTCCCAATGTTAATATCTTCATTCCAGGCGTTACCTTTGTCGCTATGTCGAAAATCTTGTCGAGTTTTGTTGAATCGTTTGGACCACCTGCGGATGCTGCGGGTGGAGGTGGAGGAGGTGGTTTCGCTGGCGGCGCATCGGAATCACCGAGGACGATATTCACCAGACAATATTCCATTAATGCCATAAACACGAAAATCGTACATATGGACATAAAAGCGTCGACGGCTTTGAGATACGAGACTGGTGGTAACGAGGCTTGACTCTTCGCGTGTTGTGTCGAAAGTGTCAGCAACGAAGTTACTCCCAATGTTACACGAGCTGGGGCAGCTTCCGGTTTTATCCAAAAAGATACCCACTGAAAATAGCATTTTTTTCATGAAATATCATTAATCCTGGAGCTCGTGTTCCATTTTTGACGTCTGTCAAACCATTCCCGGGGTCGTTTTCGACCCCATGGTGTTTTTAGCCATGAAATCGTTTTACAGTGACAAAGCAACCTGCCAGCACATGAATCTCGTTGTTTTTCAATAGCGACTAAAACGATATGCGGAAAATTCCATTTCATGAAAGTTAAGTTGACAAAAATGTCATCCAAAACTGAAAAATTCATAAAAATGACAAACCTGAGGTTCGAATCAACTGAGTTATGAAACTCAGAGTGAAAATTGAAAGGAGGAATATCTCATTTACATTAAATAGAATACTATTGGAATAAAGTTGAGTATTTTTATAAAAATTAATTATTTTCATAAATACAGTATTTTAATGATTTTGAATAGAGTGTAAAATACAGAGCCATTTGTCAGTTGATAATCCCGAGCCCCAAAAAGCTGCAGCAAACTTGCAGTTTTTGTAGGAGAAAAAAAAACTGATGCTGTATAGTTGAAAAAATCGTAAAAGGAGTTTCAGCCTATGGAATATTTGGAAATTCAGATACTTACAGACATAATGACGATCAAACAAGTCGGTACGTATGTGTGGAAGAGATAATAGCCGAGGCGTCGTTTCAGAATGAATATCACTTCGAGGCAAGTGAAGTTACCTGACAACAGAAAACAGCTTAATAAAAAACGTTGATTCACAAAGAAACTCGAAATCGACTCTGAATCCAAATGATCCAATTTCAAATCCACGTTTATTTAGCCAAAAGTATTCTGTAGAATAACCCAAAAAAATAATAATTTGGGCAACAGTTTAAAAAAAACCGTAACGTTTTACAATTTGTTCGACAGAGTGTGAAGCTTTGTTTATCAACAATGTGACGAGGACGAAGCAGGCTTGAAAAATAAATAAAATCGCTAAGATGAAAATCCATAGAGAATAATTACCTGTGGAATAAACCTGGGTGCAGTCGGCCGTGTAATTTTTGATGAGCTGCAACTGGGGCAACTCAATGTTCTCGTCAACGACGAGTGGCACGTCAGGATCCCACTGGAAGATCATTTCATCCGTCGTGTGGGACACTGTTGACCGAGTTTTGTTTTGTTTTTCAAGATTTTTCTTGTTTTTAGAATCGAATTTGTAAAGATTACCAACGGGTTTTGTGATTTGATAAACGAACGATGAATACGGGGGAGGAACGAGTGGGAACATTCATTTTTATATGGACGCTTGGTATATTTAGACGTTGGATCATGAATTGCCGTTTTCTCTTCCACTACATAATTTTCCTCGCTTTAGACGTTGACGTCGTCGACGTTTTCGTGGATAATAAAAGGAACGAACGAGGCGCGCTGCCGCGCATGAGATGATGATGCACCCTCACAAGAGCTTCATCTTTCTCATTCGAGGCTTATCGACTTTCACTTGAGTCCAAAACCACCCCCGATCTCGCGCCTACATGCACTCTCTCTTTACTCCTTTCGTGCTCACGTTATCAACCTCTCGAATTCCCAAGTGAAGTCCGTTCGATGATAAAATATTTTCCAGTTACCGAATAGAAAAAAAATGAGATTACTACAATCCTCCAACTTTTGTATCCATGATTTCCTTTGAGCCCTATTTCTTCATTGGGTTACAATTGAGATGAGTTGTTAAGAATCGACTGAAAGATTTTTAATTGGGACAGAATTCATTTTTTAACTTCAAAGTTAACTTACGATAATTTAATATTTACTCAAATAATTATAAAAATTGAGGTTAGTTCCCAATCTTCATTGAACTAGTGAAGAAAAAATTTCAAGTTATCTTGCGGAATACTTGAAACAGGAGTTGTTAAAGTTTCCGAAGAATTAATAATAAATTAATTGTCCGGAGCACAAGACTCCGAGGAGAAAAACAAATAATAAAAAGAGTAAAAGTTTCAACATGCGTGAAACATGCGTCAACAACAATAATGTAAATGTTGAAAAAATGAATACGCAGATAGCAATTGAATGATTATTAATGAAAGGCAAATATTGAGACTACTCACAACTCTCCATTTGTAACTTGCATTCCTGTGTGTCGTGAGGATAAATGAGAAAATTCATGGCACAAGAGAGCTTGAGAGTGAGTCTGAAAATGAGTAGATTATATGTGAAAATATTAACATTTGTTCGTTACTTACATTGATGAGCAAAGAAAAAAAACGACAATTTATCTGCATCACGAAAAACGAGAAAAAAGTGAGTAAAAAAATCACGTACTTCACCATGTACAATATGGTTTTGTCTTTGTAAAGCCACAAATAGTGATTTGGTATCGTCATCGTTTGAAAAGTGACAGATTTGGCATTCTTGAAGAACGAATCCGGTCTCCACATATTCTTCAACCAATCGACTTCCAACAATCTTTAAAAATCGATAAAAGTCGCAATCAGAAGCAATTTTTTGATGATTTAAGACATCGATCAGTGATGTATACGATTTGGTAATTTGTACCTGTACTCGGAGGTCATATTTTCTGGAAGTCTTAGTCTATTGTCCTTCCACGTTTGGGCGAAAAATATGTCAGCGGCGTAGGTCTAAAATGTCATGATAAAATCGTTGCTTTGGTATTTTTGAATTTGTGTATTAAAATCGATGGAAAATAATTCATATGAGTGGAAAAAAAAAAAGTACCATCGACGTCTCGTCAATGGAATCGAGACCCATGACAGTAACGTGAAAATATACAACTGTCGCTTGACCATCTTTCTTGGGCGGTCTCATTTTGTCGTAGAGCTTTGGATCTTCGGGCAGTAGATCGTAAAATTCCAAACTTCGCCTGCAATGTTCGTCGAATCCTGAGAAATATTTTGTGCACTTCTCGATACAACCCTAATGGATCAACTAAAATAATATATAAAAAGTAAGGACTAATCTCCCCGACTGACGACAAATTTGGAATTTTTATTTTTATCTCATCCTCTTCATTTCAATAGAACTTTTAGATAATTCTATTATTTATAATAGCGACTATTTATTCTAAAACTATAAAAACTAATATTGCTTGGCAAAGCGAAAAACTCTGTGCACTAAAAAAAAATGGTTATAGCAGGATGCACAGCTTTTGGAGGCTTTCAAGCTCTTATGTTAAGATCATTGAATAGAATTCTATTCAAGCAACTATAAAAGTAAATATATTTGATGTTGAGAATATCACGTGAGTGAATCCAATACACTTTTATTATTCATTGTTCCTGTTTATCTTTTATTTTTTAATTACAAACTTCTTTTTGACGGACGTTTGTGTTCGAGTGCTCTCGACAAGTCCAATTCCAATAGTCGGTGGAGAAATCTACAACGATAAGCTTACTGGGCGTACGCGTCGTTGACGAGATGAAGAAAAAGCAGAAGAAGAAGAAACTGGTGGATGGGCGATCGGCCACAAGACAGTGGTGAAGTTAAGCGGTCGGACGACGAGTCGAAACGGTAGCCACGATTTTCTCGTGACTCCACCATCGTGACGACACACAATTTGCTTCCTTATCCCTATTTTACAGCATTGCTTTCCCCGTTGAATTTCGAACCTTAATTTTTCCTGGTTCCAAATGTCGTCGGCAAAATCACGTCGTTTCAACCGAAAATGTGAACTTTTCGTGTATTAATTTGTGGAGCACAAAGAAAGGGGAGAGATTTAATGGAAATGCACTTGGAAACTTGAAAAAACTCAGACGGCCATCGTAGTGAAATAGAAAAAAAAGAACAACTTTTTCTCTTACTCCGGAAAATAATTCAAATATCACGAAAAAATGAAATAAAATAATGTAATTGTTTCGACACGCTTGAAGGAGAATGAAGACGAGAGCACGACGTGTACCGAACGACTGATCTTCTTGTCCCAGTGATTTTGCCAAAGTTGCAGAAACTCAAAGTCTCGGAGTGGCAGCCATGGATGACGAGGGTGAAAGAGGAGGGGTGCGGAGGTGAGGTCGAAGGGGAAGGTTTAAAGAGGAGGACAACGCAGGAAAAAGAGGTGGTTGAGAAAAAAAGGTGGTGGTTTCGAGGGGCTTGGTACAGCAAAGCTGATAAAGAGGGGGTGAGAAATAGAAAGGGTGCTAAAGAAAGAGCGGGTAGGAGAGGTCGAGAAAGTGCTGGTGGTAACGCCACTGTAAATCTGGGGGTTGCAGCCTCCGGTACGATATCTACCACCACTGTCTCTTCTCATCTTTCCTATACATTTTACCCCCTCTGGTAGCGCACCCTCGTTTGGTACCAAATAGTTAACTTCGACTCTCTGTGACGTAAATACGATTCGGTGCATTTTAACATCTATATATAATCTTCTTGTTTACATTTACCATTTGTACGATTTCTACATCCCTCCTAATCCTCTGTGAGTAAAAATACTTAAAAATAATAATTATTCTCGAAATTTAATAAATTTACAATAATGTTCGAGTTTAATAATAATCAGTTGGATCAGAATGTTTTAATGGTTCAGTTTTTCCTTCAAAAAATTCAAATTTACTGAAAATAAAACAATGTTAAAGATCTTTTTGAAGAAGAATTAGATTATTTCAATCTTTTCCACAACATAAATAAAAGGAAAAGATAATAAAAATGTCGAGGAATAAAAAGAAGTAGTTGTAGTGCAATTCTCTCGTCTCCCCTCTTATTCCCAATTTATATCTCAATGCGGCAATCTCTGCGTCGTTTTCGTTGCCTCTCACTTTTTATGCCCTGGTTCACGATTTTTTGAATCCTCGGCCAAAAAGAGTATTTCGAAATTTCTAATTGAGTACGAATTTGATCATAAGTTTGATTCGTGGCAAAATGTTGGAAGAAAAATAAGTTTTCGGAAGTGGAAAAATTGGTCGAAGGAAAAGCAAACACAATGCGCCAACACTGGAGACCTCCCTTTGGTCGCTCCGGTAATCTCAATGCTCGGCTTGGGTACACCGTCGCTACTCGAAAGTATATTGTGCATATACATATGTATACAGTCATTTCCTTCGTAATATACACGTACAAGAGCTTGTTAACGTTTTTCAACATTTTAACTCGAATGTTTCAGCAGTCTCTATTTTTCTTCATGCAAAGAATCGTCCAATCGATATTTTTCTTCAACAAGTTCATCGGTTATCAAGCAGCAATGACGATTTTTCATTTTTATTCTACAAAAACAAATCCAAAATGCTGCGAAAAGCTACTCTTTGTTAAATTTAATCAAAATTTGATTTCAATTTCGCAGAAACAAAGCGGATTAAGTATAAAATAAGTTGATCCGCCATCGAACTTTGTCAGACAAAAATTATGATTGCTGATAAGAAATAATCGTGGCAGTTCCGATCCGATTAATGTCAATTTTTGATCATTTGAATGTCTCATTTTTTCGGAAAAACAAAACTCAGGTTATGGGGAAAGATTAGTAGAAAAATGTTCATTAACAGAACGGAAAGAAAATTGAATCTTCACTTTTTTTTTGTTTGGGCAATAAAGACAAGGGGCTTTTAATTAGTGTGTAATGAAGGAGGAAAAAAAGAGTCTTTGTCGTTACGATGCAGCAGTGGCCAGAACAGAGAGTATGCGCTCGATACATCGATCCTCGAAATTGTGCCGCGGATAGAAAGCTCCAAGGAGAAGGGGTGAAGTAAGGTAGTAGGGTAGATCGTCGAGTGGTCGCTCGCTCTCGAAGGAGAGGATGCTCGAACGACCAGGGTGACGACGACAAAGTTGACGTCGTCGTCGTCGTCATCGTCATCGAAATCAATGTTGCCCACAGTTGAACTAATGATGATGATCTGTAAAATATCACTTTTTCTTCGAAAATCACAAATCATTCACTTTTCATCTTTCTCCTTCTTATTTACCTTAACACACAATGATTTTTTTTTAAATTCCTGATACAGAGTCTATTCAATCGTTTGTTTTTAATTCAAAGACTGAGAGGAAAAAATTGTTCATTGAATTAAATTCTTTCGCTAGATGAAAAATGTCAGATTCAACTGATTTTTTTGTGAATGATAAATCATGTAGTTATTTCAACTAAATCATGAAAATATTTTGTAAATCAATCAACTGAATCGCTGGAGTGGAATTATTTGGTTTCAACAAATGGTGCCATTCGCTTATCTGATGTTTTAACAAAATATGTTTTCTTAAATATCAATTGTCATATTGGCTCAACGGTTTCGTTGGGATTAATAAATGAAAAAGTTTAGTGACACGGTTTTTTGTTGCATTGCCATTCATTTGTTTGGCCACATCGCAGTTTTGTTCGATCAACCAACGACTTGTGAACCAATATTTATTTTGATTTAGAAGTTTTCTTCTCGTTGCACACATTAATTTGGAATCCAGTTAATTATGAAGCAGACATCGGGTTTTTGTGCTCGATAAAATAAAATATATTTCGAAATAATTTATAATAGAGTCGTAAAAATATGTTTTCACGTCAGGAACATTTTTCCAATCGGAATACTTGTTTTTGAATAAATTATTATTTAAATTGATAAATGAATAAAAATTGAAAATATGGGGACACATTTTTTTATTTTTATCAATGTGTCAGACGACTGAGTTTCAGGGTTACGACCCTGACAGGTTTACCTTCAATTGAAGGAAGCTTATAGTCTCGTCGCAAAGCTCTTTCCCCTCGTTCTTTATCTGTCTTTTTTCATATGAAATGGTGAGGGTATCCAGACACCCCGAGAAAAGCCCGTTTCCGATTACATGGACAACACAATGCATCACTAATTGTTAAGTGTGCGAATAGGACGAGGAGAGTGGGGGATCCAATGAAAAGCGTTTCTGTGTGAATTCGCAATTTTGCTATTGAGTACCAATGTAAACTAGAACGACGATTAACCCAAAATCGCGATCCTTCAATGGATCGATCGATCAATTAAATCGCAAATCGGCCAAAATATTGCCAAGAGAACGACTGGAAACTTATATTTCCAAATAATTCATAAAAAAAGGTACTAAAAAAGATTCTTTCAAGAAAATAATTTACCACGTTTTATTATTCCTCAATTCTGATCATTTTTTTATTACCATTTTTCGAAAAGAACTCCGAGAAATATAATTTCTTTCCTGTCCTCGATAATCGATGGAGAATCGTTCGATAATTGATTTTATTCACTGCTGCCTTTATTTCATCGTAGACAATAGTGTTTCTTATATATTTCTTTGCCGCATTCGACGAACTGACTTCGACAAGAGGCCTCAAGATCGAAACAATGAGAGAGAACGAGAGAGAGAGAAAGAGAGAGGAAGTCTCGTCTGCAGCCTGAAATGCTCGTGCCGACTTCGCAGTCTCATCCCCTAGCACCACCAGGGGATGTACCAACTTATTTCCAGCTATCCTCGAGTATTTCCAGTTACCACTCGACTATTCCCGTGACTACGATGAGTGCGCCCGGCACTACTACCCCTTCTTACGAAGAGTCTATTTTTTTCAATATACAAAGGGCTTTCAAGGCCACATGAACCAGTCCCATCGCTTTGAATCACCAAAAAGAATAAAAAAACTAGAACAAACCCAGAGTCTAATTAGACGTTATTTCTTACGAGAATGAATCGTAACAAAAAACATTGCCAGAGTAAATACGAAAGTTCAGGGTCTTACAAAATGTTTGGGGTAATTAAAATGCACTCATTTTGAAAAAAGTCTTTTGGAAAGTCGAAAACAATGAGAATAAAAACGTGTTTTAAAAAATCCAATGAAACGGGTAGTGCCCAAGATCATAGAAAACAATAGAAATAAAGTGAAAATCAATGCTGTCGATTTGATGTGAAAAGACTCATGTACGTCCAGAACTTTCAACCCGCATGACGTCAGTCGTCCCGAGAGAAAAGAGACTCGAGAATCTGCTATATATGATTTTGCTTTCGTACGTGGTTGGTGGATTATATGTATACATATATATATATATATAAAGATATTGTACATGGTGATAGATCGTCAGAAGGGAATCAAGCGTCTCATGAAATCAGGTGATTAAGCAGAGTACCTCTCGAGGCCTTGGATCACGACTCATCTGTGCCTTACTACACTCCTCTTTTTTCTCTTTCCCCCTTAATTGTTTAGGATTCGAAAGACGCAGGAGTTACCTCAAAACCGATGAACCAAAAATAATGATGGGAGTTAATCGTATTAATGAGAATCACACGATTAAAAGTGGATTTTGGAAATAACTACATAAAGATTTCGAATGTGCTGTGAGAATCTATTCAAACGTCACCCAGGACTTCTGAAATTTTTTTTTTCACACTTAAAAATCTGTGCCTTGGACGCAAATTAGATTGACAAAAGTTGGCGTCACATTCGACTCCGAACGAAATCGAATCAGAGTAAGAAGAGGGTCTTTATTCGTAAGGCCCTCTCTAGAGGACAAATCGACGTGCTTTTTTCGCATACATCAGCCATTCTCGGCGAAGCCTCGCGGGGATGAGAGCCTCGAATATATTCGATTGATAGAAATAGTTTGGAAATATTTTTATTTCTGTTATTTGTAACGATAATTATTTGGAGTTTATAATTGTTTGAAGAAAAAAAGAATTCTATATGCGTGATTGGCAAAAAGAAAAAAAAACTCCTGATTATCATTTTACTGAGGGGCCAGGCTGGTGCGGAAATTAGAAAAAAATCTTTTTTTTTCTTAAGTTGCTTTACATTATACTACGAAATCCAGACTTTTTTCTGTTTTTACTCCAATGTTGGTCGAGCCAGATCCGTGCACGATTGATGAATTAATTATAAGGAAAATTGATTTTAATTTTCGAAGTGGAGATCATATTCATTATTTACTTATTAGCTAATCTGGCTGCATTTTATAATGACGTTTCAGTGAAAAAAAAGATCGAGAAAGAAGATGAGCTTATTGACAAGAAATGACCCATGTAATAAGGCTACAATGGATATATAAGGTGGACACGTATTTCACAACGACATTGTTTCGGAGGGGTTGAAAAGGGTTTGGGCGGAAAAAAGGGGAGGGCATGCCCATAATGCTTCGGCAAAGGTGCCCTAAGGAAGAGAGAGTGTTCGAGGTGATTCGAGACGATGCACGATAAGCACGCTCGTCCCTCTTTTCCTCTTCTCACCTCATCCTATTTAATTCTTCTCCTCCTCTTCGTACACCCCAACCCCTGTGTATACGGGCATAATCGTCTTCTTCTTTTCTTTTTTCACCACCAATTCCGTCCTCGAGCTTGTTTCTGACGTTGAGCAGGAAAACAAGCTTGGCGACTCTTTTTTAAACCTGATTTCATTAATTTTAATCGAACGAGGAATCAACGGAGAGATGTCATGACATTTGATTGATTTGCTAGAAAAAATTTCCATTTTCGACCATAGTAATTAATTATTCTCGATTTATCACTAGCTGATCATTATTTTCTAATAACTTTATTCAACGAATGACTAACTTTTTGTTTTTTTTTTTCTGTTTTTGCTAATTAAATGAAGAGGGTTTTATTTTAAATGACGTTCCTTCACATATGCTCCTGTTTCTCGTGCCAAAAATTGGGGGCGTTACCGTTTGACAGACCAGCAAGAACATCTCGTCCGTTTTCTGCATCCTCGAACCGATTGCCAATTTTCGTATACATGCGATTGCCGACGTTGTCTCTTTTTATCTGTACGTGATGTCTATTCATAGCATCGACAATACGGTGCCAAAGGACCGAGCTTGCGATTGCCACATTCGATATCATTCAATTGAGAAATACAAAATCTCGAAGAAAAATTCGGAGAGAACACATTCCGATATTTATTTTTTAAGTGGATACTAAAAAAAGACGATCAAATCAGAATGGAGTTCTCGAGAATAATGATTTTGATAAATATTGAAATTAAATCGATATTCGACTTCATTTAATTGAATTACAACAAAAAATCATCCATCAACACTTTGTTCACGCGCTGGGTCATGTTGACTCGGATTAAATTTTTTTGGCGTAAATTATCCTTACGCCAGATTTATTTTTCGAGATCTGTCAAAGCTTTTTCATCAGAATTGACGATTTTTTTGCTCCGACAATAAACCAATTCAAATGAATCCGAAAATCTCTCGATCGCACTTTTTGTTTTTGCGGAAAATAGCATTATTCATAAATAAATCGTTTATAATTTTGGGAATATTGAAAGTTGAAAAAACTGTGAATTTTTTAGTAAAAAGTTTGCTTTTTTTCCGAAGGTTCGAATCACCGACCAAAATATTTCTTTAAATCTACATGAATTATTAACGATACAACGAGTGCCAGGAACTTTTCGAGTGAATAGTAAAAAAAAAGGTTTATAAAGAGCGTTGATGCAAGAGAAATGTTATCAAGCACTTACCTCTTGATTTCGCGATGAAGTTGAGATGGTGAATGGCGAAAAGTGTGAAAGAACAGACGGACCAACACAATTTAGTTGTACCTTACTTCGCAATTTTTTTTTTTGGTAGGATAGATGACATTTATTAACTGTTTTGTTTGTTTGTTTTTTTTTTCATAATTATTAATTGTATTTGTTTTTAATTACGCTAATGCTTGCTATACTCGTACAGGATACCTACAATTATGTCATTATTAATTATGCGTGGATACGAAGAGCGAATGCGTGCGTTTTCTCGCGCACGTAGGGGCGTCTCTCTCTCTCTTTCTCTCTTTCTCTCTCTCTCTCTCTCTCTCTTTCATTTATTCCTCATTATCCTCTGCGTATATCTCAATAAAACATTCTTATTTATCGTGCTCTAATCTTCACATTCGAACGAGATAAATATTGAACCGCATCGATCTGTGCTAATATATATTTTCTCGTGTTTCTTTTAAAACTTTCTTTGCGCCACGAGAGCAGAGAGAATCAAACGATCACAACGATACATCATCTCAAACAGGGAGGTACGATTTATTGGTATTTGGATTGATCTTTCTAGTCGACGAAGAAAAAAAAAACAAAAAAAAAAAACAAAAAAAGTACCGTATCTAACTGGCGTTCGATCGAGTGATATTTTTGCTCGATCGATCGACTACCAATCTTTGGCCCCCTTATCAACAATACACTGTGTAACGATTAACCGAGAAAATAAAATAAAATAAAATAAAATAATAATAATAATAATTACTTCACATCCTAAATTCATTTGCGAATGCCCTGGAATAATTTACACAATTCTCGATGAAATTTTCTAACGTTAAAAAAAGTGAGTCTCGCGCGATATTTTCATTTCGCCAAATTTTTTCATTTATCGCGTAACAATGATAATGATAATAATAATATAATAATATGAATAATTATAATATTGATGATCGATGAAAGCTCGAGGAGCAACATTTTTGTTTCGCAGTCGCTTGCAATTTCGTCACTTTGATCGGACGTCCGAAAATGATCGTAGAATGAATGAAAAAAATTTCGTTTCCTTGTTTGTTTTTAGTGACGCTACTGGTTTTTTGTTTAACGAAAAGTTTATGGAGGTGAAAAAATGTACGGATGTTATGAAAAATTGAGATTTGTCGGTTAGAGCAAAGAAAACAACAAAATAATTCGAGGGGTATTTTGGTTTTTGTTTTACAATCGAGGTATCGACCTCGCATTCCCTTTTGTCTCTTTTTCGTTCTCTCGCTTCGCTGTAACCTCACCTCGTTCTCACGCGGTTTTATCCGCAAGACTGGCCAATTTTTGCTTCCTTTTTAGTTTTTCTTTTCTCACGAAAATCCCCGAAGAACGAAGACGGGAAACGAGCGGCGAAAGAGCGACGAAATTCGCGAGAGACAGGACATGAGAAGAGAAATAAAGAGAGAGAGAGAGAGAGAGAGAGTTTCGCTCTCGTCAAGGATTCGCGCTCTCGATACTTGGCACGAAAGCCAGCTCGAGCCCAAATTCTTTTTCCACCCCCTGAGGGTTGTTCGGCAAAAAAAATGACAATTTATGCTGGAAAGCAGCGGAACGTGCGAGAATCGTAGGGTTTTTGTATTTCTCTCTTTCTTCTCCTCTCATTTCTTCATCTTTCATTCACCCCTGACTATTAGTTTTCTGTGGTGCAACGGAAGAAAGAATGACGAAAATTAAAAAGAAAAAAAAAAAATATCGTAATTGACAGTTTGCAGCAACAAAATGCAACGAGAATTCTTCTTTGTCCTTTTTTTCCATTTCTTCGTTTTCAAAACAACCCAATTTTTGTGACACAATTATTTTGTAGGTTTCAAGTCACGAAACAACAAAAAGCAACTACTTTTTGGATCTTGAGTCTGCATGTAAAAATGTTTTATAATTTACAATAAAAAAAATCGTTCCATTTCAATAATGCAAACTTCAACGTTATATTGTTTGGTGATATATCAGACGCGTAATAAGTTCAACAAAATTTCTTCTCTCTTCAACACATTCTCAATCGAATTCGAAACATTTTTTTGTCACTACGTTTTCGGGGAAGAAAAAATCGGTATTCGCGTGTGCGTATGCGTTCTTTTCTTTCCATGTATACATGTGTATATTTATAAACACACGCACACACAGTGTGCATGTAAATTTATTCGTATCGAACTCGAATATTGTCAAAATCGATTTTTCTTCGATTTTTATTTTTTTCAAATCTCCAGCCTCAAATTTGTCAATTCTAAATAAGCTGATATTTCATTACGTTGTTTTAACTAAAGAATAATCGAATTGATCGAAGGATTAATTAACACGTAATTCATTACTTTATTTTTCAATCACGAATATTGGCAACAAAAATTCTCTTAGTCTCGATATTTTCTTCAGCGTCGATTCACCACTTGCGATAAATTTGCATTTTTCCAATTCATAATAATCCGCAATGTTTTTTTTTTTTTTTTGGTCGAATGGGAAAAAGAAATCATTTTTTAATAAATGGTCAAATTTAGTTAGGAAGAAACTTTCATTTCGTTTAGTCGCGTTTACGGTATTTCGGACTGTTATCGCGAGCTGGGTTTTCTTTCAACGAGAGCGTCGTACAGAGCCCGATATTGCAAAATAGGGTGGCGAATTGGTGTCGCACCAGGCGATCCACTTTCGCTATTTCCCGTTCACAAGAGCCGAGACGTTTTCCTCATTTCGCGTATATATACACACACATACACAGAGCACATTCAAGGGCGGACACACACACGCACACACTCGTATAAATATAATGGTGTATGAAAAATCGGAGATCGATCGCGACAAAGGAAGAAGTGCGAAGCGCGATCGTGGAAAGTTTTACGAAATCGCAAACAATATTCTCTCTTTCTCTCGGTTTTTCCAATCTTTGTTCATTTCGCTTTTGTTGTTTGTTTTTTCTTGCTGTTTTTCGTTTTTTGCTGTTTTTACGTAGCACGAGCTACTTATTTTTTCATCGGATGATTTCAGCCCTTCCTTTACTCTATTTTTTTCTGTGTATTTTTGTTTTATCTGTATGTTCGTGTGTGTGTGTGTGTGTTCTTTTTTTTAGAGGGTACGTGTGTCTCGTTTTTCTTTCCTTTTTTTTGGTCACAGATCCGCGTAAGCGTTCGTCACGTGTGTCGATCGGTCCAACGACACGGGGACGAGTTATTGCATGAAATAATCCGGATGGTCCGAGTCCTTCTCGAACCTCTTGGCCTCCTCTTGCATGCTCTCCTTGATCTTCAAAATGGCTGCCGACTCGTTCTGATCCTGCGAACCAACCAACAACCCCAGACGGTTATACGTTTTAAGCTCATTTCCTTCCCGGGCAGACTCAACGTCATCCCAGGAAAGCACAAGATCATTTTGGATCGGTTTTACACAAGGAAAGTGTTGACAACTTTAAATTCAGTCAGAACAACACTCTTGGGTTGAAAGGAACGTGAAGAGAAATTCAACAGAGATTTTCAACACTCTCGTGTTTCATTACCTTTTTACTCTTGTTTGCTTTCCTCACCACGGGGATTTTCGTTTGAGATTTTAGAGATTTTTTTTTTTTCATTTGGGCCTCTAACAATGCTCTCGAACGATCGTGGCAGCCAAAACGTCGATCGAGATTCTCGAAACAACTTGTCAAATGCTACTTTCATTTTTGATAAACTTGGACAACAAAAATTGAAGAAAACTTTATACATTGTTGCGGAAAACAATTTGTTCTTTAATATTTTGCACGTCTCGTTAAGTTTTTTTGTTTTTGTTGCATCGTTGATTTCTTTGGTCAATGTCACGGTGCGGTTTCAAGAATCTCAATACGCGCGGGCTGGACCGTCGAGACTCACGATTATTGGAAAAACAGGTTTCGTTATTGAAAATATAAAAAAGTCGAATACTTTTTGCTTTAAAATGAAAAACAATTAATTCCATGTCGATAATTATGCGAACAAAAAGCTCGAGACCAATGGAGTGATGAAAAAAATATCGAATCAACGTTTCTAGCTTTTGCAGAACATTCAAAAAATCTTCGGCTTCTAACCAGGTCTCGAACAACCAATTTCTAATCAATTGAAACTTTAGCCTGTCACAATGATGAAAAAATGACGTTTCTTAGGCGCATGTTTATTTTCTGTCAAGCGAATCGTGAATTTTGAGCTCTCTAAAGTCCTTCCAAATATCTCAAGTGTCAAATTATAAATATTTTGACTATTTTTAAACCGTTCGGCGGAGCATAAAAAAAATGGCATTGTCGAGAGAATACGTGTTTGTCCAATAAGCGTGAAAAGCAACAATTGGGACATAGTATATACATACGCAGTGGGTGGTGTGGTGGTGCATCGGTAGGGGGGGCCAGGCTCGGTCAAAGAAATCCACGTTCGGTCGTTCGATTGAATCCGGGATATAGATACTATTTTTTTTTCTTTTTTTTTTCTATTGTTTTTTTTTCCGTACGATTAAAGACGAGTTTCATATTCGTAGCGAAACAATTGGATCGTTTCCTCGTCCTTACTTTATAAATATATATGTATTTTTTAAAAAAAGTTGTTTTTATTTATTAAAAATCTTTATCTCATTGTCTCGTCATTATCGTTATTAGTAATAAAATTATTTCAGGGTGCTCTGACCCACAACACATGGACGTTAAGAGGATCAAGCAAATTTTAACGACCGGAACGGACGACGATTTTTCAATAATTTTTATGTCACGTTTGTAAAAAAACATTTCTCATCAATCGTCATTTCAAAAGATTATCAAATTCAAAACAAAACCACGAGATTTGACGGACGATTGAATCACGATTTCGCCTACGATCCCCCAACCCCCGACACGCACCCACACCTCACTGATTTTTTGTTCCATTATTATTATTATCTTTTTTTTCACAAATAACGTGAGAAGAGAAAGCAACCATTTTAAACCGTCGCTTTTTTTCGTTTTTTTTCGTCTCAATTTTTTTTTTAATCTCGTTTTGTCATATTTACTTTCGGGTTCGTTTTCTCTACTTGTTTTTCTCGTTTTTTTTTTTTTTTTTTTGCATGTGTCTTTTTTCTTTTTGACTTTTTCATCAATCTGGAACGTTACAACGCTAATTCGCAATCCACAATCGCAATCCGGCTCACGCATCCATGTGCTACAGGTCAGTAACAGCCTATACTATAATTCTACGTATAAATCTAATTCAAAACTATACAAACATAATTTATAAATGTAAATATAATAGATTTATTTATGGACAATCGTAAACGAGGCATTTTTCGACCCCTTCACCATTTTCGTAACCTCAAATTTCTCTCAAATCCCTCTCATCATTTGTACAAGCAAAAAAATGTACCATTTCGTACATTTTTCTCGCACTCTTTGTTTTCAGGTCGATTTAGATTTTTCAATATGACAAAATGATACTTTTTTCTTCAATAATTAGTGAGAAAATCAAACAATTGATCGATATGAGAATATCGAAAGAATTGAAATTTGGAAAAACTCTGATAACGGTAAATGGGTCGAAAGTATGAGGGAAATATTGAGAGAGAATAAATGTGAACAAAAACAGTGATTGGCCGAAGAAGAAAAAGTGCTTCGTTGCGAGAAACTTAGGTTCCAAAATAGTGAAAAAATTCATATCAATCGGAGGACGAGTGTTTCAGTTGGTTCGCGGGTTGATCGGTGATGTGTGCTTAGTTGAAAAGTGAAAGAAAAATGAATGTGCTGACAGAACACACAGAACGATACGACAAGAACAAAATCACAGCACAAATTCTAGAAACAAAAAAAAACAAAAGCTTTTACGGATTTACCGAGGACACGAGACCATGAAACACACGTCTCCGAAAATGCTGCTAAATGAAACAAAATAAAAACGTGTAACAGAAAGCGTGAAGAATATTAACGATAACGCGATAACGACGAAACAGACAGAGACTAATAACCATTACAAAAATTACACAAAAAAATGAACGAAACACAACAAGAAAAAAAAAAATATAAAAAATATCATAATAAACTTCGTTATCCAGCACCTTGCGGGTTTTTCAATACAAATAAAAAGAACAAAACTCAGTATTCTCGGTGTAACAGAATTACATTTTATTGTCTCGATCCTCCCCCTTGTTTTTTTTATTATTTTTCGTTCTCTCTCTCTCTCTCGCTCTCTCTCCTGTTTCTTTTTCTTCTTTTCTTGCGTAGGCATATATTATTATTATTCTTAATTTGTGATCGTTCGGTCGTTAATGCAGCTTACAACGTTGGTTAAAAATTTGTTTTTTTTTTCGTTTATTTAAATCAACGGTAAATATATGTATATATATGTTTATTTATATATATAGATATAATTAAACCAAGGTGCATTTACACTTTGAAAATGAAAAAACATCTTTTCTTTCCCTTTTCTTCTTTTTTTTTCATTTTATTTTTATTTTTCGTCGATTTATCTCGCATTTCGCGCGGTCATCCAATAAACACACGCTCTCACTCTCGCCACTAAAAAGTTCACCTCAAAGTTTTTCCAATCATCATCGTATTCTTTCGATCTAGTAGACAAAGTTTTTTTGTTTTTTTTTTTTTCCATCGGACATATCGTTCGCCCGTGAAGATATGACAAGAAAAAAAAAAGTGATTTTCAAAAAAAATTCACTAAATTGAGCTGCTTGATAGCGAAAAGAAATTTAGAAAAATAAATATGAACGGCTTTAATAATTTTTTTTCTTATCCGCTTCCTGTTTCTTCTCAAATCTTCGTCGTCGTTAATTATTATTTTCATTGTAATTCTTTTTATTTTTTCATTCTTCGTGTCTGCCTTTGCTTCTCTTGAGCCCCGTGTATTTTTCTTCATGTTTTTTTTTTCATCAATTTATTTACACATATTGAATATAATTTCTTTTGTTTTTTGCATAATATTAGCTCATAAAATCTGAGAGAGTCTCGATTATAAAATGTCCATAATGACAAGACGAATATTGAGCGTCGACGAAAGCAAAATTAAATTCAAGAAAAAACTACGACTATCGTTAGAAGAATAAAACAAACGATGAAATCAATCGCTCTTTGCGATCTTCGGATTGATTTTTATCTGGTTTCGCGTTACATCGATTCGTTAATTAATGATAAATTAGTATAAATCTGTTGTTTGGTGCGTGAAGACGTGTTGAATTCGTAAAAAAATTAAGTTTTACGAAATAATCGCGTCTCGTTCCAAACAGCAGACGTACACGTTCGATCTGCCTGTGAATTTTCTTACTCTTTCATATTCTTTCTCGCTCATATTTCTTCAATGATGTTATTTAACGTTTAAGAATAACTAAATAGCAGCACAGCATAGTCTGGTACTGACCTATAACCACCTGCGGACGGATGGATTCCATATATATATATTTTTGCATATCGTGTTATCATTATCTTTTATTTTTCATTTTCTTTTTTTTAATTATTATTTTTTTTTTTTTTTTTCATTAATTCAATCTCGTATCTTTCATTTGGGAGAAGAAAAAAAAATTATTTCCTTTCTCAAAGAACACGAGCCTGTCCGAAATCTCGTTGTTAGTAGTTTTCAGGCTCAGTACGTCCTATACGTATCCTTAAATCCATACAAAAATAGTAACGTTTTTTGTGTTTCTTTATTCGTTGTTTTCATTTCATTCTTTTTGTTTCACTTTTTTCACCTTTTTTTCCTTTTTTTTTTTAAATATTAACATTCATTGAGTGTTTCAGGTATGCTCGAAATAAAAGAGGAACGTTTTTTTTTTTACGAACCTCGATAAATAAACGACGGCGTTAATTAAACAAACAAAATTGCGAATTTTCGAGGTTGCGCGAGAAGAAAAAAAGAATTCGCAAAGAAATCACAAAAAACAGTGAGTAAAAAAACAAACGAGTACACGAGCAAACTTTCGTGAACCGGACGCCGGTGTGAATTCGTTATTATCGATGAATTATAATAATATTAACAATAATAATAATAATAATCGTAATAATAGTAATAATAATAATCATAATAATAATGATAATTGTATCAATATATTTACACACGTTTATGTATTTGTGTATTATCTCTCATAGGGCATTTCGTTCGAGGATCGTTAAGTCGATTACGCGTTACGAGAATATTCATACTGTCACCCAAAAAGCCTTGATTAATCATTGAGCAAGCCAGGCAAAATGCATCAAAAGTAAAAGCGTTAAAAGAATGTAAAAAAAAAAAAAAAAAAAAAAAAAAAAAGTTGAAAACTAAAATAAAATAAGAAGAAGATAAAACGTATATTTACAATTCGTAGGAAATAAATGTCGCGGTTAGAAATTCACGTTGACGAGTATTTTGTATTCTTAAACACTAGAGATGAAAGTTTGTGTAAAAAAAAAGGACGTTTGAAAATAAAATTAAAACGCGGGGGGGAACCGTAGTCTAGAAAATATTGGACGCGCCATTTTTCTTCGTTGAGCGAATACGAAATCGCCCGGGAGGTAGTTCCACCGCTTTTTCAACGTGCCGTAAAAGGGCTTGCGAAGCAAAACTCGTTATCCCGAATAAATATTTACAAAGAGACGAAAAAATCGGGGGAGGTGACAGGAAATTCGATATTTTTCGATTGAGCAATTGTTTGAAGCGTCAAGTCGGTGAGAATTACACGAATTTTTATAATATCGCGAACTTATCTACCGATCGAGTTTTATCAATGGCGCTTTGTCTCTGTACGTCGTGTGTGTGCGTGGTTTAAATAGAGTGAGCTAAAAAATAGGATTATTCACCCTTTTCGGGCAAAAGTTTGATTTGTACCGTTTTGACTTGAATTTTCGAAATTGGCAAGAATTGTCGACGGCATAAAAGTAAATGAGAAATGAAAATTGAAGAAAACAACTCGTTCGAAATCCCTTACTTCGAAATGAGTCAATCGGACAACGGTCACGATCAGTTTATTGGAAAAAATGAAGACGAGAAGAAAAAGGCACACACACACACGCATAGCGTACATATTATACATAATTTTTTATATTCATAAGTGTGTATAAAAAGGAGAATTGAGTTGAAAGAAAAGGAAAAAAAGAAGAAATTATGCGACCAAATCACAGTGGTAAATAATTACGAGTTACGAACTTGATTAGTACTTTAGGCACCTTCGCTTAAAAGCTAATTTATGCATTTTTCAAAGCTTCATTGTTTTCGTTTTTCAAATAAATAAATTCAAGCCCAGAGTGAGAAGAGGGGTGGATGAAAAAAAAAAGTTATCTATCGACTACTGTAAAAAATGATCAATAAAGATTGTAAAAAAAGTTCACATATGCAAAGAGAGGATAAAAAAGGTGTTTTCAACGTTGCGAGTTCGAGCGGAGTCTACGCATTTCTAAAAACGCATTTTCGTTCGTTTGTTTTTTCTTCTTATGGCGGCATTGGCAATTATTAAGTAACTTTGCTGCGTTACGAGCTTAAATACAAAAACATATCTTAAGTTCTACGTGTCTACAGAGTTTAATCAATTTTCGAGGCAAAGGGGATCGAACGAATGGACATAAAGTGATTAAAAAGTTTGAATTTACTGAAAACTTGAAATTGACGCGGAAGAATGATTCCGGACACTTTTGAACCCGAATTCGTGATTTTTCGTTTCTAGCATTATCATTGCACGTATCAATCGGAAATTTCATGATGTCTAAAGTTTCGGAGTTTGGATTCACGCCGTGTGAACTCAGTTTTGAAAAACCGTCGGAAAATGCAGAGCGTGCACGTTATTTAGTTTTTTTAACCTCCAAATGAAAAGACCCGAGAGTTGTGTAGAAATTGTTGACGATTACACAAAATACGAAACAAAAATCACGTTGCGCCGGCTTGTTCGGTTTTTTGTCATTTTTTTTTTCAACCAGAACGAGCTCGAGGCCGCGATGTAGAGGCGTTGAAAAAATTTCGCGTCTCTTTCGGAGCGTGTGCCAAAACTATTCGTAATTCCAACCAATGCAATCAGAGCCTCAATTAATTTAAATTGCTAGTAAAAAAATGCTGGCATAACTTTGAATATTTAGAACGAGAGTTTTGTGGCGATAAAAAAAAACCATCGGAGCCTGGAGCTCGCGCCGAAGTTCGAATTCGAAAATTGTAACAAAAAAATAATCAGTTAATCGAAAACGTTTACGAAGTAAAAAATATATATATAACGTAGAGGCTATGTACAGATATTTAAGGAGAGTCGTAAGAAAATCCGATAAACCCAGTTGATCGAATAAAGAAAATGATGTGACAATGGAAAAAGAATGTTGAGGTTTTTTTTTGTTCACATCGCGTTGAAAACGATGTACAGAGTGGTTTCACTGACTTTTCGATCATTTTCGTCCTGTATTTAAACGAGAACGTTCTATTGTGAAGAATAAAAAAAACATTCGAAAGGGAAACTATCGAGTTTGGTTGCGACCCTCCTTGTTAATTAAGTGTCCGAAGGAACAAAACGAGGCCTAAGACAGTCTTGTGCTACAGAGAAAAAAGGTATGATGACGTAGCGCCATATGGAATGAGTCGAAGATTGAGAATTAGCGTCGCGCAATGTAGTCAGACAAAATACTCTCGTACTTATTCGTTGTAATAGTAATAATAATAATAATAATAATATATTTTATTATCTCGTTACTTTTTATTAAAACCATTTTTCAAAGACCTGAGTATTCGTCGTAGATGAAATATTTGCACGATACGGATAACATGCTTTTTTTTCTTCTTTTTCTTCGTAATAATTATTCTGGCACCTCTCGATTGAGCATTCGAGGGCGTTTCGAAGTAACGCGAAGATATTGACCATTTATCTCGCAATTCGTTATCCCCGCAGCTACAATATTCTCTTTTCACTTCTTTCCTCAATGTTTGTATTTTTGTTTTTGTTTTGTTGTTTCTCCTTTCTCCCTTTCTTTTATTTCTTTATTTATTTTTGTTTCTGTTTGTTCGTTATTGTTTTTGTTTTGTTTTGTTTTTTTTTGCTTTTTCTCTCTTTCTATCGTGAAAAATCACTGGCTGTACAGTGATTCGTTAAAGAACCTGCTCATACTCACATTCTCGCCGGGACCGCCGAAACCACCGAGATTATAGTCACCCATTCCGCTACCACTGTCTTCCCTCGGTGTACCCGGGCCGCCGTTCGCCGGACTGTTCTTCATGCCGTCGAGACCATCGCCGTTCAATACTGGACCCATCGTGTTCGGTCCCATCGGACCCATTGGGCCACCTTCGGGTCCACCGCTCATCGGGAAATCCTGAGGGAATAATCGATATTAACATGTTAAAAAATTCATCACCTCAAGACCAAAAAAACAACAAAATTTTCTTAGTTTTTTTTTCATATTTCGTCATTTAATGATTCGATCGATATTTACTCCTGGCATATTTCTCAAGGAATAATCGATATTTAAAAGTTAAAAAATTCATCATCTCAAGACTGAAACAACAAGAAAGTTTTTCTTCGGTTTCTAATTTTCTTAATTTTTTTTCATATTTCGTCATTTAATGATTCGATCGATATTTACCCCTGGCATATTTCCACCAGGCACGGGTTTCATCATGGTGTACATATTTTCACCACCGCTGTTACTACTGTCCTGTGGGCTTGGCATTATAGGTGTGCCCGGTCCAGGTGGACCCGTCGAACCGGGTGGACCGCCGTAATTACCCGGCGACGATGACGAGTAGTTCATTGGCTATAATAACAATTATAATGATTAAAAATTAATAGGTAGGAAAAGCAGGTTCTCATTTTTCTCATAGAAATTTCATTTCTCGAGTAAGAAAAAAGTTAGTAAAAGTTAAAAATAATAATTGAAAATTATCAGGTAAGAAAAGCAGGTTCTTGTTTTTCTCATAGACGTTTCGTTTCTCGAGTAAAAACAAAGTTAGTTAAAGTTAAAAATAATAATTGAAAATTATCAGGTAGGAAAAGCAGGTTCTTGTTTTTCTCATAGACGTTTCGTTGCTCGAGCAAGAGAAAAGTTACTAATCAAAGGAGAATAACGAGTGTTTTTCGTTTTTCATGAAAATTCAATTATTTTAGAGCCTCAGTTAAGGTTTGAGAGTTCACTAAGTTTCTATGTACAAGTTACCATGAAACTGCCGGGAAGTTAATGCTTTGAGTGTTTCAAATATTTGTATATTTCACGAAATTTCGAAATTACACCGATTACTGCGAGTGACTTTGAAAAAAACTGTATTCAGCGAAATTGTGTTGTCTTGGTGTCGGAATGAAACGGAAAGAAAAAAGAAATACGTACTGTCGATGTGTTTGGTTGCCATTGTGGTCTTCCGCCAGGTCCTGCCATACTCATAGGAGGCATACCAGGACCACCAGGACCACCAGGACCTAAACTACTGTTAGGTGGCGGTCCTCGCATACTGGGACCATAATTACCAGGTCCCATGGGGCCCATACCAGGTCCTCTCGGTGGATTCATCCTCGGGTTCATGGGGTTCATACCAGGCGGTCCTACGAAAACATAAATATTGAGTTAATAACAACCGACTGATAAATCCTCCCATGTTTTTGTTTTATTTTTGAGCTGTTTTATTTGCTCGACTGTTAATCACTAATTTGCTAATTGTTTGTTTTTTACAATTTGCTGAAAAGCGTGATTGGAGCGCAACACAATAAGGGGAGAGAGTGTTTTAATTTTTTTTTTTTGTTACTTTGTTTGGGAATTCATGATTTTTAATTCAAATTTCGATCAACTTAATAATTAAAAAAATAGCAGATTTTTCACCGACGATTTAATAAAGCTTCGTGATATTTAAGAATCGAAATGTTTCAGAATATTGTTGTTCCATCATAAATTTGTTTAAAAATGAAGAAATAAAAAATGTAGTTGAATATTGCTGTAAAATTGATGTTAATGATTGTAATCGAAATAATTTTAATAAATATATTTTTTAATTTGAATCTAAATGACAGTTGGTGTTATTTTGATTAAATTTGCACCAACAATTGTAATATCGATCAAGGATGATCAATGTTATTTCAAAAGATGTGGAGTGGAAGGAGGAAACTTTGTGTAGGTGGAGCAATAAGCATGCTTTAGTATATTAGCGCGATAGTGATGGATAAACACACACAATGTAACACGGCAGGAGGCACATGCTGGAGAGACATGGGAACGGCACGGAACGACACATATTTTTGTTTTGTTTATGTTATTCCCCCCCAACACCCCTGACATTATTCCGCAATGTTCCGGAAACAAAAAAGCACAAAAGGAAGTTTGAGAAAAATAAAATAATGTGTTGTAGCTGAGAAATGTATTTGAGGAAACAATTTTGTGGTTTTTGTAATATTATTTTTCAATCTTTAGAGAACCTGACGTCTCGTTTTGTGCGACTTCATTTCATTTATTTACAATCTCGTTTTATCTGCTTTTTTAAATAGTCGGCCATTCCCATTGTTGCACGTACGTACACCCGAATCACAAAATTTTCATAACAAAAGTTTGTTCACAACATGACTAAGACTCTTTCTCGATATTACAAATATGTTTACATATTATTTGCTTTTTCTACGTCTCTGGTGAACGATATTTTAGCAGATGACGAGAACCGTCGTTAGAAGGGGAAAAATTACGTGAAAAAAAACGAATATTTTAATTGCACGAATATAGCGAAATTATTTCGAGCGTGATTTTGTCATTATTTTCTTTTTTGTCTTGTTTCACCAAGCTCCGAATGCAACATTTAATTGTGAAAATGTGAGAATCAAGAGGATACACGATTTTTTGCGACGCAAGATAAAAGCTTGAGTGACTCGTTGATGGCTGCAGAATAGACGAACGATAAAGAGGCGTGAAGAAAGAAATATAAATACGTAACATAAACACCAATTTGCAGGTTAAATCCTCAACAATATAAACTTGAGTTCAGAACCGAATTTCGCAATGAAAATAATACGATTTTTTCAACTGAATTATTAGTATCGAGAAAACGTCAATTTGTCGAACTTCAATGAGACAATTTGACAAAGTTCAAATCATTTTATTTCACTACAAAGTGAATTTTTTAAAATTCCAAAGTGATTAGTTTTTCTAATGTCAACAAATCGATAGTTTACGATTGTCACGACTTTTGACAAAGTTCCTGCTTTTTTTTTCTCTAATCTGTCGTTTAGTATTAAAAATTTTGGTATCGAATTTTGGTTCTGCGTTAAAGTTCACACCATGAAGCGTCCACTCTGCAAAATCTTGTGTATACGAACGTATGAAAATATATATTTTTTGACGAAATGAAAAAGAGAACGAAAATAATAAATGGAGGTAAAAAAAATGGAAGTAAAAAAAAATCGATTGAGAAGTTTAGGCTTGACTAAGTCATGTGAGTGTGATTCGGTTGCTGGGTTTTGCTTCCTACCTTGCCACCCTACAAACTCTCCGGCTTCGCCTGAGGAACACAAGAGCACACATTAGTACGGCAGGTAGGTAAGGTCAAAGTTTATGGCAGCAGAGCCAAGTTATCTAGCAGTGGTATAACAAAAAAAAAAACGAAAAAGACGAAAAAAATCAGCATTCTTTGTATCACAAGTTACTCGTATTTGTAAAATCGTCATTAAAGGCATGTCGATAATAATTATTCAATATTTTTCCTTTTAATAACTAAAATAATCGTTCGAAATAATTTAACCACTGCTCGTAACTGGATTCCAAGTTCAAAAACCAATCCACTCCACATCACAGCAATCCAATCCAATTTATAATTAATTTATTAATTTTAAAGACCAAAATATATTACGTATACGAGCATACACGTGAGGCATTTGAGGTCGAATGATTAAAAGTACAATTCAATTGTCCATTCACTTTTTTTAACCAATTATTTGAGATTCTTTTTAAAAAAATTACTGCACAAGAAAAATACGACAATCAATTCCGTTCATTTTACGTAGTTTCGATTAAAAGTGCATTCGGAATTGCACCAAGGAGTTTAAAAAATATGTATCATTAGAAAAAAGATAACAATATATAAAAATGATTGAATATCATTGTTTTTTTTTTAATAACTGGGGAAAAACGATTGAAAAAGCCTCAAAAGTTTGTTTTGTTTTGGCCTCAAATGCCCCATAAATATATTATGTATATTACTCGTTCATTTAATTATTTATTTTGCTGTGTGGTTTTTGATACTCATGCGTCTAAGTCATTCTCCTTTCGAAACGCTTGCCAATACCAAAAAATAAACAAAATAAAGACGTAGATAATAGTTTAGTTTTGAAAATAACGAGCAAACGCATTGCCTCACCTTGTCTCGTTGGATCCATGCTGTTTGGCATCATAGGTTGTCCAGGAGGCTGAAAAAACATGGAAGAATTTGTAAATTCAAACTCCAAATATTTCTTATTTATGGAAATTCATGTAATTTTAAAAGCCTTCGTGATAATTGTTAAGTTTATAATGTTTTTCCATCGAAGAATCAGAAACTTACCCCATTGAACTCGTTGCCCATTTGTGGCATCCGTACCCCTGGCCTTGGTCCTGCAGGATATCTCGGTCCCATAAACTGAAACAAGGAAACGTAAGTATTTTCCAATTTTGTTGTGAAAAGAATTTCTTCGTTCACACGAACCAAAAGCCATTTTATCATTAATTCATGTCTAGCTGAATTTATTAAAAAAAAAAGAATTGCGAAAAAAGATTGCGTTGGATAAATATGCAGGAAAAAAAAAATCGAAGAAACGAAAATGTTGAAGACCAATTCATATTTAAAGGTAAACCAAATAACTCAAATATTCTTCGATTGGACGTTATCAAATTTACGAGAAAAATAAACACTTATCGAATCAATTGAACAACGTTGTCACTTAAAGATTTATTCTTACCTGACGGGTTGAATATTTAGATCTGATATTTTGACAAGTTATTATGAATTTTTTTCATTTCATAGGATTTTTAATGAGTTTGAATCGTGGATTAACCGATTTTCTTACCTTAAGAGAGTTTCTGTAATTACGAGAGCTCGTTCTAAAACCGATTCATGCTTAATATCTCTATGAGATTTGAATAAGTAAAAACAATTTCGAAAAAAAAAGTCGTATGAAGATTTACAGTTCGAAGAAAAGGAAAATATTGAAGAAGTGAATGTTCAAGTGTTTCGGGTAATTGGACTTGCAAATTTGCATGCACCGTCAATCGTCACAATTTACTAGACAAACGGCAGGTTCGTTTGATAAGAAAAGAGGAACATTAAATGCAACAATTAAATATCGTTTGTTCGATCGAAAAACGATCATGTAACTTAAACATTGAGTGTTAAAAGACAAACAAAACGGAAACACGTACCCGGATAAAACATTGAAAAGAAGACAGACAGAGATGAAGAGAGAAAGAAAGAGGAAACAATATAATTAACGATTCACATGTACGATTATGAAATTGTGACGGATTGATGAAAGAGTGTAACGATTGTGTTCTTCGTGTAGTTGTCAGTGTATAATTTTGAGTAAATAATTATTTTATCATCCACATTTTTCTTTAATCATATCAATCGCAATTTTTTCAAATCGAAGTGATTTTTAACATTAAAATGATAAAAAATTGTACGAATCTACAAAATACATTTTGAAAAAGTTGAGATAATTAGGAAATTACGAAATTAATAACTAAATTGAAGCTACAGAAAGACTTTTGTAAACAGAAATAAAAATAAATATCGAATAAATGCTTTCAAAATAATGTCAATGTTAATGAAATTAAATCGTTCTTTTTTTTACGTTTTCGTGTGTAAATGTGTGCGTGTGTTTAATGATGCTTACCTGAGTGGACATCATCTGCGAGTGTGGGGGCGGGGGTGGCTGGGGGTGCGGGGGGGATGGCTGTGATGAGGGGTGTGTGGGCGGAGATGGTCGCATTGTCGAGTTGTTCTGCAACAAGCAACGCAAACGACAGACATGTAGCAACACTGCGAACCAGGCAACAACTATAGTAAACTAATGTTTGAAAAGAGAAGGCACGGGAAAAAAGTATAACGATTATGATTAATGAAATTTCAAAGATCGAGAAAAGCCAAATTTCCGAGATGAGCCAGACAAAAAAACGTTCATTTTTCTTAAAAAAAAAAAAAAAAAAAAAAAAAAATTATCAAATAAAAATGTAACTAGAAAATTGAATTTTCTCGATCCCTGATCAGCTTTCCCACGAACGAGAAAATAGCGAATTTCACAATAAATGAGGCAGTTCAAAAATTGACCAAATTTTTCGCCCGGAACAACACATCGATTTTTCCAAGAAAAAAAAACAAAACAAAACAACGTTAAATTAATTTACCCAGGATTCTTTGACTTGTACATTAATCTCAATGAACACAGAAATGAGTGGGTGACGTAAATATGACCGTAAGTGATATTATGACGTAAATGTGACCGGAAGTGGTATCATGACGGTTGTTATTATTTTTTTCCTTCTAACAGAACACACACACATATAAATGACTTTCTCCTTTTGAATGCAATGATTTTATGCTCATCTAGTGTCTAGGCAGGCGTTTTTTTCCTTTTTTTTTCCTTTTTTTTTTTGCAAATAATTTGTTTTTCATGAGGTCAGAACAGTGCAGGGTTTTTTATCACATATTGTATGCCAAATCGATCGTCCAGTTGACGTTTCATCGATTTTTCATTGTTCTAATAATATGCAGTGATTATAAAAGGACTAAATCTATTTGGTACAACTAAATGGTTAATTCACATCAAGGAAAGTACAAACGAATCGATTTCGCTCAGTGAGTGTTACAAATATTGTGAAACAAGATCGAATATATATATATACATACGTACACTGAAAGAATTATAATGTAAAAATGACGTTAATGATCATAGAACCGAAGTGGGGGATCGAAACTCTCAAGATTATGATTATCAAGGAAATTTCTTACTGTAATAAACATAAAACAAATGTTTTTATACAGAAATCTCCCTGAACTGTCTAGTTTAATTTCACGTCCGGACAAACCTTTTCAACATAATATTAATAATTATGTAGTACAAGCAAAACTTTACTGTCCAGTTGAACGTTTGTCAGGAATTTTGAGAAAACATTTCTTTTTTAAAGGAAATTTTAATACACGGTTGTAAATTTTAACTGAACGTCACTTAAATTTTATTATGCTTATAATTCCCTTATTTTTGTGCAAAGTTTTAACATCATTTACCGCTTCTCGAACTTTTACTTGAAGAAAACAAAACAGCAATCTCAAGATGAATTTTCATTCGTTTTGTCCGTGAATGAAATTTATTTGCAGCCCAAATATCATTTTTTTTTCTTTTTTCAATTGTTTCGAGTTATTCATGAAAAATTCAATTCGTTTTTGGAGCATGATTTCCGAAACACAATTTTCAAATCCATGAAAGTTAAAGAATCGTTCATTTTCAAAGTTTTCTTTGAATAATAATCTTCATTAATTATTTCATCATTTGAACGATCCTTCGAGAAATGTTTCCAATGCAAACAGAAAAAAAACTGTAACGTTAAAAATTTAATTGTGAGAACATTTTCAACAAAATGCAAATACAGAAATAAAGTTTCTTCTAAAAATGAAGATTCTGATTGCATTTATGTATGGAATTTTTTTTCATCTTTCATTCGATTTGCGGAATCTTTTATTCAATGATGGAATTTACTGTAAACTTGTCAAATTTTGAATCCAATTCCTTGAAGATGTCAGTTATTCTAAAAGTTATTTCGTTCAATGGCCAAATTAAATGTTTGGTTTCGTCGAATGCTTCGAAAGAAAAAGAACATTCGTTCACATTTATGTACAGCGTGCATCGTATCATATATTAGATTCAATCGTTGAAAAATGGTACCTGCTTCGTCCGTTTAGACCGAGTCTCGCCTCACCAAAGTTTTTAACTTTCATTCTGTCATTTGATCATCTTGTTATTTATACTCGTTCGAAAAAATGATTTTTTTCAGTCAATTACAGAAGCTTTTTTGAAGACCAAAACTGTTTGTTTTTCTTTCTTTTTCTTGATAATTTTGAAAACGGTGGAAAAAGACATTATCGATGCATCTCAAATTGATTCAAAAAATCATCGGAATTAATTAGATCGAGTTTTTTTTCTGTGACTTACTGGAAAGAATCCGGGTGGCATTGGTCCACCGGGCATACCATCGTTCGGAGGCATTTGCCCAAGTGGAGATGGTGCTGGTCCAGCATTCTGAAATTATTTCAAATATTTAGTTTTTACTTTTTTTCTAGCCCTTGGCTACTCGCAGTTGCAAAATTACTTTATTTTCCTTCGTTAATTTAAGTTATTTTTTCCTCAATAAGAAGCTTTGCCCTGACATTTATTTCATGTCATGTTAAAATGACGTTTATTTCTCGTTTTCCAATGATTAATGCTCGATTTTTTGTTCTTCGAAACTCAAACTTCAAATGTTTCAAGTGGGAACGATTTTTCAGAATTTAAGAAATATTCTAAAATCTAAGTGACAGTTTTTTCATTGCTTTTTTATCGTAAATTCAAAATTCAACGATTTTTAGAATTGTTATTAATTTTCCCTTATTCCATTATTTTGTCTTGGATGAACGACGGTAGCAACTATTTTTCATTTTCCATATTTGATGAGTAAGACTTGACTTTTGGGTCGATAAAGTTTCCATTTTCTGACATGGAAAGAAATTAGAGTCAAAGGTGAAAGTGTCGAGTTTTTTTCTGGAGTAACACTTACGTGTGTAATACCATTGACGCCGTATCCACTGTTCACGAATCCCTGAGGAAGAAAAAGAATAATTTTAATTGAATATACAGTCATTTTTGATTAGCTTGAAATTAAATTAAAAAAATTTCATTAGAAAAATTCAATTTCTGATTTTTTTGATACATCTGCACTGTTTTCCCATAATGTTTTTTTCTATTTGAAAGGAAGATACTTACATAGTCGTGGAAAGCTTTGGCTTCGCTGCTGTGATCGCAAGAATCACGTCTTTCCGGTGCTGCGCAATACAGATCCCAGAAAACACTGAAAAATTACGAATAAACAATGAGTCAACGTATTTCTATATGTTTTTCGATCATGTTTATCGATCTACGAAAATTGTGTGAGTAAATTTTTGTAAAACTACATTATCAACAAAGAATTCAACGTTTGACTGAAAATTATGGCTTTTCTTTATCGAATTTACATCAATGACTGATAAAAACAAATAATAACAGTAAAGAAAACAAAATTCGACTCACCACCACCAAGAATGTAGAAACCCAGGTGGTTCGCCCAAAGTTATATTTTTCTCCCATCGTATCTGTAGGGAAAAATTTGTAATTTTTGGTAAGTAAGAGCGAAATACATGAATAATTAAAAATGGAATAAAAATGAAAAAAGAGAAAACAAAAACCCAATTTGCAACCCGGATTAAAATCAAGAAAATCAGACACAAATAAATCAGATTTTAGCAAACTTTACGATTCAACAGAATGCTTATTGTACAAAATATTTCGAGAAATCAAAAACGGTATAACAAATTTGTCGTTTTGTTTCAATTCAAGTGAATCAAACCTCAACTGTACTGAAGTTTTTTTCCAGATTTTAGAACTCTGCGTAACGTTTATTAATTATTTGAACCGAAAAATTTGCCAAACTTGTAAAACAGTGTCAAATTATTCGAGATAGAATCGAAATATTCGTTTCAACAGTTTAAAAACATTTAAAAAACGTAAACCAATTACCCTTGAACGTAAATGACTCGAGAATAAAAATAAACTTAATAAAAAATATCAAGAGTCGAAAAAAAATATAATTTCGACGGTATTACCTCTGACAGGAATGTTTGGGCTGCTTTTTGTGCTCCAACGTGAAGCAGATACTCGTAAACGTAAAGTGCCAATCTGAAACGCAAACAGGGATGTTGCAATATTGGAAACGCATGTTGTGCAATCTTCTTCATTTTTTTTGTGTGCATGTTGCAATGTACCTTCACTTGATTTTTTTTTTGGTGAGTTCGAACAAACGTAAACTTTGAATCCCCAATGGAAAATTAAAAAATAATATAAACAAGTTTTCCTCGTCAAGGAAATTTGAAAACTCGTAACCCAGTAAAAAAAATGTGATGTTCGCTGTTTTTCGAATTTTTAGAATAGATTTCAACAAAAATCATGAATTTTCATGATGTTTTATCAGTTTCCATTCTTCCTCAATAATTTCTCATTCCTTAAATCGATCAAAGTAAATACATTCATTGAATAATCAGCCACAACCAAATTCCAACTCCTAAACATCTGTTTTCCAAATCAGAAGATCAATTCCAAAATTTGAATAAAAATCATCCAAACAAATTCCGTTACACAAAATTAAAACAATTTAGAGGTCCATCTGACAGAAAAAAGAATAACGAACGCCAAAAAAATCCTACAATCGAGAATCAAATCGATCCGAAAAAATTCCAACAGAATCACTAAACCAAGCAAAACTGACTGAAATCCAAAAGAAACAAACGTTCGAAAGCCTTGTCTACAACACAAAATCTCCCTCAAGTGCGACTTCGACGTCTCCACGTGGATAATTGCTGGAAGATATTCGAGCAACGATGAAAAATAAAAGGACCTTAAAAGAATGTTGTCCTACGATAGTTGTACAACCTTTTGTTTCTGACAGTGTACATTCGATTATTTCCGCTCTGCTTGAGATGCATTAATCGGCATCGTGTCAACGACCCGACGTAATTTCTAACGGAATATCCCGGTCGAACGAGAAGAATGGTTACTCTTTATGTGCATGTGTGTGTGTGTGTGTCAGTGTGTTTGTTTGAGTGAATACACGTAAAATTGTAACTATGTAAAATAATGTGTACATACATAGCAATAAACACATATAAACACAAAGCCACAAATATGTAAAAGGTACATATGTACATAAAACCGTGTATATACTGTAATACATAGTAAACACAGAGATTTATATAACTATATAGTTTTATATATTCGTGTATGCCTACATAAGAGACATAGACAGAAATTTTCTACGTAAATGTACGTATACTCGGTAGGGAGAGAACGAAGAAGGTGAAGAGACGAAAACAACGTGAGCGATTTGCGTGAGAAAGAGATAAAGGGAGAGAGAAAAAGAGAGAAGAGAATAATCTGAGGAGAAAGAAGGAAGGAAGGGAAGGGAAAGGAAGGTTTGGGTCGGGGTGTAGGTACACACGTATATTTCTCTTCCTCCTCCTCGTCCTCTTCTTCTCCTTCTTCTTCTTTTTCTTCTTCTTCTACTTCTTGGTCTCTTTGGTCGTTGTGTGTGGTGTGTGTTGTGTCGCGTGTGGTTATCTGGAACGTAGCCAGCGGTTCTCATTTCGACGTTTACATGTCACGTGTGTATTTACGTGACTGACAGTGCCTCCTACTACTTTAACACTTTTGTGAATATATATTCGTGTATGTTTATATATTGAGATTGTAAGGTAGAGATATATATGTTTGAGTCAACGTGTATATTAACCGGTATACGTATATTAACGAAACGATTGCCTATGGGCTCTCCTCGTACGTACGTACGTATACGCAATGTTACGAAGAAACAACTTGACGAGAAAGTTCGTTATTCGACGCCTATTTTCATTCCTATTAACTGCTTATTTATATATAATATATATATATATATATATATATAAATATTTTTTCATATGTCTTTGTAAAATACATACATTTCCTTCGTATATATATTTATTTTTGTACAAATTGTTTTATATATTAATGTAAATACTATTTATAACGACCGTGGCATACTTTCGACGAATCATACACGAAATTTGATCGGACGATCGTGTCTACTTACTTCGGAATAATAATTATTGCATACGATTGTTGTTTTTGTTTAGTTTGCACAATATTTCGGTCTTGAAATCAAAACGCCACTGTATGTGTCGATGAAAATAGACGAAAGAATGAAATTTGATTGGTTGGATTCACGATCATCGCTACTTGAGAACCCGAAATTTGTTAAGCTATTTTTAGCATCTATTTGCACTTGGAATACTAGGTTTGTCGGTGAAATATAATTGCTTGGTTGATCGATTTTATTGATTTACGGGAAAGAATCGTGTTTTTTTTTAATTATGTTGAGATTATTCTTTTCGTAATTAGGAAGAGAGGTGTATCGTGTCAATTTAATTACAAGATCAATTAATCGATTTGACAGCTCATCGATCATCCTGAATTTTCGAAATTGCTATTTTTCTCCATTTATTATTATGAATAATGATTCGCACGTGTCTTCACGGACACGGGTCGAGCATAGTTCAATTTTTTCAATACTCTTATGTCAGAGAATGTTAATTTTATCGATCGCGACAAATATATTGATCGATTATTAATCGAATGATGCAATTATTTTATTTCGCGTGCATTAAGTCTCAGTAAACACTTGGACTTTATAGACTTTCAACGGATCTCCGTGTTTTCATATGGTTTTGACGTTTCATTGTCAAAATCGCAAACCTTCGGATCTAACTACATTTTTCTGCAACGATTAACTCTTCTCGTCTGCTCTTTCGGCCAATCACGTCTTTGATTACGTGCAATTTACTGGAAATTTGGTATGCAAGAATTCCCAGGGTCCCTGATTACGAATCTGAGCTCGAAATTTTGAAATTTGACATTAAAAGTTTCTTTATTCAATAAAACAAGAACCACCGTACGAATGAAAAAAAAAATAAAATCTGTTTATAAAGAATTGATATCCCGGTGTTCGTAGCAGTTTTGCAGGAAATACATTTCTCGAACCCAAACAAACAATGACAACCCAACGTGGGACCTATCATGGCTCACAGGGTTCAACGTGAAACACTTGCCATAAGAAGAAAAAACAAAAAAACACAAAACTAGCGTCAATGACCTAGTCATCAATAATTCTAATATTTAAAAATCCGAAAACTTCTGCCCCGAAGACGATTTCATAACCAAACACAGCTAAACTTGACCTTTTGAGAAACTGAACGTTTTCCAAAGCCTTACGGAACGAACGTATGAAAAATTTGGTAAATCGATCGACAGATCGATCTACCAACCGAAGCGACAACACAATAATAAAGGCTGCTAGTACCCAGTGTAATGTATATATTGAAACGAAAGCATGTAAACACTAGATTTTCAGGAGCACGTAAAAACTCGTCGTTGCCAATTTAAGCGAAAAAAAAATGT
This sequence comes from Campoletis sonorensis, assembly GCA_013761285.1. Lineage (NCBI taxonomy): Eukaryota > Metazoa > Arthropoda > Insecta > Hymenoptera > Ichneumonidae > Campoletis > Campoletis sonorensis. The sequence goes on from JACEOJ010000089.1 coordinate 1,046,936, forward strand.
TCGAAAAATCATTGCAACTGCCAAATCGTAGATTTTCAAATAATAAATCAACCGGCCTCGAATGATAACGCAAAAAAACTTGTGCAGCTCATAAAATGCACTGATCGTTATTATTATCGCTATTATCTTACGAATGTTATGATTATTGCAAAAATATACGTACTTTTCTCTGGCTTGACCATCCGAAGGTACAGCCGACGCTTTTCCCTTAGCGTACATAGCCGTAGTTTACTTCGTGAACAAGAAAGACTCGTCACTAAAATTGTTTTTTTATTTTTTTGCTTTCTGCAGCGTTGAAGTGTGTCGATTTATCACTATCCGCGGTTTAACGTTAAAAACACATGTATGTGTGAATTTAATATATATATAACTTTATTTATTTATATACACCCAGGCGCACGGACATATATGTATGTAAATTATAAATATATGTATTCCCTTTAATCCTTGGGCGCTAAACCGTGGTATCTGTGGCCGGCGATAGCGAGCGTGAAACGTCGCCGATCTGGCCGAGTCTCGAAGCTAGAGCGCCTCGAAAAGACGCGAGGGATGTCAGGGGGAAAGGGAAGCAAGGGGCGAGGGAGAGGGGGAAGGGCGGCAGGAGGAGGAGGTGTAAGAATGCTTCGCGCGAGTTAGCCGATGGTGCGTGGACAATACACGCGGAGGAGCGAAGAACGAGAGACAAAAAGGGAAAGAGAGAGAGAGGGAGAGAAAAAGAGTGAGGAAGAAGGAGAGAGGGAGAAGTCAAGTATAGTGGAGAATAAGTCGAAGGCTCCGGATGCTCGATCGTGAAAAAAAAATCACGAATTTTCGAGATCCGGCACTGTGGGAATGCGTGGAGAGTGGGGTGAGGGGGCGGAGAAGGGGAAAGTAGGAAACGTCGGGATACGAAAAGGAAAACAAGGAAGAATTGAAAAAAAAAAGAAAGCAGAAGATTCAATGACGAAACCGGCGCGCTGGAGTTGAACCAAACGCGAGAAAATAATCAGGCCTCAGCCCAGGTACGTCGATACTTGTTTTTTATATTGTTTCTTTGACTGGTTCGACAGGTCGCTTCGTTTCGAGTTTTAGACGCAAATTATTGAGATTCTATAGTAACGTGACAAGTCCGCGTGGCTTGGTTCGCGGGCACGAGACCGCACGACAAGCGACGAGCGTCGTCATCGCACGACGACGACGACGTCGGCTACGACGTCTCGACGTTTACGCTATTTTATTTTACACACACACGCACGCACGAGCACCTATCTCGCTCTTTCTCTTTCTCTCTTGCACGCCCGCGCCGTTCTTTATTTTGGGCGCACGCGCAACGCTCTCTTGCGGTTCTTACCGGCGACGCGATTTCTCGTTGCAGTTCAACAGAACACAACTATCATAAACGCTATTTATTTTACTTAGTTATCACGTTTTTTCGACACTTTTTAAACCTTTTCGTTCTTAGATTTTATTTCTCGTATTTATTCCAAATGCTCAATGTTTTCAAGTCAACCTCGTACAGTTGAGCCTCGATTTAGTTTCACGTTCACAACTCAATGTAAACTTCTACATATAATACGCGTGTGTGTGCGATTTTATACATGTTCGATTTTTGCTCGAATTTGCAGAGTCGATTTTTGTCTCGCGTTTTTCGAAGCACGAACAAAATTCATTCCAAAGTGTATTGACCGAACGACGATTTTTAAACTTCTTTTTTTCTCCGGCTTTTCGGTAATTAACCAACACTAAAATCGAGTACGTTTACTTCACTCCGTCGCACCTTACTTCACCGAGAGACTCGCTCACTCGCTTTGCCTCTCCGTCACTCCGTCTCTTCTCTTCTCCCCCCTTCTCTCACCAACTCCACTTCACTGCTCAATTTTCGTCTGTCTCTCTTACTTTTTAATTCGACTCTTCACCGCTTGGTACGCCACTGAACGCGACCCGATCCTTCGATACACCTCTCGGCGCGTTCCCGTCTCCCCCCTCCCTTCTATACCGTAATAAACCTTCTTCTCTCCCCCTCCCCCTCGACTACCCCTTTTCTTTGTCCTTCTTGCACGCTCCCGCACACCAATGCAATCGTTCCCGCGAGCTACAGGGTCAGTTGCCCTGTTTCGAGAATCACGCACACACAGGATATTCACGATCCTGTATCTACACGTCCGATGACACCGCACACATATTCATTATATGGCTCATACTCGTGTTCTGTTTTAGTTCTCTCTCTCTATTTACGAGAGTATCAGAACACAAGCGCATGCGCCCAGACTCATCGAGAGACGCGCACGTACACGACGCTTGCGTTCGCATGCGCGCGCAACCCCGAACTCCGATTCAGGGAAGTAATTATAGGGGGCGCTACGACCCCCTTCCTCCTCTAAGTGTTTTCAAGTGATTCCATAATTCGTCCCCCGCGAGGATTAAATCGGAATATATGCTCGACCTTATTTACATTTTTTGATTCGTGGAATAATTGGAATAATAAGAAAAATTGAAATAATTTCTTTCGCCAATTTCGCAATGTGCAATCACATCATCGCTTCCAGAAAATTTCATTTCAACAACATTTTATCGCAAGGCAATTACTGATTCGTGTTGCGAAAAAAATCGATAACGCTTGCCTATGGATATTAAAAAAAAAATCAAAAAATATTGACGTTACATTTTTACCAAATTTTTTATTCAACGAAATTTACAAATTACTCGTTGTTGTAGTGGATGCGAATTAGAAATACGAGCTGTATTTGCCGTCTGCATTACATTACTCGGAATCGATTTAAAAAAAAAAGTAGATTCGTCTTTTTGTCAGGTTTTCGCTCCTCACTCGACACGCTCATTTGACTAATGCCGTACCTACGAAAATCCAATATCGTTTGAAATCCGCGGAAATTACAGCTATACAAGATTAAAATATAATTCAAAGTCGAATAACAATGACAGTTTAGAGAAAATTGAATTGAAAATTTTCGTAAAGAATCAAAAATAATGAAATAAATGATCCAATCAATCTTGTAATTACACAAATTAGGAGTCAAGATTCGAAAAACGGAAAAAATTATGTATCAAAGTTAAACGCAATTCCATGCCCACGAAAGAGCTCAAAAAATATAAATTTCGAAAGATTATTAACGGAACTGGTCTCAAAATTAATCAAAAAAGATAGTAACACGGGGCTTCAATTTCGATCTCGAAAAATGGAATATCCCGAATTTTCCTAAACATCAAATAGAATTCCTCAAAAAATAAAAAAAAACCGTCTGAAAAATGATCCCTCTTTGTTCAAAGGACCGAACAATTACGTTGCTACATTTTTTTAAATTACATTTTGCGAAAGAACCCAATATATTTACGTTCCTGGGATGCAGCGTGAAATACGATTGGCTGGAAAAACTGAAGGCATACACGCGCATCGATGACCCACGCGACTGCACCGACGCGTACGAATAAAGACACGAACGCGCGCATACGAAGCAGCGACACACGGACACAAGGAAAACGGCGAGTGGGGGTGGGGGCAGGTAGAGAAAACAAGCGGCCGAAGCCTGTCGAACATGACCGAACAGTGCCGAGGCAAAATAGCCGACAATTGACGAGTACGACGAAGGGGTCGGATAGGGAGACATTCTGGCTGTTCTACCAGGTGTACAGCGTCCCCTTTTTCATTTTTATTATGAAACGGAGATGTCCTCGATTCAGTATATATCTGTATAAATATATCCATACATATCTGTCCATGCATCGAATATTAACAAATAAAAAGCACTTTTCAGTAATTCACGTGCAAATTTTACGGTCTAGCACGGAATTATAATTTTTTACGATCCATCTGACGAATCCATGTTGACTGCAAAGAATAAACTCGTAAATCAGATCATTCGAACGATTGTCTACGCGAAATTCGATGCCTTTTACCTTCACAGGGTCTAGACGACCCTAAACCGTAAAACCGTCGCCAGGATAAAATGAACGAAAACTGCGAAATATTTGAGCCTCATTTCCAGGTTTTCTTCGACAAAACAGAACAGTTGGTTGATCGAAATAATGTATCAACGAAAGAGTGATGAATTTCAAAGAGATCAGACTTCCGAATCTCGGCGTAAACTTTCCTCGCGCTATCGTACACGCTAAGTGTATACTTTAAGGGTTAAGGTCACTGTCTCGATACAGTCATGTTGAGAAGATAACTTTGCAGCCAATGTTAAAACTTGTAAAAGAATGGAAACAATGCCGAAGTTTTGAGGCAAGTTTTAGAAACGTTTTCCACACGTGATGCTCACTTTTTATTCTCCTTGCTATTCCTCCGAAAATAAAGAGTCAAAGTCCTATTTCTTGTTTTTTTTCCATCCTCGTCCCATGATCCTCTGTAATTGACATTTTTTTCGAAGAAATTCGTAGCGAAGTTTACAAATTATCGGAAAAATGTCAAATTTTTGGAATCTTTGACAAAAAAAATCTTACATTTGACACACTGCATAAAAATTGAAAACTGCCTTAAATCTCAATTGACAACTATTGTAACTGCGACGATAAGAAAAAATTAATTTCTCGATAATTTTTTTTTCCTCCAATTCTGTACTGTTGCAGGGGCATTGGAAATGTTTTGAAGGGTTCGAACTAAATGGTAAAAAGTTGGTGGGAGGGAGAAAAGCGACGAAATAAAAAAATAAAAAAATGGATGGTCCAGGGACAATAAGTTGGGAAGAGTTTCTAGAAAACGCAGAAAGTTTCGTTCGCATTTCTGACGAAATATCTGACGGTTGGGAGCTCCGAGGAGAAAAGGTATGTGCTACGATCAATATAGCACATACGTGTGTAAACAACATTTTTACAAAATGTAGTGAAGCGAATTTCGATAGAAAATAAAATATTGATTAATATGATAAATTTGTAAATTAGTCGATCCCCAGTCAGGCCTATTTGTATCGACGAATAAAGACGTTCGTACCGTGCAATTATTTGGAAGAATTGCCAGAAATTGATAGCTCTAAAGTAAACACGAAGGACGAAGAGAAAGAAAATGACATTGAGAACGAAGTTGTGGGTGATCCGTACGAAGCGAGTTGCCAAACCGAACAACCTCTCGTAATGGAACATCACGTTTTATGGCACATGAGTTACGGGGTTCCGGTTATTTACTTCAACGCCTGGTTTTCCGGCAAGTTTATTTTCAACTATTTCACTTATTTCGTGTGTGGCTTGCTTCCCGTTATATCAGTATTTGCCACCGATAAACGTGCGTCTCTTTCGTACCAGGAAAATCTCCAGAAATTCTCTATTTCCGCCTGCAGGTGGTGCTACTTCCGTTTCTTGTAAATCATACGTTCGAAGAGAACGCAGAATGCTTATAATAATCGTTCTCGAATTTTTCATGTGAGGAAATATTCAAGGACGAAAAAAGTCCTCCACGAATAATAGTTTTTTTTTTGACAAGTAACAAATTTAAAATAATCATTCTCGAAGCAATCGATATCTTTGTAAATAATTTTTTTTTTATGAAACAACTTCACTTCCGAAACGATTTATCCCACTGCACTCGAAATTGAAAAAAAAGTGAATCCATACAGTCGAAAATGATGGTTTTACCGAGGGTCAAAATGACCCAATGCTTAGCAATCTAAAGATTGAGTTGCATCATCAGATATAACGAAATATTGCAACTTTACAATTTTTTTTATTGTCAGATCCTTCATAATTTATATGCAGAGGATCAATAATTGTTCTGACGTATCTCAAGAGATCTGTTTTACCCAGAATTGAGAGAATTCCTTCTTATCCCTGTTTCACCGTAACGTCGAGTTGTCTGATGATGAAAATCCCTTTGCACTCTTGCGGCTAAACTCAACATCACATAAGTTTTCTTCCTTCCTCTCCTTCTCTTTCTGTCTCTCCATCGAAAGCGCGAACGCGAAGTGAGTTTCGTGACAAAATTATTGTTAGTCGATCAAGTTATATAGTAAACACTAAATTGGCAGTTCTGATGAAATTCGATGATAACTTACCGACCGAGGCTTAGAAAAATCGAATAAAAAAGCACTGAGATCTCTGCAACGTTTTGTTCAATTTTTTTAAAATCTAATTTAAAACTTGATGTTTTGGACTATGCCAAAGAAAAACCTAAAAAGTATTATCGTTCAAATTATATTTAATAACAAACAACAAATAAAAAAACCAATTCTTCCAACTTTAAAAATAACAATTCAACTCGAAATATAACAATACTATTTAATATAAAAATCATTCTGAGCCAAATTTATTATCATTTTAATCGGAACCATGTTGAAAAAATGAATTGCAATAAATTTATTGCTGCCCAGCCAAGTTTTGAAGCAACTGATGCTAAATAATTTCAATAATTTTAACTACTGATCAGACTTTTTGTTTATTTTCCAATTGGAATAACGATATAACGTAAGAAAAAAATCCCATTATCCAGTTGCATGGTAAACTGATAATAATAATAATAATAATAATAATAATAATAATAATAATAAATATCATTGCCTACGAAGAGCTAAGCATTTATATAATAATTCGTCTGTCTATAAGATTCAAGTGGTCGGGGAAGCTCACAGACAATAAAGAAAAGAGATAGAAAGCTCTGGAGAGACTCTTTTTCGAATTGGTGTCTGATCGCCACTAGACCTTAATCCGTTCTCCAGAGAGAACGGGGCCCAGTAGTACTGATTGTTCCTCTTTATCGATTGTCGTACACGCTCATCCTCGAACTGGGCTAAGATGTTGGACTGTAATGTTCGTAACTCGCGTATATATCTATAAATACGAGTGTATTTAGTCTCTACTTTATCCTGTGTGTATATGTATAAAAAGATGTATTATTCGGGCCGCAGGGCATGCAGCATATAAGAGAGAAAGGTAAGGGAAAAAACCGGAAACGGAAGAAGAGAGTTTCGCTGTTTGCGGCTCGAACGAACGCGCTACTGTTTCAAATTCATTTCTCAATATGTATGTGTCTATTTTTGTGTATATACACAAAAATTTGTTTCTTTGTATGTAAATACAAAAGGTCCATCGTCTTCGTAGTCACATAAATTTTCACATAAATATAAATCTGTGTGTGTTTCGGGAGCACAGAAATAAAGAATTTCTCGGAGATTTCATTTTTCTGCTCGTTACCATTTTTTTTCTCCCTTTTTTTCTTTCCCAACCTCATCATTTCTGAATCTGACAAATCTCATGCTCGATTGTTCGTCCAACTATTCGGGCTTTCGTTGCTGTTTAGATATGTTTAATTTTTGAAACAATATTTACTGAAGGGGATTTTATTTTATGCGGAGATGTGTCAAAGTTTTTTAAAAATTATTTTGTATGTTACTGTGTGGTCTGTTTGTTGAGGAAATTACTATTTTCAGCAAATGTCACTTCGTCTGTTAACAAAAACGTTAAATTTGGAAAAAATCTACTGGGTTTTGTACTTTTGAAACGATTTGCAGGCCGTGGATCCCTAAGCACTTTTCATCGTGTTATTTAGTCTCATGTTCAAAGTCTATATCGTTGAGATAAAATATTTTGATTCAGAACATTGTCGATATAAATTGACTCTCGGAATATCTAGATTTTCAAAAATTTGAGTTAAATTTTAAAAAAATCAAGCACAACAATCTTAAACAGAAACAAAATGAAAAAATTGGATCTAAAAAATGATTTCGTCGTAGAGTTTGGTCAGTCCTTTTTTCCCGATTCCCCTGAGCTCGTTTTTCAATTCGAATTTTTTTGCTTAGAATTTTTTTTCTATCGATCAAAAATGAATAATCACGTATTTGAAGAATGTCTTTAAAAAAATTACTATTACTATTTAAATCCCAACTTTTAGATTTTCCTGGAGTCAATCAAATCAACGTGACGAAAGCTCAACGTGCAATTCCTCGTGACACTCTTGGTTACGATGAACTGTCCCAAGCGATTCATCCCATCCTTGGAACGACTTTTTTGTATCTTCATCCTTGTAAGTCGCAAGAATTGTTGAGCAACATGTGTAAAAGGTCAGAAATTTTTTATACACTATTAAAAGCCTCCAGATCCATTAATAAATCGTTTTAAAAAAATGGGAAGCCACAATCATTAAAATAAACATTTTTAAGTTACTGTTTGTATCAGAATTTTTATTTCGTAAGAAAAAACAAGAAACAAACATTTGTTGATATTTTTCCTTTTCGAAAATTCTTAACAAATATATATTTTTTCTTTAGCAACAACAAACTAGTGAGTTGGCTCAGTGTCGTATCACCAGCAGCATTAAATCTGAAAATAAATTTGAAGTATTACGAGTTGACCATCAGAAGCAAAAATTCGTTGAATGTCGATTCATCGATCAATTAGTGTTCGAATTAATTGGCTTCCCGATAAAGTTCTGGAAATGTTGTGGCTACTGGGAGTGTCTAATGAAATTGTTTTACGACTACACTTCAATTTTATTTGGATGATTGAAAATTCAATGGTGAATTGAGAGCGGGGATGGGGGAGGAGGAGAGAGAAAGAAAAAGAGAAATAGATGGCTATGGTGTGTGGCCTGGTCAAACCGATCGATGTAGCTCGACATTTGGGATAATTGGGCGAGTGCTTCCCAACGCCTGATCGAATATTTCGTATCAGTTTACGTATAAGCTACAAATTCATGTATATAACGATCAATAAATCACTTCAAAAATAATTATTTCTCTCTTTTCAAATTTTAAACCGCAGATCGATACAACAAATACAATAATGATAATGAAAAAACTGATCAATTGTTCACCAAATTTTCATTAGTTTTTGAAGCAGAAAATAAAATGTTCTCTTCAACCAAATCCCAGTGAATTTTCGAGCATCGACAAAATTTTTATCGAATCGTTGCATCGATCCTTTCATTGGTTTCATCTGATTATCCTTCGAGTCTTCGAAACGCCCATTTCCGGTTGAACTGATCGTTCGATGATTCCGAGATTCGTTCTATTCAAATGGATGGAATTTTTACGATTATTTAGAAAAAAAATGTCTCAAAAAATATCTATTCTGCTAAGAGTTACGAGCCCGCAAAGTGGTCACGATCAATTTTGCAAGTGAAGTGATATTGAAGCCACATATTTTGGTCCTTTCGAGTACCAAAAAAAAATCAAAAATAATTCAGCCACACGTTGTACATATTTACAAATATAATATTCAACTATAGTGGAAATAATTAATGCGAAGATTCGTTTCTTTGATGAACAAACCCTCATTAAATTTTCTATGAACACTGGACAATAGAACGCGTCACTATTTCTTCATTTCGTCGTAGTTTAAATTCACTGTTGGTGTTACCTATAGCGTGACTATTATTGCATTTCACATGTGACACACTGTGCATTTGTGTTTGTGTGAGACACATTGTGTCACTGCTGATCCCGGATTCTTTTTTTCCTCTGCGCTCCATCTTTTCAGCATCTCTTTATCGAACCTCGTAACCTCCAGCGCATTTGGGGCAGACGGATATCTCATCTTCTTAAATCATACGATCCATTTTTGCTAAAGGTTTAAGAGCAGCTCGTGACGATTGACGAGATAAAATCGTCTTGTTATAAATACCAAAATTCAACGAATCCGCAACGAAGGTTTTTATTCTAAAATTTTAGGGCAAAAACCATGATTTTCAGTTTTTTTTGTACAATTGTGTAAAAAAATGTTTATTTTTTCAAGTCAATTTACTTGACGTTTGTAAATCATCCATTTTTTACTATAATTTTGAATTAATAATTACGATAATTAATCAATTTGGACAATTCGAATCCATACTGTGCAATAAATCATGTGAAAAATCAATTTTTCATAAATAATTCCATAAATAAGGACCAAACTCTTTACAACTCTTGCAAATTTCTTAATAATCAGAAGCATTGATGAAGAAGTGGCAACCAGAAATCTTGAGTCTTTCGCTAACCTCGAGTCTGATTGGAGCTCGTCCAGGTACTGATTAGCTTAATTAAGTTCGAGTCTTGTTCCGTGTCCTTGCAAGATTGTTCCGAATCATGTCTTCGATTCTTCGCGATCAAGAATCACTGCTCGAGGGTTAGTGAGGCACTGAGCTGCAGCGTTTGACCCCATAAATTATAAAAAACTAAATGATTCTTTCATCTTGCGAATCAATCACCTTATTGTTATCAAATTATCGAACGTATCGCGTGATTTGTGTTCGTGAGCGTGCCAACTACACTGTCTTTGAAGAGACCAGATACGCGCTGCGTCAGCACGACTCGGATTACGCTAACACATGGACCTGTGAGTCTAACTTAGATCACTTGTTATTATTCTGTTGGAAACACGACCTTCATGAGCTGGAGAAAGTAAACAACGATCTTGTTCGATTACACAAGTAAATCTCCAATTTCGAGCAGAGAATAAAATTGTTATCACCAAATCTATCTTCTCTTCAATGTATCTTTTTCCTATATTCATCTTTCCATTGATTATCCATCGTGATAATTGCGCCTAGCGCTTTGACAGCTACTCCGAAAATTTATATACTAAATCATTGGTTTTATCTAATCCGTTCGTTTGCACTTCCGAACTTAACAACTGCAACCGCGCACTGCTACGATCCGAGGAACAAAGTCAATTAACGGAACACACTCTCAAAAAGGCACAGAAAAGTTCGGTACCTCCAGTACATTTTTTTTTTAAACATTCTGCACGAATTTGTTAAAATTCTAGGGTCGATTTTTACAGCGAAATAAACGGAACTACAACATTTTTGTGCACTATTTATTTTTAAAAAAGTACAGTTGAAAAAAGTGAAGGAGCCGTGATTAAAAAATCGACAAATCTACAGCAAAACCAATATGTTGTTGGAAGAGACTTTAGAGGGTTGGATGATTTTTCTAACAAATCCGAAAGACAAGTAGTTGCAAGGATTATTCGATAGATTTGAATCTCTTTTTGCTGAACAATTCATCCGTCGCTGTTGTGTATACTCACGAATCTTACGCATTGTAGCGTAGGAGGATGGGATGGAGTTTAATCGGATTATCGTAGACTCGGTAATTCGATTAAATTATAATTGGAGTGAAGTATGCGCTGGTGGAAGTATCCACCAGCGCATACCAGGAAGTACATTGAAACTGTGAATAACGTGCGATAAAGATAATTTTGTATGAGCTCGAAACAAAAATGAATTGATTGATCATTTTCCAAAATCGATGCAATTTTTTGTGAATACATAAAAATTACTTGCTAAGAGTGCTCCGCGAAAAGAAAAACGATCATTATCTTGACACGTGTGAAGTTTTTTCTTTCCCTTGAGTAATAAGTACAATTTTTTTATTCCACGATTGCTTTTTGTCGTATTCAATCTCGGATTTTTTTCCTCGGCAACCAGAAAAAAGCTGTGTGCAACCTCTCCAGGCCAGGAATCATCACATTCTCTTTATATATCTATAACTACGTAGAAACGCCGACGGCAGAGATCCTTAGGGAGAGAAGCCGGAGCAGTTGCTATGGATACGAGAAGCTATGTCGCTTGTTGCGCTCCTGGAAACTCGAGTAAAGCTCGAGAGAGCTGGAGCTTGCAATCTCTCTCTTTCTCACTCGCGAACCACCTCGCTCTCCCAGTAACATAATTCCCACACATTTTCTATCTGTGTATGCATCGACATTGTTCATGATCGTATGCAGGGTGTCCCAGAAATTATGTCCAACATGTATAGAGAGTCGTAGGTCTCAAAAATCAAAACAAATTCTCACTTATCACATTTTCCTGTGATTTATCGTTCAGAAGACATCAAAGCGAGAGAAAAAATGCTCTGATACCTGGCAGACGAATATATTTTGCGAATGTGAACAGAAAAAACGTAGATAAAGACTTTTCGACTCGAATTTCGCAGTCTACGGTAAAACGTTTGGAAAATATATTAGAAATGCTGCCAAGTTAATGAATTTTTGACAGGTTATTTGTGTAATTTTCCTGAGGCTGATGACAAAATTTGAAGAGGTCACAGCAAACCGTTTAAGAGTTACAACAATTCGAATTTTCAACTAATTTACAAGTAGTCACATGGGAAAACCGTCTTCGGCTAAACTCAGACAAAACACGTTGAAAAAATGGAACTAATTAATTGAAAATTTGCATATACGTAGATTTAATACAAGAAAAATCATTCGTGATGGAATATTGGACCCTCGTTCAATTTTTAAAGAGAAAATAAACAAAGTTCGATAAAAGTGTTGTTATAATTCGAGTCGACAACTTTAGAAACTTCGAATAGTTATGGAAACTAAAATGTTCTGTTCCTAGTTGAGTTCACGACAATTCCACCCCCAGAAGTTAACTTGTTACGCAATATTTAGTTGAAAAGATTCTTTAAAAGCACTAAAGAACGAAAAAAAGGATGTTACATAACAGTTGAACCCTGAAACTCCCTCATGCATCATTTTTTTTTCATCGGAACCACGTTAAATATCATAAGATCAGAGAAATACGAATTTTTGACACTTTTATCCATTGTGCCTCCTGAAGATGTTTCATTTCTGACAGGATTTTGGGAGAACCTGTAACATTGTTGTTATATGTATATCACTAGGTTCCTTTGTACCAGTTCCTGGTGGATAAACTGGTGCCCAAATCGATCTCTCTCACCCTCTTGACCCATCAACAGAGTTTCAGTTTCTCCATCAAACCGACCAAAATAGATGCAACGTTTGTGTAGAGCCTGCGAAACCTTGATACCGTTGAACGATCAAATTCACCTTTACAATCGGCTGCCCTTTATCGTATAAGATTACAAGTTGAAAATGTGAATTTACGAGAAACTGGTGATTTGTTATATTGAAACAAGGGGTTTCGAAATGACGATTCGACGAATTGTGATCGAGGGATTGAAAAAGATGGTAAAGTAGGTCGACCAAATTGGGATAACATTGTGTGAATAGCTTTTGTGTTGAATTCCGGAAGTCTAAACACTAGCTATGTGGGTTACGTCTCATTGGATGTTAGCTTTTCATATTTATTGACAAATATATTTTCATATTGATCCTGTATCGATGTGTGTTTTCATAGTTGCACTGGGGTCCTTGTCACATTGATGATAATCCTCTTAGTCAAGTGGTTTGTGCCACCGACAGTTTGACGTTTCTTTTGATGATCGATCATGATTAATCGCTTCGTAAAGATTGATACGAATCGAATTGTGAGAGGATTTTTTTTTCGTTATGCTCTTAACCACCTCGAGATGTTTTTCTAACACTTTTTCGTATACACTTTCGTATGTCACAACCAACGAGGGAAAAAAATTTCAAGAAAGACTATAGTTTTGCATTCGTAAAAAAAAAAAAAGTTTCGCGAGGCACAAGGGGATTAAAAATGATGGAAATGTAGAAAAACGAGGTTAACGAGACGACGTGCTTTTGACAAATTTCTCCGCAGCACAAATTCGAATCTACTGACATTCGTGCGTTTGATCCATTTATATATTGATGCAAACACGTTTGAATGAATTCAATTGAATTCTCGAGTAATTCATCGCTGGGGACAGATTTCTTTTGCCAAAAGCTCGTCATGGGGTTTTTTAAATTATTTTTTTTTCGTTTCAGTGTATATTTTTAATAAACAAGATCCGAAAGAAAAAGAAAAGTAACGAGTAGGATTTTTCGATCGTTAAAAATCGTTCGAACTTTTGTTTTTCGATTTTAATTTTTATGCAGTTGCACCAGCTGTGGAATAAATGGAAAATGAGGTCGTGAGCTCGACCTCGCGAAACATTTTTTTTAACTTTCTTTGATAATTCTTGCTGTAGATTCCATTCCCTTTCACAAGAACCTTACCAACTTTTCCCTAATGGTTCATTCTCCCTCTTTAATTTCCGGATTGCTCGCAAATCCTGCCTGCCTCCCTATCGTTTCCTTTGCCGGAGGCTAAAGTGCGGGAAATAAAGAAAGAACGAATCGAAGGTGACAGGGAGGAAAAATGTGCTACAAATCGATGGGCCAATTCGACAAAATAAGTTCTCATAGAAATGTTTATTGTTAAACGACACAAAGCAACTGTTGTGAACGAGTAATTACCCGGGTTAGTGCATTCCTGTGACCTTGAAAGTCCATGCCTCGAAAACTCATTACCGCTCGATTGTCTTGACACTATTTGTTGCTTTGCCAAAATCGTAACAACAAAAGATGTTCAAAAGTTTTCCATTCAATGCAAATAATCCACAACTTTATCTTAGAAATATTTCTTATAATCAATCTTTCTGAACTTCTGCACACATTTAAACAATAATTTTGAACAAATTCGTCGATATATAATAAAGGAATTATGTCCTTCAGAACCACTGAACAAAGAAATGGGCAAAAGTTGTGAAAACGGTGTTCCTACCTGCAATAAAAAGGATTTCCTCTCCTGACTATTGTTTATAGTCGATGAACTATTAAAAATCTAAGAAAGAATTTAGAACAGTAAGAAATTACGAGTTGACAGTTCTGAACTAGAACTTCATCGTTTTTTTTTTCTATTTTTAAAGTATTTATCATTTAGAATGAAAACTGTAACTATTTCAATAGTTCGCGTTCAAATCGATAGATCAAATAAAATTTACTTGCTATGAGTGTGTCAAAATCGAAGTACATCAATTAAGTTTAAGTACATCGATCGTTTGTTCCAAAAGTTTAGAACTATAAATGATCGTTTTTGACCGTCTAAACTGCTCCACCGCTGAATAAACAAACAAACAAAAAGCCCCTCTAACCATAAAACCACGAATAATTAATCGACCCAAGAAAAAAAAACGATTTTCGTTCCAAGCAGACTTCTGCTCAAAAACCTCGTAAATTAAGAACGAAGCAGTGTCAAGAAAAATGTGACTAAACATAACATTCAAGCTCATACTTTTCCCCCTTCGAATGTTCGAAATACCCCGAGAGAAGAGAGCTCCAAAAAAAACTGAAAAAAAGTGCCGCCAATAGCTTAAAAGGCGGAACGATATAAGCGGAAAATGAAAGAGATCGCGAGGTACGAACGTCAATGTTTATCAGAATGACTCGTATACAGAGGATTGAGAAGGTGTGTGTACGCGAGAGCGGAGAGTTGCGGAGGAGGAAAGGGCGCGCGCGACGAACGACGACGAGAGACGATCTCGCGTTCGCTCATCGGGGCTGAAGGAATGGAGGGTTAAGGGGGCTCGGGGGCTGGGGGGCTCGGGGGAGGGGACAGAAGAGATCTCCTCCGCGTATCTCGATTTGCCCAGCGCCACAAGTGTTCGTGGCGTGGACGCGCGAAGGTGGTCACCAAGCTTTTTTTTACGTTTTTTTACTGTAGTCTATTTATTGTAGATATTTACTATTACGTATAGAGTACATGATAGTCGCGTAATAGTAAGCATACATCACATGAGTCTTTTAACTTGACGTTTATAAAGACACATTGATGAAAATATAGATATAAATATACGAAGGATGAATATATAAATACATAAATATGTATATAAATGTGTACATTTGTATGTATAAATGTATGTGTGTGTAGAACACCATTTCGATTCTCTCAGTTTCGAATCCACTCGGTCGCACACGCACCTCGACGTTATCACGGTGCGGAACGCTCCGTGTGAGATTTTTCGCGCGCCGTTTAATACACTCTGAGATCGCGACCGCGTGTTTTATTCGTGTACTAATTATAAATTTAGTTATTTTGAAGAAAAAAAAAAAACAAGAAAAAAACAACAGGAGTATATAGTAAGGAATTAAAATTGAAGGAAAGGAGATTCTGAATGATCGATCGATCGTTCGAGTCTCTAGAATCAGTTGCTTCAATCGATGTTGGTGCGATCGTTTATTAAAATCGCTTTTGAAGCAACTTTCGCTGAGTTTACCCACGACTTTCTTCCGCGTTTTTCGTTTTTTTTAATCGAATTTGAATAAATCGTTGAACCATCGGATCTCTACGATTGTTTTGTTGGTGTTTCGTGGTGGGTTTTCGCCTCGTCGTCATCTTCTTAACGGTCAGTCAATTTGTTTTAATGTATCAAGAATAATTAACGTTCGTAAATGATGCGAACGTTTTGCGTCGATTAAAATGTGTGCTTTGTTAAGGTGTTTTGATTTTATTGAGACAAAAGAGACAAAGGAAAATGGTGAACCGCGAAAGATCGTGGGGGTACACGCGTCGGGTGGAATTTGTGCGTGCGGGAGGGTTGATATGAAATCGGAGCGAAGGAAACGTGGGCGTTCAGGTTTCCTTCTTACCCTCTCTGTTGCTCTATTTTTACTCATTCCCTTTCAACCCTCACCTACACGGAACTTGTATTTATATAGATATTTTTTTTTTTTACCACCAGATCCTTTCTTTCCTTCCTGGACTTTTTCTCAAGGGATGCGAAGGTCATAGATGCTTTTTTTCTCTCTCGCACTCTTTTTTGACGTCTTAACTCTCCCTCGAAGTCTCGCACCCTCTGTCGCGAGGATTGCTCCGCCTCGTGTCCCTTTTTATTCCCTAATGTCAACTCGATATGTGCGTATGCCAATAAACGTGAGTGTGTCTGATGTGTGTGTGTGTGCCGGAACGCCACAAAAGTGTCGAGAAGATCGAGGGTGCGAGGTTTGCTCCAGGCAGCCACCAACTAAAATAAAAACGTACCCGGTGTCCCAAAAATCACTTTCAACGTTTGCGCGATAAATCAATCGCCCAATCCTCAGAAGAAAAGGCCTCAGTCATTTTTCTAAAGAGTACGAAACTCGTGAAACTTCACCCATTTTTCAATAGCTAATTCGGTGCGAGTGTAGAATAAAGTTTGAGTTGAAACACCGCCCCGCCCTCCCGTTGACTGTAGAAAAGTTCGACTGCGAACAGCATAAAAGTTCGCAATCCTCATTGATTCCGATAAACAATTAACAGAAGTTAATTAAAAGCTCACAAACGATTGAACGCGGAGAAAAATCGCTGAGTCTTTTCGTTCTCAGATTTGAAAAAGTCTGTTCTCCCGGCTGTTGAGACACCTTGTATAAAAATCAACGGCGCGGCAATGTGCACTGACACGCGAGCTCACAGGAAGAGTCAAATGAACTGGAATTGAGAGAGATAAGTCAGCGGGAGAGCAAACGATAGAGAGAAAGAGAGAGAGTGAGAGAGAGAGAGAGAGAGAGAAGGAAGGGGACAAAAATACAGATCTAGACATTAGTCGGTATTTAAAAGATTACGAAATCTGTCAATCTTCGAAATCGAAAAAAAAGAGCTTTTTTCGTCTTCGAATTAACGACGTCGTATTATTTTTTAATTACGTCATGAATAGCATGGAAAATATAAGTTTTTTGTTATCTATTTTGATGCAAACATTTAAAATGATTATTTACAATATTCAAATTTGTTCAATATCACATCTGATCCATTTATTTTTAATTTATTCGATGCCAATTAGCAGAGAGATTTGCCTCGTCCTATTTAGACTCACATCAATCGTGATCATCTCGTGTCGATCGATATGTCCACAGGTGGCAGACCGGAAAGGCAATAGGTCACTCGTCGTCAAATCATACTCATACATATGTTCCTTCGTACGTGATTACCTTTTAATCTGCAAGCATCGACGACCGGAACGAATGGCGTGGAAACCCGTCCTGATCATTTCCCTTTGTTAATCAGCATCTCTCTCTCTCTCTCTCTCTCTCTCTCTCTCTCTCTCTCTCTCTCT
>JACEOJ010000089.1:1064566-1098786 GCA_013761285.1 Campoletis sonorensis
TCTCTCTCTCTCTCTCTCTCTCTCTCTCTCTCTCTCTCTCTCTCTCTTTCTCTCTCTCTCTCTCTCTCTCGCTCTCTTTCTCTCTCTCTGAACCAGGATGTACCCTTGAGTTCTCTTATACGTTCCTATGTGCGTGTAATACGTTCGATTACAACCCACGAATTTGGTGCACTCGGAAAAAATTGTTCATCAAAATTAATTCATTTGTTGAACGAAAAATAGTTGCATTCAATTATTATTATTATTATTATTATTGTTATTTGCTTAATAATAAACGATGTTTCCAACTGAATTTTGGGAATTTTTTATAGACGAATCGAACAAATCAATTTGGGGAAATAATTTTGTTGTAACCAGTAATTTGACATTTATTTACTTAAGTTGATTTTTTAGTTGCTTCAACGGAATATTTAATTAAATCTCAGTTATCGAATCGAATGATCGGCTTTGTTGGAATAAATCTATGAATTATTTATTCGAACGATGTTTCTCTGCATTTGCCACAAATCGTTTTGTCAAAACACAAATATATATTTTGTTACACTTTTCGAACTAAATTAATTATTCGCAGAATTGAACGGTTTCTTGGACGAATGAAATATTACATTCGATATATTTTATGAAGCCTTAGTAAATTCTACAAAACTATATTCTCAGTGTTAACAAACATTTTTCGACCTTTAATATGTTTTTTTTTAAGATATTCGTTTAACTTCTTTATTCGAAACCTCTTTCTAAATTTAAATTTAATTTTGACAAATTTATAGCGTTTAAAAAACGCCATGTTTTTAGTAACAACATTTTCTATGATCAATAAAAATAATCTTTCTTTCGGAGACGATTCGGTCGTTAATTTCGAAGGCCCACGAAGTACTGCAACCTAAATCATCAAGTAAAATCTCTGTAATTGTGGAATCGATTATGAATCATCATCAAATGGTCAAATTATTTATACTTGTCTAGCAAAACTTGACACAAATGGATTTTCTCGGTTAACGTATGCAAAGCACACGTAAAACGTACGCAGGCACACACATTAAGCATTCGATGAAGCCAGTAAACGTTTGCGATGCTTTTTCAACCGCGAGATCATTATCATTTCGATCGACGACACGACAGTATTCGCTGCTCGTTTTCAAGGCCTTTGCATTGATTTGCGCACATCATTCAATATACATGGATATAAAAAACACTTGTGATCCTATTTTTATGCAACTACGATATTAACAACAAGTGTCTCCACTTCAGAAAACATTATTCCATAGAATAAATTTGAATAAAGTGCCACAATGTAGAATTGAGATAATGTTTTTCTTTTTTTTTTCTTTTTTCCGGATGTCTTGAGAAAAATCTTGCATAAGACATTGAGGAGGTTCGCTATATACCATCTCAGCTTATGGAATTCTTACCCATGAAAAAAAATCTCAATATTTTGAGAGGAAAACCTAGTATCAAAAATATAAATACACAGACATAACGAACATCAATTTTGCAAAGTCTCGTTGTGTAACTTCGAGAATATTTTTGCTTGAAAGTTTCATTATAAAATTGGTTTAGACTCTCTCGAATTATATGTACAAACAGACTGACGCAAAAAGTGACAAAAAAAACTGTCGAATTAAATTCTTTTGAGTCTCTGTAAATATTTTTCTAAAATTATGTAATAAACACTGCGTCGAATTGTTATATAGACGAAAAATGCAGAAATTCAAGTGACTACTGTAACGTGAAGAAAAAAGAAAATTGGAATTAGAAAAATCCTTGAAAAGAGTCTACATCTCTTTGACTAAGAAACCGATATTGAAATGTTCGAGTCATAAAAAATGCTGTAAATATGAATAACAAACAGCCCCGAGAAAAGTTTTTGGTTGAGATAATTAAATTGATGGCTTCGTCAAATCCGTCGAACCCACCATTCAGTTGGAACATCCAATTATTTATTTTATCAAATAAAATATATCTGGGACGTCCATTCGACAAAATTTTAGACAACAAATTCTTTTGGTTCATTTAATTCACATATTTTTCTATTGTGATAAAATTAATGATCCATACAATTCGACGGTTTCTTTAATTAATGAAATATCACATCCGACGTATTTTAGGGGCCCTAGTAATTTTTACTTATCTCTTTTTTTAGAGTACGGGATATAATTTCACTTGTCGCTCAAAATTTCTTGAATTAATCTTCAAATATTTTGATTCAGACCTGAGTTCGGACAGATCCAGAAAAATTCTTTGATTTAACGAGGAAGTTCATATTATATTTCTTAAAATAAAATACTACGTTAAAATGTTGCGCATTTAGCGTTTTTTTTTTTTTCATAACAATTCTAATATCCTCTATGTTTGTTGATCGTGATTTTATTGCCGAATGAAATATAAAACTGTAGTTTGAGTGAGATCGGAAATTCCTCGTGATACGGGGATAATGGAGAATAAAAGCGACAGGGAGCGCCGAGAGCAGCAAATCGGATCTATCATCCGGGCCGATCGAAATTTAGGTCATAGGGTACGTCGCACGCGCTCCTGTGTGCTCACGGGCTCGACATTCAATTCTCAACTGGAAATTTTGTATATTCCATCGGGCGTTTACGGTGACAATGGGCTCTCTTTTTTACTATTCATCTGTAATTTAATATCCCAAACGCCATATCTGCGTATAACGAACCATCTGAAATGAAAGGAGCTCGAAAAAATCGTATTATTTTTTGTCACTGGGAATGCGAGATTCATTAAATTTCCCACGTTTTTATATATGAATCCAACTGAAATTTTTCTCTTTCAAAACTATAATAGAAACGAATCAAAACTGTCAAATATGCAAACTATAAAATCCCATAAAAATTATTACAAACTCACAATTGTCTCTCGTTTGTTTTCCTGTAACTTAGATTCTGTTATTTTTCAGTTAACGTTATCTCAGTGTAGTCTTTTCCTATCAAAATAATTGCGGTCCATATTCCAACGAAAACGTGAACGAAAAGTTATCTGTACACCGAGCAAAAGAGTTTAGTTGAATAAACTAAATGGTTTCGTGAAAAACGTCAAAAGTAATAATTTATTTATTTAAAAACCGTGCAGTTGTGTGAATTATTTATTTTGTTACACCAAATGATGCATTTTTATTTAAACAGTAAATAAATGAATAGAAATGTCACGATTCCTTCGAATACAATGTTTTGTTTACGAATAACGAAGTTGTTACAAAGTACAATCATTTTCCGCGAAGAAATGGGCCGCTGAAACCAGAACGTCTATAAACAACTCAAAATCCCTGCAACCAAAAAAAAAAAACGTTCGTTCTATGTATATATCTTTGAGGCAACGTTGGGACGAATGATTTTTGGCAGAACGTAGGCAGCGATTTTAATGCGCGCCCTAGAAGCTATTTTCTTTCTCTTCTTCAAAGTTTTTCCCCTTGCCACACTTTTGTTCTATTTTTCAACTCCAATTATTTTCCACGTGTGTCACAAAATAAACGGTCGTTGAAAATACAAACGACAGATTTTCAATATCTTTCCGTAAATTAAAACCAACACCCGGTGGGATTTGAAATTGTTTTTCATTTTGCCTGTGAACAGTCTAATCCGAAATTTGGGAAAATATTTAGAAGAGGGACTTTTCCGAAAAATTGTGAGAGACATGACTATTAATTGATAAAAAAGGAAAAAAAATTCTATCACTCTTCTAAATATTTATCTTTGCGGCTTTGCCTGTCACTCGAAGATGGAATTTATTTTCATGTTTTATTTTATCCATCAACTCAATTGATAGAACTTTTAAGTGCTTCCCCATTAATAAAAATTTAATGTAATCAAAAAACAATGAAAATCTATGTTTCCTAATGTTTGTTTATCAAAATCGTACCTTTGACAAATTTGAACTCGTTTTGAGTGAAAGAAAATGTTTATAAATAATAAGAAAAAAGTTGGCATGCTTCGAAACTTTAGCGACGGTAGTGTTCGTGCTTCTCTCGATTGTCAATCAGTCTCGTAGATAGAATCTCTGTGAGATAGACACGCGAAAACGCTTCGCCAAGTACACATCCCGGGTATTCATGGAAAAGCAATAAAGCTCGTGAGGTGATAGTAGTTTTGATGTATGTATAGAATAGTCGATTTGTACTGCTATATATACGTGTATTTACAAGAGGAGGTTTAATGCTTGAACTCGAACGTAACGGACATCCGCACCGAACGATATTAAACTCTCTTCTGGTATCTCGACCACCGAAATCTTTCTCAATCTCCTCTCAACCTATCGGTGGAAATAAAAGTTTGAAACAAAACGAAAAAAACAAAAACGTACAGAATCACTACAGCCTCAAAATTCCGCTTGGAAAAAAACATTGCACTTTTGTGTTTACTAAAAAATGCAATTCTGTTGGAAAATAAAACCCACACCATTTCATTTGTTTTTTAACAACGAATAATTATATTTCACGCACTGACAGTAATCGATTGAAAATATCCGCCAATTTGGAATTCAAGAAGAAAAGTTAGAAAAAAACCAAAATCTTCGGACCAAAAAAAGTGAAGAATGAAAAGAAAAACCAAATAATTCACTATCTTCGATTCTGCTTATTAGAAATTGTTCAATAAATATTTCCATGCTTTTCCATTAAATTATTCAAGTTGATCTGAGGTCCAATCAATTGCCATAAAAAATCATGATAAGATTCGATGAGATATCTTAACGAAAATGGAGTAAAAAATCGTGTATTTAGTGTTGAGACGCGTGATGAGTTTGCGAAAAAAAGTAGGGCTCGAGGTTTTCGTGCTCTATTTGGCATCATGGGAAGGTGCGGTAAATGTGCGATGAGAGAAGCGAGAGTGAACGAGAGGGAAAAGTTTTTAGGCCTTTCGGAGTGAGCCGCGTGGTCCAAGGAGGAAAAAAGAGAGATGATCGTATGCGACGAAAAAAGGAAAAGAATAGGGCCATCGCGTGGGAATACCCTTAAAAGCTTTTCCCACTCGACCCGGGAAGAAAAGCCCGCAAAGAGAGAGAACAGGGGGAGGGAAAAAGAGAGTAAAAAAAGTTGTTGGAGAAAAACGCACTATACATACATATTTATACAATGTCAATCCTTCAAACGGGACGAAACTTTGGTTTTGTCCCAGTACATTGGTCCATAGCCGAGAGCATGCCCGGGATATTGCAGTTTTGCGATTATCCGAGAGAGAGACGTTATTCACCATCGAGCAATATCGAAAAGTGCGTCTTTTTTTTTTAACCGATACATCGATCATCGATTTTTCTCCATTCTCCTGCCCTCGGTTTCTCTTGCCCGTTCTCCGAATATGAGTGAGCTACTCGAAAGTGTTCTACATATCGTCCAATTTCGTTGAGCGTCAATTGTCAAGCATTTTTATCAAAAGTATGAGAAGAAAATTGTTTGGAAAAAGAGGAAACAATTTTTCTCTCAGACTATTCGATCGTAACGTAATTGCCACTTTGAGTAGAAAATTCAAACAAAAAGAATAAAACTCTATGCGATATTCAGGAAATAAATAGACGAACAATAAAAACACGTAATAAACAAAAAACAAAATAATAGAATGCAACCATAATAATTTCTTGCAAAATCTATTCAAGGTCCTGGTGGTCCAGTCACGAAGTTTAAGAATACGAAGCTCGTAAACAAAATAACAGAATTTACGGTGAGGAAGAGGAGCAAGAGCCTAAAGCGAGAGGTGAAAAGATAGAAGGACATGAAACGATTTCAAATGCGATTCCATCGTACCAGTTCGGTCAGATCGAAAGTTTTGGAAAGAACCGGAAGTAGCTTGTTATCTGAAGCTACTTTTTCCTACTAGATTAATAGCTGATACGATTAAAAAAATAAAAATAAAACAACAAACAGAAATATATCGTAGAGAAGAGTGTGGCATCGCAAACGTACAAAGGAAAACGATCGTAAAGAACGAGTGTAAAAGCAACCAAGTGACGCTATAGATCATCAAAGCTCGTAGAGATCGAGCTCCATAACGAGCCATTACAGGAGAGAGCAAGAGAGAAATAGAGAGAGAGAGAGGAGAGAGAGAGATCAAGAGAAAGAGAGAGGAGCTCGCAGAAGCTAGATCAACGTATCGTTCGGGGTCTATGATAAAATACAACAAGCAGCTATAATCCGGGGGTGTAACGGGAGAGTCGCGGGTAACGAGATATCAACACAATGGCGTTCCATAGTGAGCTACAATAATCTACAGTGCAATAGAGCTGGATCTCTGGCTAATCGTCTCATAAAATTTACCAACAGGTATATATATTCGATAAAAATAAAAAAATTAATTTATGCATAAAAAAAAAAATCTGTACACGAATAGAAATAATTGGCACAGCGGGGTCCAGCGACGTACAAAACAAGTGGAACACGACGCATGATTTTTTTAAATTGCTGTAAATAAAAAATCGATCAGCTGTTTTCAATGCAAAAAGTCTCATTCGAAAGCTGAGGAAATTTGCTATAAACTACTTTTTGGTTTACTTCACATTGTATTTCTGCCACAAACCGAATAATTCACAAATTACGAATGTATAGAAAAGTCGAATGCATAGAAAAAAGTTCAATATTCCGGGTCAACAATAATGGCAGGCAGTTATCGAATGTTTAATAAAAACGTTTACGACTAAACTTGGAAGAATTAGACTAGCAGACGATTTTTCGTGAGCGAGATTGTCAAGAGGTTATTTTTACTTCTGACAGTTTCAATAGAAATTCAAAAGCAAGATTCCCTTTTTTTTTACAGTACAGTCGTTGAAAGAAATACCCGAAATCAGTCAAGTTTTTGGAGCAACGGTTTATCGAAGTAGTTGAAAAAAAATGATTCTGTTCCACTTGTTTCCTACGTCACAGTATGCACTTATTTTATATTTGTGTTTGTCCATGTACATTCTACAATTTTTATACATTTATAATCCATATATTTATTCATATACCAAGCAATATATCGACATGATACATGGCCCACTATTACACACACTATTCTTTGTGTCTGTGCGTGTATATTGTATTATATTATTGAGGCAGGAAGAGATCGTCGTAGGGGAGATCTCCTCTCTCAATATCTCTGTACATATAACTTCACATATAACGTGTGTGTATATAGATTTTGTTTTTGTTCGAGTACAAGCTATATATTTATATATATTTGCATCTATATATCCACGTGCATATGTGCAACGATAGCATTAATCGTACCACCCAAGGTGGCACAGATTGAGAGACAGCCCCCCCTAACATCGAATGCAGCGAGAGAGCACATCCTCCATCTCCTGTCGAAGCACCTCATCATCATCATCATCATCATCATCGTCATTATTGTTATCGTATACAGCGACGAAACACTATAGTCCACACTAGACTATCATAATGTTCCATATTGTGCTCGAGACGAGGTTTATAAAATTAATTAGTTCGTTAAACCATTGAAACCTTCACGTTTTTTGGACGTACATCGTTGCGAAGCTTTTCTTCACTATTCGGGAGCTGAGTGTTATTTTTTCTGCACACGAGAATTTGGATTTAACTTAACTCTACATTTCTTTAGAACGATATTTAAATAAAATACGATCGCGAAAGTTGAACATTTGATTGATAAAAATTGGGAACAGTTCGATTGAATAACTTTGTAATAAAATATTCACGTGTCTCTCCACATGACTCATGTGCTGGAATACTTTCATCAATGTTTTACGAGCAGTCCGCTCTGACATAATAATGACATTTCATTGATTATTATGATCGAACTCGAAGTATTATTCTAGGGATAAATAAATGATCTAACTATTTGTTATTGATTTTATGAGGAAACTTCGAAATAAGTAATATCAAAAAAAATGACAGTGACTCATTTATTTAATCATTTCTGTAATTTTTATTATTTGCTGGACTGTCTTTGTTTATGTGTTAAAATCGGCCTAATTGTTGGACATTTGTTTATTACTGAGAAAAAAAAATCATTCATCCACCAAAATCCTCAGTTGGAGGAAAAAAATGTTCGTACTTTTGAACACAAGCAAAAAAATCGATGAATTGGTCATTTTTGCTTCGACTAAGTGAGATTCTGTTGGATGAAATTTTTTTTTTCTCAACGAACTGTTTTATGGAGTACACAGCTAACATTATCGTAGAGAAATAATATTTATGTGTCTCTCGTCAGCTTATCGTCATTCTGGTAGTCTCGAAAGAGAGAGAAAGAGAGAGATAAAGTACAGAGGGCTTATAACAACGAGAGGCGTTAGGGTTACTCGGAGAGCATCCACAAACCGGCACCGGCACCGTCGACGACACTTCCGGTCGGCCGGAAGCGAGGTCCATGTGAACGGGCTAGCTTACGGCCCCACCGGACCACTCAACCCCCCGACCCACCCCCCACGCCACTTTTACGCAACGAAGCAACATGGAAGCTGCTTCGGAATTGTGAGTACCATTTTTTTCCCATACACACCAAAGTCTGCACATTTTTTTCGCTTTTTCCTTTTTTTTCTCTGCTCTTCACCAAGATTTGCGAATTTGGTGCTCGATGGAATCTCTGCTGAAAATCCTTTCGAACAAAACGTCCGTTTTTCATGGCGATCAGAATGAAATTCTTACTCTCGATCGATCTTTTTTTTCGTACTCGATGATTGTCCCCATTTGAATAAAAATTTATTGGATATTGGCAGTTGCGTTAATGAGCAATCGAAGGATAAACATAATTATTGAAATCCAAGTGAGAATCGACTCACAGAAGTTCCCATTTTATTCCCGTTCCAAAACCACGAACAAAAAACCTTTTATCAGTAGCTTGAAAAATTCACGAAGTATTTCACGTGACATTACATTTCGTATCAACCATGTTTGTACAGAATTTGAACAATTTTTATTTTGTTTCTTTGATAAAATCATGTACAAAAGTATTTTGATCGGTGGAATGATTGTAATTGAAATTTTTTAAATATTATGTGACATGTACTTGTTTTATTATGTTTTTATCGTATGTGAAATATATTAGCAATAAAATTAGAACGGTAGTAAACTCGTTGAGATATGAAATATTAGATCATATTGCTGTTCAATTAAATTGAAGGATTTAATATGCGTTGAATCTTTGCTTCTGTCACGAGGAATGGGTTGTGTTACATTAGCTTCGAGTTTACGCTGGCGTACAATAAGTGAAGGAAGGCACAAACAGCTGACGAGTGTGCGTAACCATGTTACGATCAAGAGAGAGAGAGAGTGCGAGAGAAAGAGAGAGAGAGAGAGAGAGAGAGAGAATGACACCCACGTGGAAACGTGCTTAACACACGTGAGACATTCAACAGTAGTATTCGTGCTGTACAAGACACGAGGCTTAAGAAGGAACATCATTTATTTGTAACAGTAGAATCGTGGCACATGAGGCGGGAGCTGCTTTTAGAGTATAAATTGACGTATAAAGTAACAGAACGTATCGGTTAATTTAGAAATGTCTCGTCCAAGTCGTACCAATAATAATGTGGGTCATAACCGAAATTGTTAATTTGGGTTATAGTTGATGATTAATTACTTTAAAATTGTAGCAATTTATTTAAATTACACTTCGAGATACAGATCGTAATTAACAAAAAACTTTTATAGTTGAATAGCGTTTGGGTTACAACGACGGAAAGTTTTATCGATAGAAACAAATTATGCATATTATTAAACGAACAAAATACATTGAAAAATGAATTCATATTCATTTACGTCGACTCGTTGGGTTTGTTAATTAGACAAATTCAAACGTTTCAATATTTTTTATTAATTCAGTTCAATTAACGAAGTTTTCAGGCGAGTTTTTCTTGATTGAGTACGTTCGAAAGTTTGTGAGTTTTTGTTGTTGAAATTTTGTTCACACGTTATGTTGTTTGTTTAAAACCCACAAAAATATAAAAATAGATTGAACAATTTAATATCATCGTTTTGTAGGATTTAGTGAAACTTTTTATATTATTCAGAGAGTTGTGATCGTGTCAGCCTCGGAATAATAGTCACGATTCGATTATGAATACTTAAAACACGTGTCGTGAATATTTATCACGATGTACAAGCACAAATTCTTGTCGCAGAGACTACTCTGATATTAACTCTGATTAATGTGAGAAGATGTAGGTTTTTCATTTTCCTATTTGTCAAATAACAACAATTAAACTCTCGTCAATTAACGAGTATCGTGTTATCCTCTTTTATTGAAAAAAACACTTTTCATTGTTGTGGGACATTGGATCGTACCACAAATCGCTTTAAATTTACAACTTCATAATTTCAGCATGACGCAGTTGCGCTATTACGTAATGTTGTCATCGCCTAGGCAAATTATTGTTGCGACCAGTATTGCATTCAAACATCTAATCGTTCAGCTATTCTTCTACTTTTACTTTGGACTCCAAAGCCATCATTTGTTTCTTTGCTATTCCTAACGTTCGTCATCTTTGCTTATAATTTTTTATTATTATTGTTTTAATGTTATTTTTAAACATTACAAATCATGGTTATTAAAACAATGTTAATGTCGATAATAAAATATACAATTCACGATGTTGAAATTTGCATTGTTGGAACGCAACGGAATTCTCGTTTTTCTTCATGGAAGCCCAAAATTTATTCACAATCCTTGGCTGCGGTAATTAAACATTCGTTTTTTGTCACCGAAAAACTAAATTTACGAGAAAAATTCAAAATAGTTGCAATATTAACAAAATTGTAAATAAATCAAAACATCGTTCGTTTTTTATGCCAACGATTCAACCTTCGAGATCATAATCATTTTAGAAAACTCATTTATTCCTCATTCATTCCCGTTTGAGAAACAAGCAAAAGAGTTACTTAGAAAAAGTTTTAGAAAAAAATTACTAAGAAATCACATAACATTGAATTTATTTTATTTTCCGAGAGCAATACAGTCATTTATTTCTTTCGATCTTTGCTCGAATTTAAACTCATTATCAAATTACAAATACGCGCGTAATCTTTAGAAAATCATTTATCAACTTTGGGTTCTCGGATTCCAAATAGGTTTTTATGTACGACGATGGCATGCATATCCGCAATAAATAAATCGAGGTGAAGTGAACACGGTTGTTAATAAAAATGCCAGTAACGTTTTTCTTTGTTCATTGTCAACCTTGTTCCACACTGTCTCATCTTTACCGTAATATTAGAACGGTTAAGACGTCAACTGCTTGAAGATCGCGTGATCGTGACACGCGATAGAAACTACGGATGTAACGATCTTCGCGTTGCAAACCATGATGATTGATTACACACGCACATAAGAGCTTAACACGTGAATGCAATCTTCGAGACTGTACACAGAATTTTATAATTGTTGTTATTCCTTTTTCCACCTATTTATAGTCGTCGTAAGATTTTTTTCTCATTTTTGTCAAAAGTCAAGGATCAATTACAATATTTCTCAATCATTTTTTTTATATAGTTTCTTTTTAATAGTTTTTCGAACAATAATATTTAGCGAATAGGAGTTGACTTAATAATGAAATACAATGAAGATGTAAAGGAGAAAGGGGCTGAGGGGGAAACCTGAGAAAATGTCAGATTTTTAAATAAATTTAAAGAAACGTTGTCTATTCGTTTCTATTCATAATTGGAAAAAATCTTTTACGTATTTTTTTTCTTACTTTTTATCAAAAATGTACTTTATTACTAAATTATGAGAGGAAAAAAACTATCACTCGAATAAACGGATAAGCAAAAAGTTATTCGGAAATAATGATAATTTATGGATCGGAAAAATGGAAGAAAACAATGAAATGCTTTGCTATCGTTGCAAGTTAAAAAAAAGTTGTAATATTTCGATATAATTTATGATTTTCGTAGGTCACCACTCTCGGGCACAGACTCGCAGGTTCGAGTTTCCGAGAGAACGTCATATTATCCACAGGAGCCATCGAAAAGGCCCCCAACGAAGAGACAAAAGGTTCAATCATGCCTGAAACACAATGCTCTTACGATATTGACCGTTTCTGGTGTTGCGGGCGGCGTTATTTTAGGTCTGATACTGAGAAACGTAAGGGAAGATCCATGGACGAAACGCGAAATAATGTACGTCAATTACATCGGTGAACTCTTTCTAAGGATGCTGAAGAGCTTGATACTGCCCCTTATCGTCGCCAGCCTCATTTCAGCTATTGGATCACTCGATCTTTCGTTAAGTGGTAAAATCGGAGCACGAGCTATCACTTATTACATGGTCACAACTGTCAGTGCTGTAATACTCGGTAATTCTATCTTTTTTTTCGAACATTTTAATTTTCACGATATTTTTATTTCGAAATGCACAATTCTGCTATCATTTTTCTTGTCATTGGCCAAGAATCACCAAAACACATGTTTCTTCTGTTTTCTTAAATTTCTCGATCATCAATCTAAGCAAAATCAAACGTCAAATAACAAAAACTATTTTGCGTATCTACTTATTTATTTGGAAAGTAAGATTCGTTCGTTTAAAACCAAACATATATTTTTTTTCATTCCCTTTTTCTCTTTTGATGATTTTATCCAAATTTTACTCAATAGTTTCATTTTTTTATTTCGTGACATCAAAGTTTTTCGTCTCGTAGATTTGAATATTTCGTAATCTTAATGTTTGGCTTTTAAGGTATTATTCTGGTAGTCGTTATACATCCTGGCCAGGGTGACAGCACAGGTATGAAAGAACAAGGAAACACGAGAAATGTATCGACGACTGATACCCTCATGGATCTCGTGAGAAATATGTTTCCTCCGAATTTGGTGCAGGCCTGTATTTCCCAGTACCGCACCGTACTTACCAAACAAAAAAATAGTACATCAGGTCAGTATCCATCATTAATGACGTCATTCAACAATTAAGTAATAATTGTGTTTCAAGAAAAATTATCATTTCAACGTTTTTTTCTGACGATTTGGTAAAAAAAGTCATTAATTAAGCAAAGAATTTTATTGAATCAACAAAACTTTCGTTGTATCAATAATTCTTGCGTTCATTTGATTGTTCCAGCCATTTAATTTGGCCCCCGAAATAAATATCATTCGTTGCGACAATTTTGTCGTTGAATACAAGTTTTTTTATTTTGTTAGCCACGTTTTATTGACTCGACGAATTTCTTTTTTCTGTGGGAATTTTTTCTAAATGGTCAACAATAGAGAGATGATCAGGAAATTGAGTTAACATTCTTTGAAATTTATTTAGACGACATCCTGACGTGGGAAATCAGTGGCGAAGATACCTCGGGATTAAATATTCTCGGTTTAGTTGTATTTGCCACGGTACTCGGTATAACCCTCGGAAAAATGGGACCAAGCGGAAAGCCCTTGTTGAGCTTTTTCGAGGCACTGTCTTCCGCTATGATGATCATTACCAACTGGGTCATTTGGTAAGTGATCCTTTATCAACTAATTATCAATTCATGGTTAAATCAATTCATTAATTAGGCCTTAATCGCGTATTGAGTTCAATTGGACTTACATTTTTAACAATTCACCATCTTTTATTGACTGTTATTTCATAGATTGATAATAAACTTTTAAAATGCTGTACACACACGAGAAAATATTAATTCTAAACGACGTTTAGCGTCGAATTATTTTGACAAATTAAGAAAAAACAGACTGGAAAAATACTTGTTGAAGATGACGAATGAAAAAATGATAAAAATAAATAAAATATCGAACGTATAGCTTAATAAATTATTTCAGGCTATCACCAGTGGGTGTTCTTTTTCTCGTATCTTCAAAAATAATGGAAATGGAATCATTCGACGTAATACTGGGTCAACTGGGCATGTACTTCATGACAGTACTAATTGGACTTTTTATTCACGGTTTTGTCGTGTTACCAACAATATTTTTCCTATTTACTAAAAAAAATCCAATAGTTTACATTTCGAATATGGCGCAAGCGATCGCAACGGCGTTTGGCACGTCCTCGAGTTCAGCAACGCTTCCTGTTGCGATTGGATGTTTGGAAGATCGCAATGGAGTTGACTCGAGGGTTTCGCGTTTCGTTATGCCCATTGGGGCGACCATTAATATGGACGGTACAGCTCTGTACGAAGCCGTGGCTGCCATTTTCATCGCTCAAGTGCGCAATTTTCCTCTAAGCTTTGGTCAACTCGTTGCTGTCAGGTGAGTCAACTTTTCAAACGAGTTTTCAAAGAATTTATGAGAAAACTTTTCTCCGCTTCAGCCACACTTGTTTCCCTTCTTTCCTCCTTTTATTTATGTTTTTTTTTTTTTCTTCTAATTGTCTTAGCATCACTGCCACTGCAGCGAGCATCGGAGCTGCTGGAATTCCGCAAGCTGGCCTCGTCACTATGGTCATGGTTCTTGACACTGTGGGACTTCCAGCCAAGGACGTCACTCTTATCGTCGCCGTTGATTGGCTACTGTAAGTTTTTTTTTATCTTCTTTCAATTTAATATTTAACAAAACCCTTCTGACTCGTAGCAACAAAAAGTTCCCAAAACTTTCATCGAACAAGGACCAGTCGAAAGATAAAGAATCGTCAAAATATCATAATCTAATTTGAAACTTTTCACTCAATCTGTTTCTTCGTGAGAGCGATTTGAAAAGAAAAAACTTTATCAAAACCGTCGTTTTTGAGTAGAAAAGAGTGGGGCAGGGCTTTTTCGGCTCAGGCTCGCTTTTTTCATTGAATACTTTCCTTTTTTTAATACTTCGCGTTCAGCCGCTACTGCGTCTCTTAATAATCACTATTTTCGTTTATTGTGAACTTTTTAAATAAAATATCCACTAAATGCAACGTTATCAGACATTATTCTCTTGGTTCTGAAAAAAAGGAAGAGAATAGTTTGATTATAAAGTTTTATTATTGTATAAAAGTAACAAGATTTAGTGATTGTTGTGTTTGGGATTACAGCGATCGTTTCAGAACGTCAGTGAACGTAATTGGGGATTCTCTTGGTGCTGGTATCGT
Organism: Campoletis sonorensis; assembly: GCA_013761285.1. Lineage (NCBI taxonomy): Eukaryota > Metazoa > Arthropoda > Insecta > Hymenoptera > Ichneumonidae > Campoletis > Campoletis sonorensis. The sequence continues at coordinate 1,079,509 of JACEOJ010000089.1, forward strand.
GAATCATTTGAGCAGACACGAATTAGCATCGTTGCCGCACAATGTACAATCGCAGAATGGTGCTGATCATCACACGACTTCGATATGAGTCAAAAAAACTTCAACAAACGAACGACAATAAATAACACTGTCCGAGCATAGAAAATTTCGGCTCTATGTGCCCGAATTACAATGCATATTAACGCATGTAGAACATTAAATTTGATCTTTAATTTAACGACGAAAATATAGATAACCAACAAACAAACAACAACCTAATATTAAACTGTGCAAAATATAAATATAAAGGAGGCCCGTGATTCTTGAGATTTTTGAAAAACGTTGAATTCGTTTAATTCACCAATTATCGATATTGATCTCGAGAATCTTACTCCAAACCGAATTTTCGGATCGAATCACCGATTAAGTGTTCTAGATGCCTCTCTCTTTCATATTCCGTTGCTTTTTAATCTCGTCGCTTCGTTCTAAAACTGATTTTTCAATGTCAGTTTTAATAATAATAATATTTATCATTAAATACATACATTTAAAAAACGAAAATTTCTCGACCTAATGCGCCACTAAAATTCTTCTCCACCTTCTTGTCATTTTGTCTATTATTTTTTACAATATTTTTCCTGCGTAAAAAAGATAATATTATAAATTTTCTCATATTTTTTCAATCATCCCGAGGGATTACAAAAATATTTATTTTGTTTTTTTCGAAATAAATTGATAAAAGTTGATCGCAATTGGAAAATCTGATTTTTATAAAAAATTTATTCAATTCTATTATTTCATCCAATTAAACTGGTTCACCGAATTTGTTCCAATTTAAAAATGCACCAGGAAAATGCACTGGTAAATAAAATCAAAAAAATACAAAGGGAACGATTCTTTTTTGGCAGCTGAAATGAGTTAAAAAATGTTGGACTTAATGAAAATGGATGTGGTGAGAAATGGGAGAAGAATTCCTGAGGTTAATTGAAGAAAAGTCTCGTAGATTTTTCAACCTCGTGCCAAAGATGAAATCCCTGTTTGCATTACCATAAGAAATTTCCCTTGTTATCGATCGAGAGGGCGTTCCCTCGAAGGAGCGATTAGATCATGTATTTTATGAATTAGTGACTATAGTTATGTGGGCTGGTCCAGAAATCAAACTAAAAAAATAAAAGAAAAATAAGAAAAAAGCAGTTTTAAGTTATCCGAAATATTGGCAAGTTCAAAGTTCACTGAACTCATCGAGACAAAAAAGTGTTTTGGGTCCACGCACGAAACAATAATACGATAATAATTATCAATGCATATAGTGGATTTCGAGATGAAAACTAAAAGTTTGTTAGCAATTTGAATTTCGGTAGGTCAGAAATAATAACGTTACGAAAAAGAAAATGTATTCAAAGGGAGTTTTAAATTGTATGCAAATATTGTATGCAGTTACGAAAAGAAAAGAAAAATGCAATTAAAGTATTAAAATTAATTCTCAATCATACTCGAGACTTAAAATAAATTGGGTGCTTTTTTTATTTATTTATTAATGCCCCAAAGCAATGCATCACTTTGAGAAAGTTTGGAAAGCTTCCATTCTATTTCTTATAATTTAATTTTAAATTCCCTTTAGTCCAACAAAAAAACTTACATGAATCCGAGACCCCAACTTTTTCAGTAAAAAAAAAAAAACATTTTTTTTGCATTTTTTTTAAATTTTCATTTTTAAATCGAGTTCTAATCATAAATTATCATCAAATACAACTTCACCATACACTATTCTCTTCGTTTTAAAAAAACGAAGAGATTGATGTACGTTCAAACGTAATAATCCAATTCGAAGAACATTTTATGCTCAAAAGAACATCGGGCTCGTTTTCCAACCCAATTGTAAGGTTTATCTCGAGAAAAATAGATCGTAAGGGTCTTGGATTAAAAGAGTAGAATATTTATTTATAAATCGAAAGAACAAAACGACTTTTGTATCTTAAATTGTGTGATTTTCTTTGGCATAAAGACTAGACTTAAAAAAAAATTGATCTAATTACAATATTTCCAAACTTTCTGAGGGTGGTTTATTGCATTCATATAAATATATTTATATAGTGTTACTGTTACATTAAATAACGTGAAAATATAAATAAGCATAGTCCAACTGAATATACCTGATGTATCGAATGTACGCTGGCGATATATCGAGAAAAAAAGCAACAATAATATATCGAGATTAAAAATAATTTATGAATAACAATTAAGGTTCGATCTACGAGAGACGTTGATCATTAAATTATTTTGTTTTCTTGACGTTTCGATATTTAGAAGAAAAAAACCGATCTAGAGATTAAAAAAAAAAAAAAACAACAAAAAACCAACAAAAAAACTGATATAATTATTTGAAAAATAAAAACGAAATTTTGGGGGCTGGAAAAGCGTCGAATGTTCAAACGTAATGTACAAAACGTAAATGAGTCAACAACGACAACAACAACAACAACAAAAACGCTAAATTCACATTTCTTTGCCCCTGACATTAAACGATCGATTAGACGAGCTAGTTAAGGACTAAATGTAAATTAATGAATGTATTATGTCAGGCACAACGATACACGTGAGAAAGATGATTAACGCCGAAGAAGCTTTAGCCAAAAAAATAAAACATCCTGTGTACGATCGTTGTATACGTCTTGCCGTGAAAAAAAATAAAGATTGTTTAAACGATTCGAGATTAAAAGAGAGAGACTAATAGCCCATCGAATACGTCGCAAGAAAAAGTGATGAATGACGCAAAGGATTAATCATTCAATTAAGTTTCGTCCGACGTCACGAATCAGCAGGTAAACGCGTATCATTTTTAATTCGAGAATCATCAACTATATCGATCGATGCAAGAAATATTTCGTCACACACTTCGATCGAAATATCCGTCTAGACGTTTTGCAATCGCATCAAGAGATTTGCAAAGAGCCTACAACTCGACAGTTCGATCGAAGACGGCCGAGCGACAATTCCGTTTTTTTTTTTTTAATCCATTAAATTCACTTCCGGTTATCGTAAAATAGTTTCTTCAAAAGTGGCTTTTTTAATATTATTCCTGTGCTGATTTTTACTTGATGCACTTTTTTTTATCTTTTGATATCGAGCATCAAGTTATTTATGGGATTGGAATATAATTCAAAGAAAATGGCAAACTATTTTCTTGTGGCTTAAGACTGAGCCATATTTATTCGTTTTTATCTTAAATGATGAGAGTTAGACTCGATTCTACCACGTCTAATCCAGATATTACAGTGCCGCGTCCGGTATCGAGGCAAAAGATTTACAAAAACCGCTTCGGACAACCCTCCGCTTCCTCCGATTCGTCCTCTTGTTCTTCCAGCTGCTTCAATAGCCGCATCGACGAGGAAGAGGGCGAAGATAACGATATGGTTCTTGGAGGCCCTTCAGAAGTTTTAGACGGTAAAATTATTTCTCAAGAATCACTTAAGTTAACGATTTATCATAATTATTACCATTTTTGACACAAGGTTACAAATCTTCTAAGACAACATTTATAATTAGTGAAACTTTCAAATTTTTTATAAATCTCATCATTAAGTATTTTGACCTTTTATTTGAAACTTGTTGAATATCATTTTGAAAACCTTCAGGTTTTCATTATCCTTAAATTTACAATCCAAAAGCCGAATTTGCTTTATCGCCACAACAGACTAAATTAAATGTTTATATAAATAAAACTTCTTATTTTTCTTTCGTGCAATTGTATTGAAATTTGGTATTCGGGGGTTTTTGAGATTGCTCATTACGAATTTGGACTCGAAAAACTACGTTACGATAAAATTTGAGACAATTCTGTGAGATTTTAATCACTTGATTTCCCTTGATATAACGTTTCGTTAATAAAATTAACTTAATCATCCAATTTCTGTAATTGCTGTACCTTAATAACTATAAAACTCGTCCTCTCTTATTTATTTACGTTTTAGCTCGCGCAGCAACGTCAAAGTCACAAAGCAACGGGAACAATTGGTTTCCGGACAGAGAAGAGTACGACAGTGATAAAGAGGAAGACGAGGAAGCTGCAGAGGAGCCTGTTGTGAACGAAATTGGTCCCCAATTGCCAGGACTTTACGACGGCTATCACCACGATGATAATTTACCAGATTCTGGGATTATTGTGACGGTCATTTCACCTTCCGGTAAGAGCAAAACAAACAAATTCGTTCGATATTTAATTACAGTCGAAAAATTGATAAAAATAATATTTTTTAATCATTTTTTATAGAGATTTTGTTTTTCTATAATCTTTGCACATTTTTTTTTTTTTGACAAATAATTGAAATATTTATGTTGACATTTGAACGCATTATTCAAGACGACGACCTTCCCACGACCACTTCTTCGACGGATCGTCCTTCAGCGAGCAACGATAACGAACTTTTAATCGAACTTCGTGTTCGCGAATATCAGATAAACTTTGACGGATTTGCCGAGATAAATCGTTTCTCAACGATCGATGAAATGCACGAGTTTATTGTGAATAATACGGAAGCCTCGTCAACGAATGGACCGATGAACACGAAACAAGAACAATATTTGGATATTCTACTAAACGAACGAGAAGAGGATCGTTTCAGACGTTTGGTAGAAATTAGCAAGGGAACTGTTCGTCGTGTACTCGTCAGAAACGAGGATATTTTGAATAAATTATTCGCTACTGCGAGCCTCGCTAAATTTCCGAGTCCGTTGAAGGTAATTTTTCATTGTGATTGTGTGTTAGTTTTTTTTTAATACAATTTTTACGATTAATTGACACTTTCCATCAATAATATTCAAATTCCTGATTTATTTAGACGAATACAAACGAAGAAATGGACGAGGAAGAAGAAGAAGAGGAATGTGATAATGAAACTGAGGAAAAAATCATTCGTGACATCGAAGAAAACATGAAGCGATGGTACATGATCGAAGTCATCGGAGTTTGGCTGAAATTTGTCACTGACGTCAAAAGTTATCGTGAGGCTATTAAGAAAAGCGTATTAAAGGCCAACTGTGGCATAGAAAACGATCGATACGAAGGTATCGTCGTGCCCTTGAAATACAAATAAATCTCTCGGTTAACGAGCAACGAAACTCCAACACGCGTGCTTTGGGCTCTGATCCAAAAAAAAAGTCTTCCTCGAAAAAAAAAGAAAAAGAAACAATGGTTATTATTATACGACTCTTAGTTTACCGTGGCAGTGACGGTCCTTGACTCTCAGCCACTGACGATCGTTCGAAGTTCTGTTTCCGTGCCAAACGAAATAATAAAAACATGTGTATAAAAAGGTGTGATTGATTTTCCACGATTTTTTACCATCTTGTCGTTCGATCGAATAGAGAAAAAGATTCGTTTCATTTTCTCCTCGAGATTCTCCAGTTTTTCGACGAAACGTTTCAATTGGTTTTATTTTTGCTTGTTTTTGAATGACACTATTACTTGATTTCGAATTTAATATTCAATTTACTCAACTGAGCATATTTCTCGTTGCTATGACGACAAGTTTTCGATGGGAAATGAAAAATAAAAAGAGGCTGTCTGGCTTGTCTGACGAATGACCGAATCTCCAACTGTCTGCGCATGAGTTTTTCAGCGAACCGAAGCCCCCAGATTCGTCATTTGGTGATGGCAACCGCAACAAATCACAAAACGAACAATGAAATCACACACCGGATAAAAATCAATATTTCCAATGCGACGATTATTTTCCCCAAGAGATGGCAGAACGGTCCCTGAACTGCTCAGTAGGTCAGTACTGGTCAGTACCATTGGTCGGTGTTGAAAAACAATCGAATACAAACTTCGTTGCTGATAACGCAGTTCCCTCGCGAGTGGTAGTTTCGACAGATGTCGCCACGTGAGGGTCAGAGCAGTAGCGAATTCTCAATCGGTAAAGATAGTGCTCGAATAAAAAATAATAATAAAAAAAACAGTAAACTCCAGCAAACTCTCATCGGAATAATAATACTCAAAGAATCTCCGTCAATCAAACGAATCGAAAATCTTTGAAACAGAAATCTTTTTAAAAATGATTTCAAAAATCCTGTTGAACGTGTTTTTCGAGGAGGCTTGATATTTAATGAAAAATATGACTTACACGTTGTTCTGCTCCTTTCGGCAGAGAACAATGTGTAACTTTTATTTATCTCGAAATATCAAGGATGTCCGACAAACGGGGGTTTTTACTTTTTAGATAACTCTCTCGCACTCACTGATAAATTACCTCAAAGAATATAGAATGTAATAATTCTAATACCAACGACGATATTCTCGATCCTTCTGGTTTGATTCAAAATCTTTAGATGTTGAGCTTCAATCCTTATTTCCGATTTCGATTGCCTCATAAATGAATTCATTGAAGTGTAAATAGGAGGAATCAAACGGAGAGAAAAACTGTCTTGAAATACACATGGGACGAGAGAGAGAGAGAGAGAGGGAGAGAGAATGAATATAGTTCGAAAACAGATGAGGTCGAGAGAGCAATGCGAAAGCTTCTTAAGTAAAGTTTAAGCTCGGCTGGTTGTTGCAGCAGCGAAAGCCCTTTGCGATGTCTGGCGTAATATTGGTGCAGATCGTCTCCCTTGCCCCTTGCTCTTCTCGTCATAAGTCGAGCACGGTTAATACGAGCCCCCTCCTCCAGTTAGGAAAAGGGGAGTTGAACATGCGCGCGAGAATCAAGGCGGTGCAGCGGTGCGAAGCTCGAAAAGTCTACGATTGCAAACAGCAGTATCGGCGAACGGAACGGCGGCGACGAGCGTTACTGAAGCCCGAAAAAACGGCTTCGATAAAAGCAGCTGACAGAATAAATAATAATAAAAATTGGACGGAAATGACGGTTCTGGTGTTGCCGTTATTACTAATGCTTTGACGCTTTCAAGTTGCGGCAACATCGCTCTTTTTTTTCGTCTCTCTTCCTCTCCGTCTATTCGTCAAGTGAGTGACGTGCGGGCACTCTCTATACTTTTTTCTTTCTCTCTTTTTCTCTTCCCGTCTCTCCCACCCTTTTTTTATCCACTGCGTCTGTGTATACACACGGATCTAGTACTGCAGAACCACCCCTCGAACAGTGCCGTTCTGGCTGCTGCTTCAACAGCCGGCCGCGCGCGCGCTCCGCACCAACAATTGGCCCGACATCTATCACGCTACAATGGTAAGTACTGCAGTAAACACGACCTGTGAAACGACCACCAAATCGCCAAATGTATTCCTTTTTCTTTTCCCAAGTATCACTCGACCACAATAATCGAACAAATTAAGCGGGAAAGAGCAATAGAAAAAAACACCTCATTTCTCACACAACCGAACGAGTTAACCTAACATTTGCCGGTGCCTTTGTTGGTATTCAATATCGAGCACACACTAGCCATGTTTCACGATCCCTTTGTTGCTTTTTTTCTTTCCCATTCTCGCCACTTGATGCTCACTCAGCGTTTTCAGCTTTATATCTGCCAGACGTATAAAACAGTTCGAAATTACAAAACAGATTTTCCGAGAATCTGCTATTGATTAGGATCAAGACATCATTTAGAGACACTTCGATGATAAATTCACAGTTTCTTCTCAACAATCCAGTTTTTTTCTCAAATGCCCAGTTTCCCCGAAAATATTACAAACTTGACATTTTTTTTCATCGTGAACTGCTGTTCTGTGACGAAGAGAAAACATCGTGTAGCAGGATTTTTACCAACCGAACGACTGAGGGCCATGAAATAACAACGATACGGTTAGCCTTCAATTTACACACGGTTATTTTTATTTTTAATAAACAAAAGACATTCGAGCAAAGTGTAGCAGCCACGAAATTGAGTCATACATTTTTCTAAGCAATTTTCAGCTATTTTTAAGCAATTTGCAAATTTCCCTTCAACTCTTGCACGTGAATCATGTGCTCGTCCTTTGCGACTGTGGCTTTAGATCTTTTTGTTTTTTATTCGAGCGAGTTTTAGGTTACATCGTGTAGTAATCATAATTTCTAGTTCATTTTGAAAAGAACACATGTCTGTTCAATTTTTATTTTTCGTCGAAACAATTCTTTTACATTTTTGCAATAATCATTTATTTTATTATGAAGTATCCCAAGACGAGTATTGACGAATTTTTTCAATACAAAATGTCTTAAATTAAAAGAAATGTAGATATTCTGACAGGAGGTTCCTTCAGAAAAAAACGCTCTCGTAGTTAGTCAATTCGTGTGCGAACAAAAAGAATTATTATTTGGGGATACTCGTAGTTCATGCGAACGACGATGACATAAGGAAGAGAGGAAAATAAAACATTGGAATTGGTCAAGCGATTGCCTGGATCTCGTGTGCGCTGTATCGGAAAGAAAAAAACGTTTCGAGGCAAAACGTTTCCAGGTTCTTTCGTAACATAAATAAACACACATTTACTACCCCCGAATGGTTTATTTTACGATCGTAACTTTTTATACGATGTATTACAATTTTCAACATATTACAAAAGCATATTTCTTCGAAATCGTGAAAAAAAGACAGAATATTTTAACATATCTTTAAAAAATTCACACACAATAGATTCTCGACAAAAATTCATAATAAAAAGCTCTTTTGGCACGTCTCGAAATCCCAATTCTTTTCCTATCGATCGAATTCTCAAGACTTATAAAAATATATAGAGACTAGATAAACCCGCGAATCCTTACGACCAAGATCTTAATTCAATTTCGAAAGACGATACTTCGTACGATATTTCAAGGGTTGCTCTTTCTCGCCATTCACACATATATTTGTACCGTATTCGATCATAAAATCCGTACAAGCTGATATATTTTATGTTTAGAATTACACAGTAGGTACAGTCGTCATCAAAACATATTTCCAATCTTTCTTCATGATTTTTTAGCTTACACGGTGTTGTCGTTACAGCGGAACGATATTTTTTTATTTACCAACGTTATTGGCTCATTATTATTATTATGCGCCTTGACGCGCAGCTTCTTCCATACCGTACTTTTGTTTCTTTGTTTTTTCCTTCGGAATCTGATTTTGTCGAGGGACAGAATTTGATTTAAAAAAATATATATATATTCGTATGTATATATTTTTTTTCAATTCTCTTAACTCATTGCAAATAAACCGAAAGAATTTAGAAATCGGGTCGAAATAGTCGAGATTCCGGAACTCGCCCCTGACGACAGATGGAATTTATTATTTTTTGAGGCATTACGAATCGCGGGGCGTTTGGAACGGATTTATATTTTGAAATAATTATTTTGAAGGTTATTAACCGACAAATATTGACAAATGTTGATGATACATTTTTGTTGAGCTTTAAATGATCGAATTTATTCAAATTGTCAAATGGGCTCCTCATGAGAAATTGATTTGGATAATTATTTAGGAAACTTGCAATAAATGAAGAAAATCGATCTAACGATACTTTTAATTTCGGCAACAAACAGTTGAGCATTTGATTTCTAATAAGAATTTTAGACGCAGAAATAGCCAAAAAATTGTGGATCATTTCGCAGCGAAGCTGTAATAATTGAGCGGAACAAAAAAGCCGAAATTTGATATCTTCATCCGGGGTTTTTTCACAGTTTAATTTGATCGAAAAAAAAAAAACAAATCTATAGCAACGAAGCATTCGACATAATGAATATGTCAGTCATTGTTTTGCCACACAGAAAATATAGTGTGCAGCGAATGAGAACAATAGAGAAAAAGCTGAGACTTATTATTAATGCAAAACCGTCTCGCGGTGTCTGCTACGAGTTTGTCAAACATTTGCCAACGAATATTCCACTCACCCATAACTAGTCATTCGCAAAGCTAAGAAAATTTATAAGTTATTTTTAGATCGTATCAATTCCTAATAATTCAACGTCCGGGGTCCCTCTTATGAAAATAATACTGTGCGTCTGTGTGTCGAACAGATCCTCTCGATCTGACGTAATACCGAGATAGAGCACGTATTATTTTCATGCGTCACAACTACCGTCGGTACAAAAATAAATCACGCAGGACTTATGCGATACAAATTGATGTTGAGAGACCAATCGAAATAGTACACGATAATAATCGAACTATAAAGGAGTGTTTGGAAAACAAAAAACTTCGTAATCGTGTTACACCATAAAAAGATACGATTAAATTGAATACTAAACAGTAATTTTTTTATTTTTTTATAACGTCAAGTTTGAGTTTGACTGAACTGAGGTATACCAAAATTTATTTTCTTTCAGTTCAATGAAATGAATAAAAGATCCGATTCCTTAAAAAGTAACAAGATCCCTGAAATCGGATTTTCATCGATCAATTTGAATGAACTCGTCGGTGATTTGCGTCTGACCAAATAGTCGCTTTTACTACTGATTCGCAAAAAAAATCTGTTTGCACAGCCTAGTTTAGGCTACGCCAATGTTTGCTCATTAATAATCTTTGGCAACTACGAGTTGCGAATGATAACGGACCTATTACTGTTTGCACGAATAAACCAAATTATCCAGTGGATTGGAAATCGCCAAAACATTGATGGATAAGGCAAAAAAACGTTGAAAGTTTGAACCATTTGTGGGATTTCGGGACAGGATTACGTGGAAGCAATATAAATTTCGTTCAAACATAATCATTATTATTAATAACACAATACGCGAAATAACGTTTAATTGGCATCGATACTTTTTCGGACAAATATTCGTAAAAATAGGATAAATAAATGTGAACGCATCGATCCATGGTTAGAAGGAAAAGTGTCCAAAATCTTTATCAACTGGACGAGCGAGGTAAGTGCTCGAATAAATAAACCAAATTAGCCAGTGGATAGGAAATCGTTGAAAGATTTATGGAATAGAAAAAAAAAACGTTGAAGGTTCGAACCATTTGCGGTATTTTGGGCCGGGATTACATGGAAGCAATAAATGTTTTTTTTAAACATAGTCATTATTATTATTATTATCATTGTTATTAATAAAATAGCAGGCGAAATAATGTTTGAATAGAATCGACAGTTTTCCCGATAAATATTCGCAAAAAATAGTACAACGAAATGCGAATGCATCGATCCATGGTTTGGAGGAAAAGTACTCAACAGTTCCATCAACTGGACGAGCGAGGAAAGTGCTCAGACACGAATAAATAAACTCAATTAGCCAGTGGATGGGAAATTGTTAAAATTTTCATGGAATAGAAAAAAAAAATGTAAGATTCGAACCATTTGTGGTATTTTGGGCCAGGATTACATGGACGCAATGTACATTTTCGTTAAACATAAATATTTTTATTTTTATCATTGTAATTAAAAACACAATAAACGAAATAATGTTTGAATAGTGTCGATAGATTTTCAGATAAACGATCGTGAAAAATAGTGTAAATAAAATGAGAAAAAAAAGTACAAATAAATGTGAATGCATTGATCCATAGTTCGAAGGAAAAGTGTCCAACAGTTCCATCAACTGGACGAGCGAGAAAAGTGCTCAGACACGAATAGCCAGCCACGAGCTTAAATTGGGTTAATTGGACAACGACGAGATTTACAATGACACAGTCACATCGTTGCGTCCCTTTCCAGACCAAATTGAAAATACATGGAAGAACGCGTAATATAAAAGAGAAAGAAAAATAAAGAGGGAGGATGGGAGTAATACAAAAGACAGTAGAAGAGAGGCTCAGACTCGAGCATTTTTCCTTATTCGTACAAAAGGATTTTATAACGCGTACCTGGGCGAAATAACGAACCTAATGAGAATAACGGAAAGGGAAATAATGTGCACGTCGTTAATCAGCCACCGGTTCCGGAATCTCTCTCGTGCTCCTGCATATCACGACTAACTTTCATTCCACCATTGTTGCACGCTCTTTCAACGAATTTCGTATCTTTCCTCCTCACTCTACCGGAACTTCTTACGCAAATTAATTGCTTGTTACGACATTCTCATTTATTATTTACATTTTGCACTACCCTGCCACTGACTAAGTGGACAATTTCAGTGAATAGAGCCTCTTCCCCATTATCATGAGAACATTTTAAAACACTGTTGTATTTATTTTTAAAAAAACAACAATTTTTTTTGGGCCTCGTCGTATTGCCTGTTTTTTTTTCATAGTTGACAGTAAATCTCTTATTTATCGATTTCATTTAGTATTTACTTCAAATTTGACTTTAAATTTCGCACTGAAGGTTTTTTGAGGTCGTTGATTACGAATCTGAAGTTAAAATGTTGAATTTAGAAATTTCTTGTTTCTCCTCCTTTTTAAACAAAAACTACTGAGCAGAAAATTCGGAAAAAATTCTGTTAATTTTTGAGGAGTGTATTGAGTTCGTGAAAAAAAAATTTATTCCGATTTTCGTTTCGTTCAGTAGAATATAATCAAGAGACGCGGTAGCGGCTCGACGCCGAGTATTAAAACGGAAAAAGTCAGCACGAGCCCCGGGGCATTCTTTTATACTCCGATATGGGCTTTTTGTGACGGCACAATGTTTTGAAATCACTCCCACGCAGGAACGGGTTGAGTCAAAAATCTGAGTATGGAGGACGATTTTTATTTTTATCGTTCATATTAGAGAAGCACTAGAAATCATTAGTCAAACACGATAATTCAATTTAATTGAATTTCATCAAGCAATTATTGAATTTTTGTTGAATTCCTGATAAAAGTACTTTATTCGAAGTGACTAAATTTATTTAATTAAAAAAAGAGATTAATTGGATTCTACAATTTACTTTGTACATCTCTTTTGCAGACTTCCCAGTGTCTCTTTCCTTTTTTTTTTTTTTGTCATAAAGATTATGTCATATCGTTCCGGTTTACCTTCCACTTTGACACGATGCATTGCATGGCTGACCGTAACGAGACCGCGTAATTGCGTGCACCCGAAAACCATCGCCCATTATGTACACACTTATGGCTAAATGCATATGGCTACATGAACTCGACACTCAGCACACAGAAATTTCTCTCTCTCTCTCCCTCTCTCTCTCTCTCTCTCTCTCTCCCTCTCTCTCTCTCTCTCTCCCTCTCTCCCTCTCTCTTTCTCTCTTTCTCTCTTTCTATCTCCTCCATGCTCTCGTTCTGCATCCTATATTTCCTTTCCCTCTACACCTCGTATCTCTTTTCAAAAGCCTACAATCGTGTCTCCCTGAAATCGTAATTTAATTTTACTATAAATCTATAAAACCTTTTATCATTGCGACAGCACCGCAAAATTTTCATTTCAATTTTTGTGACCCGTATTTCCAAAACTGGCAGCATTCTTTGCTAATTTTTACTCTGCTCATCAGAAAAGATCCTCAAGAACAGCTTCGAACGTTTCTGTAACTCAATTATTCACCATAATCTTGAGGGTTTTGAACACAGGACATTTTATGCATTCTCATGAAGCTATTTTAATTTCATTTATTTTATATATCGCAGGTTCTCCTTCTTTTCTATTATAAACATTCACCTCTATTTAGGACATCACCGATTTCACTAAATACGTGTGTTTGTGTGTGTTTAAATCGCCGTTTTTTTGGCAAATTTCTGGAAATATTATTCACATATTTTATCAATATAGATCTGGCGTGTTTGATCATTGATCTCCTGTCTTTTGGAATATACAAAAAATACATTTTTTAATTAAAAAAAATTTTATTTGAAATTTTCAAATAATTTTTTATAATTAATAAATTTTCAATTAAATATAATTATTTTTAATAATTCTTTATGTAAAAAAATTTGATTGAAAGATTTATTACAATTTCCATTAAGATATCGCGATAAAATTTAATTTTAACAATATCTCGACCAAGTCCAGTGACAAGTGACAATCGTCAGCCAAATAAAATAAACAAAGAATATCGACAACGCCATCCAGCTTCTCACCTGTTCGGTATAAAATGAACTATTTTTGCACGTTCTTTTAAAATAGATGTAATTTAAAATGGTGTTGATGATCTTAGTCAAACATATAGTTTGAAATTTTTATCGTGGCAAAGGTCACTCGTCATGACCTTTACAAACTCTCAAAAGTCCTCAGAGGCCTCTAACTCTGTAATAATTTGACCCAAAAATCTGAAAGGGTGCCCGAAATAGCTTTTTTGTACTAGTTTTTTGGAACGGTCATTGTTGCGATGTGCAAATGACAATTATTTTGAAAATAATTCGAACTGAAACGCGAATTTTTAAATTTTTCGTAAATAATATTCATTTTTTTTTGCGAATCTGAATCCCGGAGGCCTAAGAATGAAACTCCACTTATTCGAGGTCGTATTCGCACTTAAGGGGTTCCACCGGGGTTACAAGCCGAAAAACATGTGTATTTTTGCGAATTCTAACAAAACTACAAAATCATCCATTCTTTTTTCTATTTAATGCGCTCTAGTTATGTATAAAAATGGAATAGACGAGGTCAAAGGAGAGACGTGTATAAAAACGCAGTCGTGTGGTCGACAGCAAATTGACGTAACGTGTCGTGTGACATAAAAAATTCAATGGAATTTGAAAACTAGTCACAAACAGCATTCGTTTTACGTCAAAAAAAGTTGTATAGAAATTTAAAAAATGCCAAAGCAACGAGCATTAAAAAAAGTATTAAAAAATTTTAATAAATTTTCGTGAACAAAAAGTCGGTTTGTTTATTTGAAACCGTCCACGAAGGACGATAGCGAGAGGCCTTTCTATGGAATGCAGTTTTCATTGAGGCGGCTGAATCGTTAGATTTCTTATTTACGAGCACACGTCGAGTTTAAACTCCGATGCGGAAGCCCTTTAAAAAACTTTTCACTTTGTTTCACGTAGCCTGTAAAAATACAGTGGCAAATTATTTATTAAAGAGTGAGGCCGTTCACCTACCACGATAAATACTATCAACGGTAATCTTGATTGGAAAATAATTCACCGAAGTATAATAACAAAATTATATAGCACGACAGGTTTATGTGTCGCCGCACGACAATTACTCACACGAGGATAATATTTATCTTTTTAATCAATATTAGTTTTTAATTCTGTGGTTACTTAGCAACGAACCATGATCGTTTTTCTAAATCAAACATTAATTAAAAATAACATCATTTTTAAGACCGATCTTAGTTGGACTTTGCGATAATAAATTCTGGAGCGAAATAATAAATGGGCAGTCGTATATATATATTTTTTTAACGAGTGCAAGTACAACTCGTGTATCTAGTATCACTCGGATAGCGCTTAATCGTGCCACTTTGTTGGATATTCGTGAAAGCTTCTACGTTTCCTCTGTATTCCACTTGCCACACACGAGTAAATAAAAGCTCACTGTACGACACGTTACAGCTCTCCTCTTTCTCTTTCATTTTCCTGCTGAACCGGAGGACAGTGAAGTTTCGTGGTAGTATTCAACATTTCAGCAAGATCTCTCAACAAATCGACGGGGTGCAAAGGGTCAGAGAGGAAAATAGTACAGTGGTAGAAACAAAGAGAAATAAAATTTACACGTTTTAAAATGTACTGAATGATTCAAAATTAATCGGACACTTTGAAATGAAGTGACGATGATTTTTCCATTGATCTATTTTATAAGTTTTTCTTCCGAAAAAAAAACTATCACTTTAAGGCTTTTTTCTTTTGGTAAAAATATCATTTTTTTTCATTAACTAACTTCTCACATATTTTTTTTCCTCAACTAATTTCTGCGATATTTTTATTGGTGTTTAAAAAGAAGTAACTCGTACTTTTTTATCGATTTTAATGCACCACCGATTTTCTTTCAAACTCTTCAGATTCTAAATGCGACTCCAATTTGTTTATGAATTATTTTTCTTGCCAAATAAACAGTGGGCTGCAATATTGAAACTACGAAGCTCGGAATAAACCGGACGTGGTGAATTGGTTGAGAATCTTTTAAGGAACAAAATAAGCGGCGAAACATTGAAATCGTTTAATAAATACGGATTTTTTCTATAAAAATATCGATAAAAGTACAACTCCGAGGAATTTTTTCATCTCATTTTTCATGGTTTATCAATTCTATCATTATTAAAAAAATTTTGTGTTAGTGAACTTCGCTGTGATTGAACTTTAAATGATTTGTTTCTTAATTCGGCTTTTGATTTATTTATACACGATTTTTATGAGTTTTTCCTTATTTTTTATAACGTTGAAACGACACCGTTGAATAATTTTGGGCCATCCTGTATGGATTACGTTCCCATCTCACGTTCCTCAGCTCGTTCACCTCTGTACATCCGCGTTTCTGATTCTCTGACTAGGCGCGCGCGGGAGCTTTCGCGATTATATTAATAGAAGAAGGTTAAACGAGATGCCAGTCAAGAGTGCCGGGACAGCTCACATGCGAGAGATAGAGAGGTCGGTGAGCTCACGGTTTCTCGCTAACCGTTAAATTGCATCTACCGTTTCGTCGGTTTCCCCATTATTCCCATCTCATTTCTCCATTTTCCATATTTCTCTATTGTTCAATCGTATTTCATTTTTTCTGCATTTTTATCATTCAAGGAGATTTGAGAGAATTCGACGAATTCCAGACAAATTGGGCAACGAATAAGGGATTGCAATTTTTTTATTCGATTGCAAATAATATCCTGGTTCGTAAATATTTTTCAGATTAATTGACCGGAAAAATCCAATGAGACACTATCGATTGGAATTTTTTATTTACTTATGTGTACAGGATTCGAATAATAAAAATAATAATTTCATTACGCGATCAGTTCATTACTACATGCTAATTAAATAAAATCGAATCAAAAACAAAATTCTGGTCGTCCAATTAACACCCAATTGAATGAATGAATTAATTCTCCAAGTGAAATTATTTTAAGTCGAAACCGGAGTATGTCGAATGGTAGTTAATAACAGTTTATCAAGATGCGAAAAGTAATTAAATGTTCTGTTCGCTGTTGTGTCAGGTGTTACTCAATTAAAGGGCGCACGGTTGTGTAAAATGTTGTTTTCGAAGGTGATTTTCTGAATAGAATAAGTTTCAATCGTTAGGATTAATTTATCGAATTTGAGCAACTCTTTATTGCCCGTTCGAAAATAGATACAATTTGGAAGAAAAAAATTACGAATTTTTATGTTTGTATCATTTATGCATGAATTTGTGGAGAACATTTGTATCATTTATAAATGATACAAATGAGATGAATTCTACTGTTATTCTATTGTTTGTTATTCTATTATAATCTGTTATTCATTGTTGTGTTTAATTTATCTGTCTAAAATTTGGATCTGTTTTCGAACATCATTAAATTCGTATTGTTTCGTATCATTTCGATTTGACCAGAATTCCGGACGTTTTATTTACCCGAGTAACAAAACAAAAACCAGACAAAAACTAAACAAACCAAACGAAAAAATCAGTTTTTCACAAATCAGTGAATTTTGATGATCGATTATTTGGATACTTTTTACCCTTCTACTGGTCATAAATCAAACTGAAACAATTATTTCGACTCAACGCTGGTACCATTAATAAAAAAACAGTCGAATGACGACATGTATCAAATTTGAAGTCAATGCAAAACGCAAATTCTTGAGAAAATGCCTCTGAGGTGGTTAATCACATGTTTTTTTCGATTTCGCGAAAAAATTAGTACGTGATTTTTTGATCAATTAAAATATGTACAAGATGTATCAAAAAAAAATGAATGCAATTGAACCGTTCAAATTATATTGCATTATTAAAATGTTCCACAGCAATCGCTGATAAACTAGAGACTCCAGGATATTTTTGTTGAAGAATATGAACTATATATAGTTCGCGTTGCGCAATGAACTTGACGCATTAATTCAATACGGTACATCATGTAATACATACACAAATATATGCAAGTATAAAGAGGCCTCTCGTTTTGCTCCCCTCATTCGCTCTCTCCCTCTCTCTCCCTCTTTCTCTCTCTGTCCATTTTTGCCACGTGTCTCATGTGGCCCGTACCTTCGAAAGGAGAGAGAAAGGAGATCTCTCCCGAGAGAGCTTGTGAGAGCTCTTGCATCGATTTTACGAGCTCCCTCAGTCCTCTGTGTTCCTCTCTCGCTCTCTTCACCAAGGGTTGAGAGTTCCTGCGGGCAGAGCTGTCTCTTGAAAGCTCTTCCTCTCTCTCCGTCTGTCATCTCTCACCTTCTCACATTCTCTACCTCCGTACGGGCAATTCTTCATCGACTCAACTATTGTTTCAAATTCCACATTTTTTGAATAATACATATCAGCCATGATCGCATGATAAACTTTGACATCGCACCGACCCTTATGAATTTCAGGCATTTTACGATCTAATTAAAACGAACAAAATAATTACCCTCGAACTTACAACCACTGAAAAATTAGCTTTTTTATCATCGAAATAATCTTTGTTCCCAAATCAACTAAATCTTTCTCGATCGTTTATCCATTTTTCCAAACGTTTCTGTACAAATGTATTCCGATATTTTATTTCACTTCGTGCCACTATTAATTTCATCAAAATTTCTATTCGTGCCTCACTGCATGTAGATTTTTCTTCTTCAAGTTTGACATGTGTTGGATTTTTTGTTTATTTTTTTTCTTTGTATACTCTTGCGCATTTTTACGAGCCCATCCCATAACTTTAAGGCCACTTCACTATTCCTGCTCCTATGAGACAGCAACAGAGTGATACCCAAAGCCACTCTTTGCTAATGCACCACCTTATCGCTGCACGAGGACCAAGGGAAACTGTGGGAAACGTGGCCAAGTGACAATATTTCACCGAGTTCCAGTTGCTTAGTACACTGAGAATAAATATTTAGTTGAACAGACAAATTTCATTTTGTTGGATGAAAAAATGGTGGATTCTACTTTTTTTAAATCGAATTCACCACTTTTTGGTGAACTTGGACGGACATATTGGTGGACGAAAAAATAGTTGAATTCATCATTTTTTTTGTCCAACGTAAACAAACCGAAAGAAAATGAATTTTGTTCGTTCAAGGAAATTTTTTTCTCCGTGTCCCTTTAGAATCTTAGAAAAATTACTCGCTCAACGATTTATACTCGAGGCGAAGCATTGTCAAGCGGTCACCCAACCAAGTATTTGCCTCGCTCGAAGCTGCTTAACTTTGTTGAGTCACTACATTTTCATTTTTATCAGCATAGACTAATTACTTTTTCCATTATTCGTATGTAATTTTAAATGAAAATATAAAAGTCGTTTCATTTTAGAAAATCCACGCAAGTATCTTCGAAATTCGACGATCTCTGAAAAAGTGAACTTTTAAGGTCAATTTTGGAATAGCCATCAGTTGTCCATCTTCAAGTCTGACAAATTTCGCCCCAAACACTTTTTCAGAAATTGTCAAAATTCGAAGAGATTTGCGTGG
>JACEOJ010000089.1:1098796-1304508 GCA_013761285.1 Campoletis sonorensis
TTTTTTTTTTTTTGCTCAAATGGTAGTTCGCACTCAATTTATTGGTTCTCTTTGGTTTAGGGACACTGACTCTCCAAAAATGCTGTTTTGTCTACAAAGAAATATATAAACACTTAATAAATGATGAGCCGTGCAAATAAAAGAGACTAAAGTGTCGGATGCTGTGATGAAATTGGCATTAAATATGTGCTATTTATTTATAGAACGTAATAAAAATGGATAACGGAAATACCTTGTCTTGAAATCCCACTTGGACAGCGAGAGGAGCCACGACGTACGATTATATACATTAAAAAAAGAGACTAAACTGTAAAAAGCACATTTTTTGCGCCCCTCGAGAATAGCGGGAAGTGAAGATAATCGATCTTCCAACGAAAGCACAATAATTACTTCACGAGCATTATTATTTATTCATTTAAAATATCGTTGAAAAATCTAGTTATTAAAAAATATCGTTGTCCGTGGAGTCTGGGGGAAAATGAAAATTACGAGCGGCCAGCTATTTTCTTCGTAAATTGCGCATAACGAGCAGCGGGCGGCGGAGTACAAATAAATAATGAAAAAAAAATCCATTAATCGACGTGCGCGGGATGGAACAGCGGCCATTTTCCCACCCGGAGGGAAAATGCCTGCTGTATATTTTCATTTATTTTTTCGAATTTATCGCTTTCAATCTTGACAACAATTTTTTTCATCCTCCTAAATTGAATTAAGTTTTTATTTATTATTATTATTATTATTATTATTATTATTATTTTCTTTAGACATATCACGTTTCTAAAAATATATGGAGCTTCGAATAAATATAGTCAATCCTTTTTCTCAGCTCAACATTTTTTTAGCCTTTTTACCAACGTATTCTATTCTCTCTCCATTTTATCTTGGTATATATTTCGCAATGCATACACTCGAGTTACGACGAAAGGGCTTTGCTCGGCTATATCGACCCGTTGAAAGCCTTGTATCTCACTTGGATGCCAAAAAGTTAAAGGGAAATGTGGATCACTGAACCGCCCCCTGGAAATGCAGTGCGACACAAATTCTGCGACAAATACCTATGGCACATTGGAACAATAGCGTTCTGTTCAATGGCATTCTATTATGCACGTACGAATGTCTCTTAAATGTAAACGACAACTCAAGTATTACGTATTTATTTCATACTATTCAATAAAGAATCTCTTCGAGGCTACACTTGTGTACATTTTTTTGCGAGCCAATGCTAAATATGTGATTCACTATTTTGTTCATTCATTCAACTGCTTTCGTGCCTCAAAGATGTGACAACGGAACTTATTGATTCGACTCATGTGTGTGTCTCTTTGACAAGCTTCAAACTTCTATTCGGTTAGTTGAATCAAGTTTAAATTTGGCACAAGGACGAAGGGTTATGACATACACCCATAGAGCTTCGAAGTTATTTTCAAAATTAGTTGAAACTTCCATTCATCCAGCTCCAGAATCATAATGAACAGATATTTTTGCATGTGGCCAATTATACATCGTTGGAAACGTCTCGTTGAGTAAATTCCAAGATAACACTTTTCGGGTTTTTTGTTTTCCTTGAAAGCCAAGGATTGTACGCTTTTGGGCAATACTTCAAAACGAAAACGTCGTAGAAATCGAGAATCTAGGATATTTTCGAAATAAATCATTAAATTATGTGGCGATTCGTCATTCTGTGCAAATGTCCTCTTGAAATGCATTTTAATTAGGCTTAAGGATAATCAGGAGGTTACAATCGTCAACATAAATGTCTAGAATTCTTTTTTTTTAAATAATATTACGCTATTTGATGTGCTACCAGTGAAAAAAAATAGTGCATAAGAGTTTCAACTTTCAATTGTTATCAAACATGATAATCGACGTCAGTTAGATTCCTCTAAATATTTGTTGGATAACAAACTTGACCATCAAGGTGTTTTTCAACAGCTTCACGTCAAGAAGATCAACTCTTTATGACGGTCGAGTCCTTTTAACCACGAAATGGAGCAATCAAATCATCGGACGATTGATTATAAATTTATAATCAAGCTGCATTATAAATAATTAATAATAAGTTGCATTATAGATTTTTTCATGTCTACGATTTCGGAATGTTTTGTTTATTTGTTTCGATCGGCAGCGTGTTTGATAATTTAGTTCAGCAGAGAATTGAACGATTCGATTGAATTTTTTTTAGATTTTCTTTTGCTGAGTTTTTTTTTGTGTCTTCAATATCCACAGCACGGAAGAATAACGCCATGTAAAACTTCACATATGCGACTTTTGCGAGCAGAGGTACAGGAAAAAGCTCCGTGAGAGCTTTTCGTCTTGATAGTGTCAGTGGAAACGGTGGTACGTGTGTAACGAGCCAGAATTAGAGAGGATATGAGGGAAAGAGAGGGAAACATCGCGTGTGGGAAATAAGGATGCATGATTCCTCCGGAAACGAGCGAACTAACCACTGAAGAGGGAGGAAAAGAGAAAAAGGAATAGGGAAAGAGAGAGAGAACGAGAAAAACAAAGAGAGAGAGAGAGAGGGAGAGAGAATGAGAGAAAGCGAAAAAGACATGAAGAAAGAAAGAGAGAAAGAGACAGAGATCGATTTTTTCTGGTATCTCCCAAACTTTCAAATTACCGCAGTAGCGCATAAATATAACGTACGTATTTCATAGAAGCATATGTAGGCTGATTTAAAATATGCATGTAATATGACAAACGATAACAATTTTTCACACGAAATGGTACCCAGAGGCAAATGGATTTCTCGAAAGAGATAAATTTTTATTTATTTTTAAATTATTTTTTATTGTTGTATATTTCTCTATAAACAGAGAAAGTTATTGTCGACAAAAAACTGCGAGACTAAATGCAAAAATTCATTTTGGATCGTCCTGTATACGTCATTATTTATTAGGATCTATATCACCCAACGTGCGCAGTGACTTGGTCACGCGATTAAGCCGATTATCCTCTGGTGCACCACACACACATAAAGTCTGACATATATACGGTTGCGGACACACGAAAACACTCACGTATACACACACTTCCAATACCGCCCTGAAAGCATATTCGCCCTAACTGATAAGACGAGTAAAAGGGTAGGCGCACAGATATTCAAATGATATAACCTTTTTTACCGATGCTTTGTCTGTCAAACCTCTTGGTTGATTTATATATTTTATACCGTGACAACGGGCCATAATCAACGGGGATGACGTCTTGAAAAACAACCTTTGAAGGTGCAGTTCAACGCTAATATTTTATTCATCGGAACAACTACATGATTTAACCTAATCCTATTCCTAAGTGAAAAATAGGTATTTCGCATTAAAAGGCAATCCTGTTCCGTATTCTTAATCGCTATTCCACACTCTTATTCCTATTCCCAGCCCTATTCCACATTTTTATTCCTATTCCCGGCCTTATTCCCTATTCGAGGAAACTATTCCTTATCCATTCAAAGCTATGGTCTTTTTAATCCTTGTTAATATTCCCTATTCCTGTTCGCATTCGTATTCACGTCCCTATTCCTATTGCTTATCCATAAATATTCTTATTACTTCAATTGTTTCTTATATCTTATTCGGTTTCCTATTCCTCGTCCCTGCTCGAATTCCCACTCGTATTTTCAACCTATTCCTCATTTATGCAAATTATCACTATTCCTATTCAAAGCCGCTTTCCTATTGCTCATTTATTTCTGCATCCGCAATCGTATTGTTGCCTCTGTTTCTTCTTAATGCGAATTATTTCTCATGTTTATTTATTTACCTATGATTATTTTCATTTTCTCTATTTCTAATCCGTTTTCCTATTCTTCACTCCCGTTCGCATTCTCATTCTTACTCTTGTCCCAATTTCCCATTCATGCGACTTATTTTTTCTTGGGTTTCCTATTAATATTATTATTATTCCTATTACTTTTTTTAATTTCCTTTCCTATATGTATCTCTTACTATAGGAATAGGAATTAGGAATAGAAATGGTTTCGTTCTCTTTTTACTGCTTAAGTACATTCCCTCGGAGCAACTCCCACCAGCATTGACTCAAGGAAAATATTTACAGTATAACATTTGAAGTGGCTACAGGCGAAACAGATGCATTGAAAATATTCAAAATTTTAAAGACAATTTGTGCTCCCTTTTCCAATAATTTAGTTACATGTTTACACTCAACTGTCACTCAAGTCAAATAATTCCAAAACCTAAAGTACCTAAAGTTTAAACATTTATTCGAAAAACTAAAAAAAAATTAATCTTGTATGTGAGTGGACAGGACTACATAATTTAGTTCCACACTACGACCAGAGAGAAAAGTGGTAATATACTGTCGTCTGCTGTTTACATGGCCCCATTCTATCTAAACCCAATAAAGCACCATTTATGATTTCTGCTTCTATTGAAGCAAACACTTGAACAAAGAATTCTGAATAGTGTTTGATTTCTCTGCTGTTCCCAATTGTTGACACTTCTAATAACCTGTATGCATGCATGCGTTGCAATTACACGCTGTTTCGACAGTGCAACGCTCGTTGGAAAACAAATTGGACAACCATATTACCAATGCTCTATTTATATCGGGTGTCCCATCATCGGCTGTCATCTGTCAGAATTTTAATGAAGGATCAAATTTTTGAACGATTAATTTATCAATAATGCTGCTTCCCACTCGGCCTCAGGATTTTATAGACTTGAAGTAACGACTGTGCTGCATACTGGCCAAATGAGTGCTAAATTTTCCAAACGCTTTCAGACCAAGTTTAACGAACCAATTAAACGTATTTTTAGTAGATTTATATTGCAACATGTCTTATTAACGCACTGAGAGAAAAAATTCGTTGAACGAACAAATTCATTTTGTTGAACGGAAAAAATGGTCAATTTATCTATTTTTTAATGAATCGCGGATCTGCATCGTTTGATTCAACAAAAAAATAGTTCAATTGACCATATTTTCGTCAAGAAAAATGGATTTTGTTCGGTAAACGAAAGTTTTTTCTCGGTGCGTGAAAAAATATCGAAGATCAGAAATTATTGATGCAAAAGTTTTTTCGCTTAGTGAACAATTGACTGCAGCAGTGAAACGATTGAGCTTCAAACGAAATATGTGGGATATAAGATTAAAATCGGTTCAAAAATGCAGATAATTCTTTGAAAAATCCGCGAGTGAAAATATGTCATCATGGAAATTTGAATTTATCAGTCGAAGGTCATGAAACAAAAGATAATAATTAATTCGACTCCATTCTGGTACAATTGTTTAAAAAAAAACAGTCCTATCGAGATTTGTATCAAATTTGAACTCAATCGACCAACTGGTTATCGAGATATCACGGTCGCCAACGAAAAAAAAATATTTTAAAAACCAACCTCTAAAAAGAATGATAAAAAAAGGCATTGTTGAAAAAGAAAAATAAATCGTTTAATACTTTTCCCATTTTTGGCAACAAAAATTTATACGCATTTTTAAAAGATAAATAAAAATGTTTACGGAATTCAAGAAGAAAAAAATTCTTTACGTGCACATTTATTCTATATCGAAAACATTCTTCGTAAACATATCATTCTGAACAACAATACACCCTTAAGCTCTTGGCTTAATAAGGAATTATCAAACTTGAGAAAGCAGCATCCTTCTATCGTGATCGCTGTCACGACCGGTAAAGGTAAAGTAAAACTGAATGGAACCAATTTTGAAGAGCATACAAATTTCTATACAAAAAAGTAATACCCAATGCCTTGTTATCTTTGATAATTCAGACTTCGAAGAGGATTGGAAAGAGAAAAAAGGCAGCCAGCTCGGCTTACGTGTAGTCCTCAAAGACCAAGTCGTGTTTCGAGTTGCTTTCGGTACCAAACTACTGAAGCTGCAAAATAATAGTCAACAAAGTTTTCTTTTTTTTCTTCAAAATTTAACGTTCTAGTCTATGAGGTCTATTGTGTGGCTTTGTCGACTTTACTATTTAATAACACGTGCCAAGAAGGCGCCCTTTGAATGGTTTTTAATAAGGATGGCCTTCCGAAGAAACGATATTAAAATTTGCGACCCAGCATTTAAAGCTGAAATTAAGTTTCATGTCTGAAGTTTTGTGGTTGAAGATTCAGGATAATCAAATAAAATATAAAAATGTGTGTGTTGGATAGAAAAATAAGAAACATATACATATTTATAGGAGAGAAAAGTTCGTGTCGAGGGATGCTTCATCGCTACAATCGCGTGTGACCTCGTAAGGGTCAGTCACGATCGACTTGTCTACCTCTTTTGTTGTGCATCAACTTCCAATTGAATTTATTCTGATCGAATAGCTCGTACGTATATCGATGAACGAAATAGATGCAACTTGTAAAAAGCAGTCATGCACACATCGTAAATTTATCCCTGATATGATTTTCCTTTTCACTTTTCCCCTGATTCCAAAGTTAACCACCACAATTTTCACTCCGTGAAACGTTCGAATATTTCTTTGACGTGCATGCATTTGCCTATCAGTAAAAAATTAAATATCTACCCGGGGAAGAATTGCATGTTCTCTTATTTGACCTTTTTCTCATATAAAAATTTAAAATATTCCATCAATCGAATGAGGACAATAAAGAAAAAGTATGTCACAATGTAAACCTGCGGAGAACCTGAATATAGTATTTTACGATAAAAATCTATCAGCTTCGAATGGATACTGCTTCGTTTTTTCCATCGCCTCCACGTAAAAAGAAATGGTCAATTAATAAAAGCTTTCTCTACGAGGTTCTTTTGCTTATGACGTGACCCACGCCAATAGTCGCGAGAAAAGCACGTGTGGATGAAACAAAAAAAACGAAAGAAAAAACAACCAGCTGTTTATGCTCGTTATACGCGAAGCCATCGTCGCCACAGCGCTCTAACATCTGCCGAAATTTTGCTCCCATCGCGTTGCTTCGTTTCGTGCACACTCGGGCGCTTCCGTGAAGGGCCTCGGTCTCTACGATGGAGGGGGAAAAAAAACTCTGCCGGTTGCCGCGAGGATTCGCGCCCCCGTGGTCTATTGTGCTAACACACATGACACATGACACCGGGCAACCCAAACGCGAAACTCGACTGAAAACTGCTTCAGTGCGGAATAGACCTTCATCCGAGCACGCGTTTTTTCCTCTCGCTTCTCTTTCTATTCTGACCGGTTCGATATTTAACTTCTAGTATTACATCAACTAGTGCATATTTTTATCTGCGTGTATTTCCGGGTTTCTAGAGACGACAAAACTATGGAAATTCCTGAATTAACGTATTATTCGTTCTGTTGATTTTCTATATTTTTTTTTAATTCTCATCTTCGCACGGGCACTATTATATCTGAATAATTACCATTACAACAATTAAAACGAAGAACAATCTTTAATTTTTAGGCACTTTCAAAAATCAAAATGAAATTCCAATGGATACAAACTAAATTGATTCATTCATGAAAATGTGTGTGTTGCACAATGATAAAATCATCCAGAATTCAAGGTTTTCCTCCGTCACTTGTTTTATTACGGTAATTTTTCAGTTTAATGCCTTACTGTGCATCATTTGAAATATTTCATTCTATTAATTCACTTCAAACGCCACCCTTCAATCGTTTTATTTTATCGAAATAAAAACCTATTTTTTCGTAATTCCAATGCAATAAAAACCAGATAAATACGTTTTGGTTATTCTTCTTATTTTGAATTTTTATTGACTTTTTACTATTGTTCATTGAGAGTCTAATTAAAGTTTCATTGGTTTTTACACGTTATTTAACATCACAGTGCACCGTGTCGAATTTGTAGATTAAATCCAACTCATTTTCTTGTTCGTTACAATAACTTAAGAACAATTAAGCATTTATTTATGTTCGCACGCGTACCGGCTTCCAAATAATAATCTCAAGACGAATGCCGGTCTCTTATTGATTCTTTTTTTACTCGAATGCTCCTGAAATCTTGAAAAAAGAATTGCGAATTATTTCGATAAGGATTTAATGCATCAACGATTGAACCAAATAATATAAAATTTGATTAAAAAGTAAAATATATAGCAAGAAAAAAATCATAATTTTTCCCACGAAATATTAATGAATGAAATGTTCAATGAATTTCAAACCTGTTTTATCAATTATTTGTCAACTGCAGTAGATTTTCAATCAGAAATGAATCGACGGAGTGAAACAAAAACTTTTGACAAGTGATCACGATAATAATAAGAATGAAATATCAATTAAAAAATAACTGAAGAAACGGGAAAAGTGAATAGGACCTACTGTGACGTTTTCTGCACATTTCAAGCTAAGCGAACTGATAAAGTTTCCTATGATAAAATCATCAGCTGCGAATATGGCGGAAGTGAATTCTCGATTAACGCAACATCACAATAATCGAGCCTGCGTTCAGAGCAGCTTTTCTCATTAACGGGTAATTACAAAATAGTTCGATGTATTGTGATTATGATGATGCAAATTTTTAATGCTTTTTTGCTTCTCCGGTGAAATCTTTTCATTGATTTATTCCTTTGAAAAAAAATCAGGACTGGATTTAAATTATAATTGCTTCTGAGATAATTTTTTAAGATCATTGGAATACATATTTAAAAATGCTACCAAGTTGATGAAATTTTTACAGATTATTTATACAATTGTCCCGAGGCTGATAAAAAAATGTCCAGACTCGACACTGAGCCGTTTAAGAGTTCCAGCAATTGAAATTTTCAACAAATTTACACGCTGTCAAATGGGAAAACTGTTTTCTCAGCATGAACTAAAATAGGAAAACCGTGTTAAAAAAAAGCTACTAATTTGTTGGAAAATTGCATTTATAGAGATCAAATGTGGGGCAATCAATTCCCCATAAAATATTGGACACTTATTAAATTATTAAAGAGTAAATAAATAAAGTTCGATATAAAGTGATCTTAGAATTCGACTTGACGACTTCCAGTTTTTCTTAAATAATTATGAAACATTTTGTTTGTTTTTCATTGTTCCTGCGTATACCGCATTTTTTTCCGAGTTTTTTTGACCCTGCAACATCACTTCGACCCCAATTTTTCACCCATTTCACTGTCCTGTGAGCGCCCCCTAACGTTTTGCCCGCAGTCACTCTTTCCTGATGATCTACTGTATTCGCTTTTGCACGAGGGCCAAGAGAAACTGTGGAAAACCTCGGCCGAAACAGTCGGCTATGTTTAAACTCGTTTTTAGTTGGTTAGCAGCATCAGAAACTCCTAAAAAAATGCCTCCCGCTCCACGATTGATACGAAAGCCGAGACGTGACCAAGCGGTCACCCAACCAAGTACTGACCTCACTCGAGGCTGCTTAAGTTCGTGATCTCCAGAGTCATACATCGAGCACGCAGCTATCGCTGTCGATATTATTACGTATTCATTATATTATTACATATGATGATAAAAATGTTTGTACAGTTGAATTCATGGTAATTTCACCGGAATTTTTGGTGTTGCTATTATTGATTAAATTCACAACATTTTTATCGAACTTCGACAACAATAAAATACGAGTTTTGAGTACTTTTGTCTCCAATTGTATCTCGTAATGATCTTTCAAATGATTTTTTTTGAACAATGTTTAAAAAGTTACATTCTGTCATTTGATTTTCACAAAGTTTATCCAAAATAAATACGCGGTACGTTATTTTTGGATGAGAAAAAAGGAAAAACTGAAGAGAGTGTGAGATAACGACGAGACGATGCAATCTTTGGTGCACAGGATCATTTTTATCTGCAGCTCGTTCTTATCTGCGATATTTTGTTGTGAAGGTTGTGCGTGACAAAATGCGTGGGTCTCGAGAGCTCGACAAAACGAAAATGTGTGCTTTCGATTATTTCGAAGTTAGATCGAGTCTACGTTCGCATGGTTTGCGTTCATAGACCAGAATTTTATTCGATTTCCCATCAATTTCGTACGAGGAGTGGCCCAAAATCGGCAAAAAAAAGCATCGAAATCTGCGCATAATTACAACAGCGTGTAAAAGTAATGAAGAGGGGAAAAGAGCCGAGCCCGTATGGAAATTATTGTGAAAAACAAATAAAACGTTAGAACGATAACGAAGAGTACAGAGATAATGCACTCCCCCTATGATAAATATTGTAATAGCTTCGCTCTGTCGAGATCCTTAACATGTTCATAGTCAACAACAAATCATAAAGTTACTCATTTTTTAATAATCGGAACATTAACAACGAACTTTTAAACATTTTTATAAACTGTAATGAAAAAACATCGCTCACACTTGTGGGTTTTGTACGTTCGTCAAGTTGGTCTATCAATCCGTTGCGAGGTCAAAGTTCTCGGAGCTCATTGACCACAAAAATTGTGATAATAAACAGACTCTTATCTACGAACCGCTTCATTAGTAGCACCAAAATACTTATCAGCCCTTAACAAACGTTATTTCAAATATATATGCACGAATACTAACACATGTGCGTCTGCGTATGTACAGAACATGAAGTGATAATTTCTCTTTTTAAACGGATGTATTTCCGGTCACGCATAAATTAAAATACTCCGATGTCCATGAAATTTCTTCCCATTCGCACATAAGAGATCTTTAAACCGTATTTTCTGCGATTATTTTTTACACTTTTTTTTCTACGTCTCAATTTATTGAAGTCGAAAAAAATTGCTTTTTTTTTTAGGGCACCGGAAGTCCTGAATATCGGAAGAGACAGGGCGGGACGAGAGAAAACTGCCGACGCATGTAGCACTCCGGTAATTTGATACATAATTCAATTTAAAACATCTTTATTTCGTGTTTATATTTCTTTAAATGTTTACACATTCGTTGTGACGAAAAAAAATTGCAGGAAGTTTTTATTTCTAATAAAATAATGAAAATGTTTTTTCGAAAATTTCATCGAATGCCTTTGCTTTGCTGATATTTTTATCTTCTGGTAAGCTCGAAGACTTTGAAACATTCCACGGAAAAGCCTTTTAATCGTTTCAATATTTTTTTCGTGTGATCGAGGCCCCGAGTCATTTTTATTCTCAGCTGACCTTGATTGAGTCGATTTTTTTCGAATCTATACTCTAAAATTTCGCGTAGGAATTTCGATCGTTTGAATTTTTTGATTTTATTGAATCTCGCAACACAATGGGCAGAAGAATAACAAAAATCGAAAAACATAAAACGGTAAAAAAGGTAAAAAATATGTTCGATAATCCCGCGGAGACGGTCACGTGCGTGAAGTAAATTCAAGTAAATTCTTCCGATTGAATTCGAATCGAGTTTAAAAAATGTAATATCCGGTACATCCCGGCATCGAAAATTCAGTCTCAGAGGCGAGCTCCACATTTATATGATATTAAAAAAAGAATTACCGTCGTCGGAGTCCTACCTGTCAATATTCATTGAGGGAGAGAAATGAATAACTGGATTTCCGCTCACAACTATAAAAATAGGTTCGTAGTCATCGTCGATTGAATAGAAGCCTGAGTGTCATTGGTACAAAACGTTTATTAATAGCCCTATCAATGAATAAACCAGTAACAAATTAATTGAATATTTATTATCACATGGTCTGATCCGTGATGCAAGATGCCGATGCAATTAGTTTGTGGTACGATATACATGATCAAAGGATCGCTCTACGATAACGTTACGTTACAAGGAGAAACAGCCATTTCAAAGCAATTGCACGTCCTATGCCGATGGAAACGTTTACTTGAAATTCCTTACGAAATGACACGGAAGTTTTGAAATGTACAATAGTGCCTTAAAATGGTAGTTAGTACGAAATAATGATTAATTTGTTTGTAAGTCTTCACCAATTACAAAAAAGATCGTAACTGAACGAAACAGGGACTTTTTACCATTTTTTTTTCTTCAATTTTGTTCCATCGGCTTATTTACTAATTTGATTCGATATTGAATTTCGTTGGATTAGAGCTGACAGCGTCGGGGACGCCGTCACTCGATGGCTTCAGCCATTTCCCAATAAAAATAGCCTCGGGCGAGACCAATACTTGGTTGGGTGATCGCTTAACTATCCATAAACTCGTGCAACAATCTCTGAGCAGCCTGCAGTTTTTTTAGATTTTTAGCGATACTAATCGGATGAAATTGAGTAAAAATATAGCTGCCTTCATGCAAATTCGATAAAGTAATCCATCAGGAAAGAATAACTGTGGACAACAGTCTGGAGACTCTGAAAAAAAATGAGAAAAAAAATAGTGAAGTTAGGAAAAAAGTGGGATCGAATTTATGCCAAAACTTTAAAAACGGCATAATAATTATTATTCAAAAGTTATTTTAGCTTTGCTGCATGGAGTTTGTTGTTTGTCAATTCTCGATTCCCTTCAATTTTAGAACTCATGGTCCAATTTTTTTCTGACTTCTAACCAAAACCAGACTTCCCTGGTTTTCTTGGTCGGATGATGGTTTTTACAGGCATTGAAAGATCCAAGT
Source organism: Campoletis sonorensis (assembly GCA_013761285.1). Classification (NCBI taxonomy): domain Eukaryota; kingdom Metazoa; phylum Arthropoda; class Insecta; order Hymenoptera; family Ichneumonidae; genus Campoletis; species Campoletis sonorensis. The sequence continues at coordinate 1,111,205 of JACEOJ010000089.1, forward strand.
TTCTTTTTTATTGGACAACGAATAAAATGATGTGGAAATCATTGAATTCCAGAAAAATGGAGTTGGTAAAAATCGTATATAAAAACCAATTAGTGAGAAAATCTACAGAAACGTCATTTTTTTGACATTCATTATTTCTTGTTCGTTCAAATTTCTCCATTTTGGGTTAGTAGCAGTGTCTATAAAGGTTTGGATCCCATAAATATTCCTCTCGAAATAGTACTCTCGCGTCATTGTCATGTCCTACTAAATTTATGGAATTGGTTACACGTACAGAGCTTGTCAAAAATAGAATTGTTCTTGATAATTAAGTCTCACATGTTCTAAATAATTTTTCATAGCAGCACCAAGTCAGTTCGATTCTATCGAATTTTTCTGGTCCAATTAATTTCTAAGATTAGGGAATCTCTACATGATTCGTAGATTGATGCAATTTTCCTTCACTGCTAGTTCCTCGTAAATTCACTCAAATTTAGTATTCAGGCTACAAAACGACTTTGTTCTGTTCGCCTGCTTCTTCGTATTTCTTTGCTGACAAAAATGTTGGGTTGAGCCTTGTCCTTCATTCAATATGTAACATGTGTCGTTGATCCACATTCTCCTGAATATGATTTTTGCTGCCTGTCCTTTGGATTCTTCATCTTTTGTGGTTTTCTATGGATGTTCCTCTCAGTAAATAAATGTTACGTCACGTTCTATGTTAATGCTCGAGTCCATAAGACTTTTTTTTCAAGCACCTGCAGTCATTTTGCAGAATCATTTGTGGAATTGACTCTCGAGAGTTGATCCTCATGCTTAGCACTTCTCGTGATGATAACAGTTTATCTCAGAAGTTTCTCCACTCGGTCAACCCTGGAAGACTGTTAGCACACTAAACTCTTTTTTTAAGGACACAGAGCACTCTCATCTTGAGACGCAGTTCGTCAGTTAGCCATGGTTTGCCAGGCTTTAAACTGTTTTAAGGGCTCACGTCTCTTCATAGCCATTAAAACTGGACTAGAAATGGGATCGACCGCTCCATCGATTTTAGATGCCAAGCCATCAAATATTTAAGTTAAATCTCCAGCCTCTACAGGAAAAGAGACTTTACTGTGCGTCGATACTGTCAAGTATGAAAATATGGTAGTGGAGATCGTGGATGTGTTCTCAGAAGAAACAAAACTTTGAAACAGGAACTTTGCTTAAAAATTATTCGTTAAAAAACTGCAGTTTGAAATAATTACATAATTTCGTATTTTTTTTCGAAGCCTTATGAACAGAAATCAATCAAAAGGAAAACCGATTTTTCTCGATCTTGAAACTTAATAAATTGTCTTAAAAAAATCTTTTACACTTGAACAAATGGATTGTTTGAAATCAAATCTGTTCTATAGCCTCATCATTGCAAGTTATGAAAATATTGTGAACCGCCTTCGTGATCGCATATGTGTGCGAGTTTTATAAATCGACATGGTCGATGGGACCCTCTAAACATATGCAGAGCTTGCTCGACAGTCTTGACTAGACCGTGAAACGAAGAACACGTGAAAAAAAGTATACAGTCAACGAAAATGACGAGTAGTGACTGCGGTTGGAGTTTTTTGCGTCAAAGATTAAGAGTTTCCGAATCGTTAATCGCTTAGAAATGAATTGACAACATTTTTTTTACCTCAACCCTTGAGTGGTACACTTCCCCAGATTTTGTGAAAAAAATCAGTGTTTCACCGGCTTTTGTTTTTGAAACAAATTCAATGTTCCGTTCCAAATTATACCAGAGAGTGTACCAAAATCGTGAAATTTTCGATAACCGTGAGATTTTCGAGTGTTACACATTGGTTCGTTCAAGTTTAAAAAAAATTAAGTTTAGTGACATCAAAAAAAATCTATGTCCTGGAAACATTGCTCGAAACTGCAGATCCTCAATAACAAAACCCCAAAACTTCATCATTGTATCTTCAGAAGAAAAAAAAAATGACGGATTCACGAAACGGAGCAAGAAAACTTACGTCCTCGGGTTCAAACCTGGATATCTTTGAGAGAATATGAAATAATTTGAAAGAAAAGTAGTGTTTTGTAAACTAGAGAATCCGAACTATAATCGAGAACTGGAAAAAAAAATCTACAATAATGAGGAGCGCTAGAATCATCGTCAAAATCTTTCGATTCATTTTGGGGCAGAGTTCCAGTTGAGGGTCAAAAGAATCTGATAAATCTCTCGTGATTTGAATGACTTGTGAACAATAAAATAAAAGTCGATGAACCCTGCGATAAATATCATTCACGAAAACCTTCAATTAAGAAAATTAATAAAACCATAATTAATTTCTCGTTTATCACTGAAGATGCAGTGAAAGCTTAAAAATGAATGTTCAATCGTATCTTGTTTTATCATTCTTTTTGTTCCAACGAATTTAAATCGCGATTCAACGGACTTTCATCCACTTTTTAATTCCAACGAAATAACTCGAACTCTATTTTTCCTCTGGGGGAGTTAAGTACATATTTCGAATAAGACGCATACCTGAGATGGAATCGCAATGGGGTGGTATGCCAGAGAGCAAAGGGTGAAAGCCAAGACTGCAAAAGGGCCATAAGAATCTCTTGGTTCTACGTACCGAGAGATGCAATGACCTAAGAGTTCTCCTCGGAGCACGCACGGGTGCTCTTTTAAATTCCTTCTCCGGCAATTTCGTTCTTTTTATTTTTTTTTACTTACCGAATCTCTAAAGTACATTAAAAAAAAAAAAAAAAAACTTTGTTTTGCAATTTGAAGTCGTTCATAGGATCTCGCAAACAGAAATATTCTCGGGAACTTATTTGGAAGCTTCACCGTTTCGCATTACAAGAATTAAGAAATAATTAATATAATAACTTGAAGACTTTTTAAAAGGGAAAAAAAATCAGTACAAAAAAAAATACTTTGCAAACGTTTGCACTATTTATTACGACAAAATGCTCACGAGAATACTCACCGTTTGAAATGCGCTGATAAGTCACTATATGGACGTTCTACTCTTCTAAGCACTCTTTGAGCTTCGATGAGAGCTCTTCTGCGCACGTGCCTCGAGCGAATTTAAAACGTGATAAATATCTAACTAAAACTCGTCCATTTTTTACCGACGTATGCGATAATCCTGTATAATGAATTCTGAAAAAGATCGCAAACAAAACCTCGGAATGGATTCATTACTTGGTGAGTTTTTTTCGCGACGAAGAACGTTTGAAATGTTTATTTAACAAATTCTCCTAATTCGATTTTTCGCATATAACATCGTTGGAAGTCGCGTGAAAATCGTGAATCGATCAATGCAATCAATAGATTTGATTTTCATTTATTCGAACAAGAAAATAAATTTTCCATCGGATAAAAAATCAATTTGTGCGACACCACTTGTCTAATTTAAAAAATCAATAATCCGAGAAAAATGTTTGCTCATTTGGATTGCGGATCAATAGGAAAACTCATTTTTCCAGTAGATTAATCTTGAAAAATAGTGTTTTGCAGCATTTTTATCGCAAGTGACTTTTTTTATATATCAACGTCGTTCTTTTTATGAGAGCATTGTGCGACTGTATATAACTCAATGTTAAAATTGTATGATCGATCGATACTTTCCTTTATAGCGTGCGTCGATCACACGAACTAGCTTTCAATTTTTAATTGCAACCGTCGTTGCAGCAATTTTTCCATAAACCGGCCTTGGACGTGGCGACCTATATATATGTAAAAAAAAACAGTAAATAAACCGTGAACAAATTCACAATGTTTTAACACGAGTAATTACCCTGGTAATCACTCTTAAGCTTTTGTTTTTTCTTTTAATGACTTACTTCCTATTATCAACAGCGAGTTTTGTTGTTGTCATATTTCATTAAATCTGACTCCATTAAACTTTTTTGAACTCTTTAATTACGGAGTAAAATAAATTCAAGTGCTTATGGCATATGACATTTTGGAGTAGTCAACGTTTCAATGGAAGTTTGAGACAAAAACTGACTAAAAAACTGACTAGAAATAAAAATATGCAATTTTGCACTGAAAATTTTTTTATATCCAGTAATTCAGCCATTCATTTTTCCTCGTCATTCCCATATTCGAAAATCATGCTTCGATTCTTTCAATTTTTTCAGGTCAGGAACGATTTTTGTTTGTATAAAAAAAAAATTAAATGAATTTTTCAGGTGTCAGTACGATGAGGCCATCCATGAAAATGGGGCTAATTGGGCTGATAGGAATATGCCTCGTTTTTTATCAATATCATCTTTCGAGCGGCGTAAGGTTCGATCAAGTGGCAGACCTTAATAGCGCCGAAGGTCAGGTCGCCTATGGACCGAGCAGTTTACAATCAAACGATCGCCTCGAATATTACGTCGCTCCAAAAATCACCGAAGATACTGTGAGTAAAAATAACACACAGTTTACCTTTTTCAAACAACAACAAAAAAACGAAGAAAAAAGCACAGGCTTACAAATAAATTCGATAAAAAAAATGAAACGTTATTGGGGAATCAATTCGAAAGCTTCAAAGTCTTTTTAAGAGTTACTTCAGGATCATTTTTGTGTGAAAAATTTTATTGAATGGAAAAATATTATTTTTTCTATTGCACTTTCAATCAATTATATTCAATACTAAATAATTTATTTATATCCATTGTTAATTAATATTTGATTAAATAAATAGTAAATGCGTAAACTTTCACAAAACTTTTCACGATTTCTTTGTTTTTGGCAAGAAGTGTTTCAATTTAGATTCTTTTTTTTTTATCAGATCAAATTAGCCGTGAACACCGTCCAAAAATCGAATGGTCTGAGCCCCGAAGTGGGTAATCGTCTGATTCAAGAGCTCGTTGCCCAATTCAACAAAATTTTGAACGTTCCTCCGAAAAATGGTATTTCGAACGAGGAAACGAAAAATCAACGTACGTCGACGCAGAACTCGAGTCGTTTCTCACCGAATGCTAAACTCAAGGATAGCAAAGCTCTCGTACCTTTGTATATAATAACACCGACTTTTCGAAGACCTGAACAAATACCTGAATTAACGAGAATGGCTCACACCCTCATGCTGGTCGAGAATGTTCATTGGCTCGTAATCGAAGATGCCAAAATTTTGACTCCCCAGGTCACTCAACTCTTAAATCGTACGGGCCTCGTTTATGAGCACCTCGTTGGTAAGAATATCCACAATTCTTCATTATTTCGACAAGAATTTCATTTGGAAAAAGATTTTTGAATTTTCTAAAATAAATTTTTGGTTTATTTTAAAGTAACGCGATAAAATAAAACAATTTGGCAAAGTTTGCCACACGGTTTGACAGAGGAGGGAGAATTGAATAATTTGGCAGCTTTGCAACTGCTGGCCATTTTTTATTTTCGAACGATTTTTCAAAAAGTTACTCTCTCGGAATATTTTCCAATTTTCAACTAATCGATCAAAAAATTGTGTGTTTATTTATTCATTTTTTTTCTCTCAATTTTCAGCGCCCATGCCCGAAAAATATAAACAAAAAAAAGGAGCTAAACCACGTGGAGTTTCCAACAGAAATCGTGGCCTCGAATGGATCAGGGCAAATGCGACGACCGGCGTTCTTTACTTCGCTGACGACGACAACACCTACGACATCGATCTTTTCAAGGAGGTTCGGATGAAAATTTTCATTTCCTCTCGCATATTGAATTTTTTCCTGCAACTGATATTTTTCAATATCGAAAAATCACAAGAAAAGACGAAGAAATTGAAAAGTCTTTACGAATCCAATTTCCATTTTTTCCTTGAAAACATTTGCTGCGAAAATCCTTTATTTTTACAAATAAATAAAGAGAATAGAAAAATACAGAAAAGTTTCGAGTTTTATAAATAAAATGATCAATACATTTCATCAAAAAGTTTCTTTATTTTTGTTCTCAACATAAATGAAAATTGAAACAAACTCAGAATTTATCACTCTAAATTTAAAAAAGTTCGTTTTTTTTTACTATTTAGAATAATAATAAAATGATGAATATTTCAGATCAGGCAAACAAAAAAAGTATCGATGTTTCCTGTGGGACTATGCACAAAATTTGGAGTAAGTTCGCCCATCGTGAAGAATGGAAAATTTGCGGGTTTTTACGACGGCTGGATAGCAGGGAGAAAGTTTCCGGTGGACATGGCGGGTTTTGCAGTGAACATTGAATTCCTGCTGAAGAGACGAAATGCGACGATGCCTTATCGAGCTGGTTTCGAGGAGGATGGTTTTCTCAAGAGTCTGGCGCCCCTTGAGCCTAGCGAGATCGAATTATTGGCTGACAATTGCACGAGAATACTCGCTTGGCATACGCAAACGAAGAAAAACGAGCCAAGCGCGCCTCTCGACATGAAATTGCATCATTCGACAAATTTGATTCTCCTCAAGCAACAAATGGTATAATTAAATAGAAAATTATCAAGGACTCAGAACGAGATGAAGAAAATGAGGAGGGAAGGAAAATAGAAAGAAAAAGAAGAAAACATATATTAAGCTCGGAGTGAGCGCGATTTTATACGCGCGGTTTACGACGTTCGGTTTCGTTGAAGATAAGACAATTTTTATTCTGCAACGAACTATGTGATTCAGTGCCTATTACGGAAACAATCTCTATCTCTATCTCTTTAAATATTTTCCCTATTACTCTTTCTCTCTGGTTCATAAATCTGAAGCATTTTTTCAGCCCTTCTGGCACAATTCCGATTACTAAAAAGAAACAAGAATTTTTACACTCGTTTCGAGGGCTTACACACACCCAGAGTTGCCAAAAGTAGGCTCAATTTTATTCGTTCTCAAACGTTGAAAAAAAATTTTTATTTGAAAAGACATATTGTCGTCAATGTAGGTTTTTAAATCTACAGAAAAAAAAAATAAGATGAGCTGTGATTGTATCTTTTATGAAACAGTCTTTTGCAAAATATTGTTGCACCACTCAGACTGCAAATTTTAACTCAAAAATGTAAAAAAATGTTTGTCTTAAAGTTGACAAAAGGGAAGCAGTGTTGGTCGAAGTTGAATTTTTTTAAATGTATTTTTCGCACAATGCCACAAGTTTGAGTCTTGAAGTCGAGATTTTGTCGAATTTTGTTTTCTTTTTTTACTTGCAAACTAAAACCCTATTATTTTGAACAACAAAATCGCTGGACAGAAACTAGATAATTGTTTAACGATTTTCTGTACCAAATTTCATTGGAATTCTTGATTTAGTTTTCGATATAATCAAATTGTTTCGAAATGTCAGATGGGCAAAGATTTTTTGTTCCTATAGCTACAATGTGTATGAATTTTTGGAGTTTTTTTAAAAAGTGATTTATAAACGGTGACACTAACGAATAAGAATATTTTTGAAAGATCGAATTTTTTGACCTGGCTAAGTGTGTGTAAGCCCTTTTAATAGATGAGTGTATTTTCCAGAATGTTTTTAAGTATAGATGAATGATGAAAATAGAGCCTATATCACGAGACTAGAAAATCTACACTGATAGAAATCTGCGTAAGTCATAAATGCGAGTGCATGTCATCTCGTAACACTGTCTGGCCTCGATTTAATCTTCGAATGACAATGGCCATGTATAATCACCCCATTTCCATAAAGACAACGTTTATATATTTTTTTCTCTTTGCTGTGCAAACTTGCGATAAGTGACGAACGTGTGATAACGCGAATTTTAGACTTCCATCTTTTTAATTATTAAACGTTTGTATGCACGTGAGATTTTTCCTCGTTCATACGAAAAAAAAGTTCAATGAACTAATCCTCAACTTCTCATTTTCTTGTGAACTTTTTGATGAAGCAAAAACGTTTTGATTTTTTATTGTAAAAATGATCTATTATCTGTGAAAGCTTGCAATTATTTTGTCCTTATAATGCTTTCATAATTAAGTCGTAGGAATTTACGAAATCTCGAAGGAGAATCGAGCACACAAAATTCCGACATTTTTTTCTAAGTTTTCTTACAAGGACAATATTTTTTTATCGTTGCAAATTATATTTTCAACGTTTTGTTTCTTATCTTTAAGAATAATTTTGAACGATTGTTTTTCTACTAATCATCAATAATTTTCAATGTGTACAGCAGTTCGAAAGTTGTCCTTTCCCCAAGTTCCAAAGCCATTTCTTCCGAGGGAATATTGCGAAAGCGATCACAAAAATATTTGTGTGCAAGCGAACAAAAAATCAAACACACGAATTTGCATGTTACACGAGTTCAAAAAACAAAAAGAAATGCACGGCACGTCCAAGTACTTTCGCGGCTCCAACTCCAAAAGTTTGAAAAATACGCTTCGCGCTACTGAATCCTATTAATTGTTGCGTCTCAATGGCACGTAAAAAAAAAGTCAAATACTCAACGTTGTACGATAAAATTGTAAAGCAATATTACGATTAATATAAATATGGTCGGAAAGAAGAAGGATATTTGGTGGGACGTGAGAATTATCGAAATACTCAAAAAGATTTGTTAGCAAATGAAATTCATTCAAAAATTTATCAATTTTTCTTCAAAAATTCGCTTACAACTCTCTGTGAATGAAATAGCACGATGAGTTTGTTTACTTATCACGAAATATTCATTTAGTATAAGATTTACATTTTGCAGATGATTCGCGGACCGTTGTTTAGAAAAAATTCCAACTTAATAATAATAAAAAACTATTTTTTTTCGTACAACCAAAATTTAACGATGATGAAAACTAAAATGTTCATTTAAAAAAATTGTCGTCATTGGTCATCTTAAAATCTCAATATTATTTTTATTTGTATACGTCTGAAGAAAATATTTTACGGAGCTCCAAGATCGAACCTTTTAATTTACTTGTAATAATTTGACGAATTGGATATTTTTATTTGAAAGCGAATAAAAATCAGCATGTCACTTTAAACGTAGATAGCGAGATAAATGCGACGGGAGAACATGTGAATGTATTAAATTTGAACGAATTTAAAAAACGATTGCGACTCGACAATTGCGCATTTTTTCAAATGTTTTTCAACCGAGAAAGCATTAGTTAAATGTTTTTCCATGTAAATATAGTAATTTTCACGTTGGAAGACAAGGTACGTAGGCGCTTACAAAAATGAAGGGAGATTGAATGGAGCTCTGAGAGGAGTTTGCGAAAGGGAGGGAATCAGGAGTTCTGCAAATTTTCCTGCATTCTTGTGACCATGAATCGCTTATTAGATTTACGGAAAAAACGTATCAATGATGCGAATAACTAAAGTTGAAGGGAAAGCAAAATGAAATAGATTTAAGGTGAAGACAAGGTCGTGGTGAGAAAGGAAGAGAAAAAAACATGTATTATATTTGTATAATACGTAGAAGTGAAACGAGTGATGAAAACACGCTACTTATTCTTATAAAATTACTCGATAATAATATGAATAATAATAATAATAATAACAATAATAATAGAAATTGATCAGAGTGATTGTGAAACCGAAGACTTTTCTCCCTTTTTAACATGTGAAAACAGAACGAAGAAAAAACATGATATTAGCAACGTAAGGTCTCGCTTAGTGATATTAAATAAAGTACACGTTATAGAAATACAAATAAAAAAAAAAAACAACCTATCATTGTTGTCAAGTCTTTACTCATTCATCTCCCTCCGAAAATATATAATATGTATATATTAAGTTTCGTCGTCATACATTTTTACGTCACATTTTGAAACTTCATCAGGATATTTTTCGAAGATATTGATCGACGATTCAGTGTAGCTACATCGACGAATATTTCTACATCGCGACGTACAAGTTTGCAACACTGGCCGGCAACGAACGTTCTCTTTCTTTTACATGGGCACAGATTTTTGCAGTTTTGAGCAAAAGTAGAATTTAACATGTCGCCGAGACGTAAAAACGAAAAAGTTAGGAAAGAGACTGATTAACTGTGAAAAAATGATGAAAATGATAAATAACAAAACTAAATATTTTTCGTTCCGATGATGCGAATTTCGAAATCATTATATATCATCGGTCGCTATGAGTTCACCGGTTATTTGACAATTTTGTTCGAAGCTTGAAAGATCTCACTCGGACATTTTTCCCACGAATTCAATTTTTTTTTTCGTTGGCCCTTAAAAAACGCTGCACGAAACTGCTCGAAATGGGTTCGTTACTCAATAAGTTTGTTTCTCTTCTCAAAGACGTTTAATATGAAAAAAAAGTTTACAAAATCTATTTAGAAAATATATTTTTTAGATCGCTTTAGCTTTGGGAATCTTTTTTATGACTACTTTATATTTAGCGATTGTTTTGTAGCAAAATCGTTAATATTACAAAAGCATCGTGCACACGTGTTTCTTGTTGTCACGATTATATTATGCGTAATATTTGTCATCGCACGTTGCTCGTTCGAACCTTCACCACGATATCCTCTGAAGATATTCACCATCGGTCCAGTAGAAAGTTTTATTAACGAATATAAAAAATTGAGCGAAATTGATAATCGCGGTTGTGATTAATTCACCGATTATTTGCCATTTTTCTGGTGGCGACATTCTCAAGCGTAGAAAAATATATGGAACGATGAAGTAACGTGGTTCGAGCAATAATTGCGGTATGAGAACGACGCAGACAGCCGCGATGTAAATCATTTGCGAAAGAAATCGTAAATTTCTCAAACACGCGTAATGCGCGTAAATCGCAAAACCATAAATTGGTATGAGAAGGTATCGGAGCACGTAATAACGTCCTATAAATCGATTCCATACGTAAAAAACGTAATGTCTGTTGTCCGCTAATACGTAAGGATGGACTAACGTGTTCGAATGAACGATTATCGTCGCGATGGCTAATAGAATACCCGCAGCTATCCATTTCCTCCGAACCCAGTGAAGAAATTCTCGCGCGTGTGGCAACATGTACGGCCAAGCAAACAGCATGGAAAATACTGAATAATAAAACATCTGCGGTACGTGAATCGTCGCAACGTGTGCCTTTCGATCTCCAACTACGATCCCACCGTTGATTGCCACGAACAACACGAAAGCCGCACCCACCAGGGCATAGGCACGTACATCCTTCAACATCTCGACGACAAATCTTCCCAGAGCCTTTGGTCCTTGAGCCACATGGTAATAAAGGTTTTTCCAAACGAGCTGAAATTGAAACGTTTTTTTTTTGACATTTCTTCTTACGTCCACAAGATTTAATGACTCTTAAGGGTCCATCGCTCAAAATAATCGAAAAAAAACAACAGAACTCTTCGAGAGAACTTTGTTATCCTTCCCTACGACTGTCAGTCAAATTACTTTCAAACAAGCAGGGATTAACCCAGTTTGAAAGCTTTCTCCTCGTCCGCATGTATAAGCATAATCAGAACCTCGTAAAAAAAACTTCCCCGCTAACTAAAGATGTTTTCTTGATGATTTGAACTCTTTTTTTATTAGAAGTCTATGTTAGCTTATCTTCCAGACGCTTTTGAACGCGTAATTCGATTTTTAATTCCCTGCCCTCAGCTCTTTTCTAAAAACTGAATTAGCTTGTTCTTTTAGAGTATTTTAGACATCCACTGTTGCCCAACAAACGATTTTATTGTTTCCATCAGTAATAAGTATTGAAGAATTAGTAATAAATAATTACAAAATTGGTCCTGTATCTTCAAAAACTCTACACATCGCCAGACCAAATGTTTTGGACTTCCAAGGCACTTTGCTATAGCAAAGTTGTTGTAAATCTCCAAACCATAACAAGAATAATGGAAGATCTTATTTTTTAAGGTTTACTTGTAAATTATTCATTGATTCTGCATTTTTTACTTACTTTAGCATGCATCCATGTAACGTGGATATTTCTGGAGACAAGAGTATCAATACTCTTTGGAGTTTGAGCCTCTAACAAATCGACAATTCTTTCAGCAGCAAAAGCCGCTACCCAAATCACGTTTGTTTGCCTCATGAAAATTGCCATGGAACCTAATATTGAAAAGGCATTGATAATGAAATGCAAATCAATGATAGAATTTTCGATTGTGATGTATAGACATTCGATTATATCAAATAATCGTTAACTTTTAATATGAAATTTGAAAAATATTTAATACATTGATGGAATATATTTTTTCAATCAATTACCGGCGAGAGCAGCTGTTCGGTACCGTTCTTGAAGATGCATCAGCCAAGTCAAGAGAACAAAGTTTAAGGACAAAACATCCGTGTAATAAAGGAAAGACCAAAAGTATAAAGGTGGGAAATAGGCCAAACTCAGAACGGAACCAAACAAGTGCCAAGGAATTGGCCCATTGTCTTTGTTCTTCTTTTGTTGTTGTTTTTTAATGATACTGTAAAGGAGATAAAAATTTGCAAAAGTTCCGAGCAAATTTATGCTTCTCATCCAAAATATGCTGCAGAGACCTGCCGGAGCCAGAAGTAGTGAGGCAATAACATATAATCCTGGTAATGTTGTAATTTTCGAATCCCACTGCAAACAAATTTTGTTTCTCTATATTTTTGCGATGATTCGTTTTTTTTTGCCATTTACCTAACAGTTTTTTAATGTTATCAAAGTTTTTATAATTATACATGCGGGAAACAATATTTTATTTATTCATCAACTTCTTGATTTTTTGAATCATTTGAATTTTCCGTACAGATTTAATTTTTGGGTTCCTATAAGTAATGCAAATAGATTTTGAAGTTTACTGAAGAATTTTTGAAATTATTTCCAAGTTTTTGAAAAATCCTGACAATAGACAAAAATTGAAGTTTTCTATAATTTTGGATTATCTGGCAAATGTCATGAATGAATTATCAAACCCCAATAATATGTTAGTAAAATTTTCAATTGTTATTGTAGTTGGGAAAATAAAAATAAAAATGACTCACCTCGAAAAACTTGCCACGACAATATCGCAAAGTTTGTCCGATATGGAATTCCTCGTCGATGTAAAAATGAGTTTGAACTTTGTTGAGATAAACAAAGAGAATCGTGGTCGTAAGTACGGAAGCGGTGACGATTGCCGGTCTATAGATCCAACTTTTCGATGAATTTGGAATTTTTTCGAAAGTTTTCGACATTGTTTCACGGTTTTTAGAACAACACTTGTCAAGATTCAAATGAAAACAACATCCACGTCAACATAACCTCGGGAACGGTAAATTAACCTTAAATTCGACAGTCGTACGTAGGTTTATTTCAGGTAAAAACTAGTTTGGACTCGAAGTGTTTCTGCATATACGTTTTTGTTCACGAATTTGCTAAATCTACGAAATTTTCGATAAACGCGATTGTTTTACTTGTCACACTTGAACAAAACGAAAAAAGGTAAATAAAAGCCGGTAAACAACGCCGCCGCAGTGGTGGCGCTGTTTTCTGTAAATAACTATGCGACAATCGACAATCGATCGGTCGACAATTCTCTAGTTCAATGCTTGCTTCATGCCACCAGACGCCATGTTTTTTTACGTTTTCACCACGAATTTCAAAATTGTTGTTTATTGGAAGAAAAATGTATCGATTTGTAGGGAAATGTTTGTTTAGCGTTGTATTGTAACATACTTGCGTATATAACGACGCTATTTTTTTTATCTATGGACATTAATCAAATATCTTGAGCTCTAAATTAGCGATTGGAGAAAAAAAAAATTCCCGCTCAAGTAGCAGCTTTGAGAATTTGGCAATTATCGCACCCGCGAAACGCGATTGTTTCGGGGATTGGCGAATACTCGTGAAAACACAATTATTTATAGCCAATGATACCGATGACATACGAGATCTGCGGCTATTTCCGTTATATTTGAAACTAAAATGAACAATGAACTTCTTAGCGATGCTAGCAGCGTATAAAATTGAGAGAGATCGTGTAGCCCCCCTCCATCAATTTCGAGCCAATGAAAATGTTTCCTTTGTGGTGTTCGCGGTAGTAATGACCGAGGGTCTTCCACATTTTTGCGTACCACGAGAGAACGAGAGCTGGACGCATTTTTTTTTTTTCAATTGTACTATATACAGTGAGACTAGCTTTTTCTGTATGAGAAATAAAGGGTGTAAGAGACGCGTAGATGTTTGAAACATTGTAGCGACACGCGGGAGCGCATAAATTTCAAAATTATTAATTGAGGTAGAATACAGAGAAAAACGAAAGTGACGCGTACGAAAAAGCCTCGTGGATTATTTAGCGTTAATCTTTCTCAACTAAAACGTGTTCAACAAAGAGACGAAGAAATTGACAATTGCTCGATGCGAGAGTGACGGTTCTCTCGCCGCGGAGAAGGGACCAAAGAGTTGAGAATTTTCGGGGCAGAAGGGAGCGAATGAGAGGAGGGGAGAAGCGAGAGAGAGGGGAAAGAATTGGAGAGAGATCGCCCAGACTGTGAAACGTGCGCGTGTGTAAATTCGCGCCGGGGGTGGTTAGTCGGTGGTCAGAAACTCCGAAATTGGAATCACGCTATTCCGAATAAACACAATTATTCCTACGTATAGTAAGCTATCGAGGAATATTTCGGAAGTTTAGCATATTTTGAGTTCGTGAAAGAGTTCTGAAACAAAATATTCTTCTATTCGTCGCGGTTTGTTTGCCGGTGTGGGGGAAGGAAGAAAAACAATCGTCACGAGGGTCATAATCGTGCGTCTGGGGGTCGAATCTCTCGCGTCTCTCTCGTCCCGGGACACCAAGCGGCAAACGGAAGAAAGAATCCAAGCGAGCGAAACACAATAAATCAAACGAAATAAGAATAAAAACAACGGGCCCCGCGTCCAGTTTTTTAACGTGGTGTGTGCGCGTATATGTGTGTGTGTGTTTTTTTGTTGTTTATCGCGTAAGAGACTGGAGCGCACAAAAACGCACGCGGCGTGTTTAATATAAAAATGGCGAAGGCGTTTCGCGCGGTGACAGTGTCGACTTTGTCAAACAATGGACAGTCAACGCCAAAGTACAACAAGCCGGTCAATCTCAATGTTAATTACGATCCTCAGGGCCTCAGCATCGAACTCTTGTCGGGTATAGTGAACATTCGAATTTTTTCAATTAATTCAACCTATTACCGATCGATAATATCTACGCCCGCGACCACACTATTTTCGGGGGAGGGGAAGAAACCGCCACATCCAGACGCGAGCCCTAACCACAATTTCATGGACGCTTGAACCAACCAAAGCCTTTTACCCTTTGTCATTTTACCTCTGACAATGAAATTGCTCTTTTTTTTTCTTTCTCTCTAATCTTCACAACATTTACTTCCGATCCGCACCCCCCCTCTCCTTTTGTCATCTTAAAATTATTTTTATTACGATTCCATGTATTTTACTAGCAAATCGACGCTTTTCGGGCAATTCCCATTTTTAACAACGTGGAGGCCTTTGTAGAAACAATGCGAAACACGAGGACTGCATTGCAAAAAATCGAACAAATGAAAAGATTTTTGGGGTCAATCTACTTTTTCTCATCCAAGCAGCATTTTTTTACGTATTTTCGAAATTTTGCTTACTTTTTTCTCTGATCCTTCACAAATTTCGTAGATAATTGAAGAGATACAGTAATTGAAAAAACAATTTTACGTTTAATAAAAAAAAACATGAATAAATTTTGCAATCTCATAGTTCGGCCGTATGTTTGGATGTAATTTTTTTTCCAGAGGGTTTTACGAATACGGAAAATGCAAAGAATTCTACTTCGATTGTTTTTTCGTTTCTCTTATCTTTTGCAATAGGATAACGATTTGGCTTTGGACGGCAATGTAACAACTTTTTCTTTTTATTCAGGCGAATCGACAGAAAAGGAGCAAACACCGTTACTGGAATTTCCCGTAACGCACACGACAGAATGTTCGCGAGTAGCATCGCGAAGTTACGTCTTTACTTTAGACGGTGACAGTATACTTATTACCTTCGCCAACGAATCAGGTAAAATCTTAATTCTTCAAATTATTAGAAATTCATGAATGCAACAATTTCATCAATAATCCTTAATAGCAACATTTTCAATTCTTCTATTCGAACCACTGAAAGTTACGGTATTCGCTTGTTGAACATTCTTGCAATTGAATTTACAAATCTTTGGAGTGAAGTAAAAAAATCACTTCGAGCATTATTATTTTCTAATGAATGAATTTTTTGTTATAAATTATGGATAAATTCAATCATTTTTTCATAAACAAAGGAAACAGCTTTGACAAACTGAATCATCGTCCTTATTCTTTTTCAATTTCAAAATGTTGTTTTGGTAGATTTACAAAACGTTTAATTCGAATCAATAAATCTGTTTTATTGTTTTACAAATATAAAACATATGAATTTGAACAATAAGTTTGAAATGAATAAATTCAGTTATTTTCGAAAAAGTTTATAATAAGTGATGATTGAATAACCGTGTTTTATTTCGTGTCCCAGATTTCCGAAACTTCCATTCCCATATACTGAAGCTCAAGAATGGCAAAGGATTGTCAGCATTTAACGAGCGAACGGAGGAGTTGTCGGCGATGCAGTATTTCCAATTTTATGGCTATTTATCACAGCAACAAAACATGATGCAGGATTACATTAGAACGAGCACTTATCAGCGTGCGATTCTTGGAAATTTATCGGATTTTAAGGACAAAGTTGTCCTGGACGTGGGAGCCGGTTCCGGTATATTATCGTTTTTCGTCGTTCAAGCTGGGGCAAAAAAAGTGTATGCAGTTGAGGCTAGCAACATGGCAAATCATGCGGAAAATTTGGTTGCCGCTAATAATTTGTCTGACAAGATCGTCGTGATTGCGGGCAAAATCGAGGAAATTGAATTGCCCGAACGTGTCGATTGCATCGTCAGTGAACCCATGGGTTATATGCTCTACAACGAAAGAATGCTCGAAACTTATCTTCACGCGAAAAAGTGGCTCGTTCCAGGTGAGCTTCGAAATTAACCGATTTTTCAACTATTTATTGGAAAACATTCAATTATTTCAGACTTTTGCAAACAAAATCTTTTGTTTTCCTTTTTAAGGAGGCAGAATGTTTCCTTCCCGAGGCGATCTTCACATAGCTCCATTCTCAGACGAGAATCTCTACATGGAGCAGTTCAACAAAGCGAATTTCTGGTACCAAACGTGCTTTCATGGTGTCGATTTATCCGCATTACGAAGTAACGCGATTAAGGAATATTTCAGACAACCAATAGTAGACACTTTCGACATACGTATTTGCATGGCCAAATCTGTGAGGCACGTCGTCGACTTCCAAACCGCTGAGGAGACTGATTTACACAAAATAGGTAAAGTTTGCTTTTTTACTTTATAGCAAATTTTTTTATTAATATCTCTTCATTTTCATGAGTGAAATCTGTTTGCCTATATTTTATTTACGATTTACCTTCTTCTGAACGCTTTTTTTTTCCGTCAACAGATATAGACGTCGATTTTCACATTCTCGAGAGTGGCACGTGTCATGGTCTTGCATTTTGGTTCGATGTTGCATTTATTGGCTCGACCCAACAAGTTTGGCTGAGCACAGCGCCCACGGAGCCTCTGACTCATTGGTATCAGGTTCGATGCCTTCTTGAGACTCCTCTATTTTGCAAGAGTGGGCAATTGTTGTCCGGAAAAGTCATTCTCGTGGCCAATAAAAGGTAAGCATGGTGTGCCATTGTTCGATCTGTGTTAAATTCTCAAATTACACTGGTCAACACGTTTTTTGTCATATCAAAACTTCTTTCTGTTTTTTTCACTCCCTATGCTTCAGGTAAAAATGCAAATATATTTTTTTAATCACTCGTTAACCTCTTGAATGGATCTTTTTATCGTAAACTTGAAAAAAAAGGCATTAAACGCCAAAAACACTGAACCACTTCATCCGCGCGTTAAAATAATTCTTCCTCAATTTTGTCAAAATTTCTTTTAGTTCCAACTTTTAAAATCCAAAAAAAAAAATATTAGACTGCAAATTCCGGGTTGCTTTTGTGAAAATGAATTTCATAAATTTCATTTTTGTTGAAATTGGATTTTGTTGAAACTCGATCGATATAAAAAATGTATTAGAACGAATTTTTAACTATTAAACTTTTGTGTACAACTTATTATTGAATCTTGTAATCAAAGGAACTTCAATTTGTCGTGCACTAATAATTATACAATTAATGATTAATCGGTATATTGAAGAAAACTTATGTCAACGGATGAATCACCGAATTCGATTGTAAAAAAATATTAACTGTTCGGTCACTTTTCAATTCACTTCCAATATTTTTTTTCGCCATCGTGTGTTCCAATACTTTTCTTCGCCATCGTGAATAAGCGAAAATTATAGTACAAATTCGTTTCAGACAATCATACGACGTGACAATAGACTTGAAGTTGGAGGGAACAAATTTGGTGAGCAGCAGCAACACGTTGGACCTGAAAAATCCTTACTTCAGGTATACAGGTGCAGTGGCGCCTCCGCCACCAGGTTTGAACAGTACATCACCAAGTGAGTCGTACTGGACGACATTGGACGCTCAAGGTGCGCGACAAGCTGTTAACATGGTAAACGGAATGTCGGTTAACGGCCTCGGTGAGGTTTCCATGGACACAGCTGGTTCGGTCAATCCCAGTAATTTACTTTCAATAGGTAAGGTCTGCTTCGATCCCTCGCTATACCAGTACTCCGTCTAAAGAAAATGAAAAAAAAAAAAAAAACAAAACAAAACGAAAAACCAATTAAAAATCCTCGTACCTATAAATGAGGGATATATCGCTTGTACAGGGGAGCACAAAAAAGTAGCGAACGGAAGAAAAAAATTGTAGAGTTTTTCTGAAGGAGCTACAGTATTAAAAAGTTGGTACAAAATTCGGTTAAACATGAACCTGCATTTGCATACAGTTTATTTTCTTTTGTGTTCACTTTTATTTCCTCAATCGAAGCATAATTCGATAATTTACTTGGTTTATTTGCGGGACGTACAGTAAATAAACTAAAATATTTCAACAACTTTCCAACTGTGCAAGTACTAAAAGAATACCACTTTTTGTTTCTTGGTCATCGAAGTATTTCCATTTTATAACAAAACAGACAGAGTCTCGAACCTGAGAAAGGAATTATTACTTTTACCGACCTGAAAAGTTTTTTCTCCACTGCGGCTAAGAAATTCCTAGGAGAAACTTGTGTTTTTTTTTTTTTTTTTTTTTTTTTTTTTTTTTTTTTTTTTTTTTATGCACAAAAAGTGTATCCGCAATTCGAAGAGTATTTTCCTGATGTTCTGCTTTTCACTCTTCCGTAGTCTATATTCGTCAGCTTGAAAATCGATTGTCTCTCGACTCCGCATTAAAAATGTAATCTTTATATATTAGAAAAGAAAGAAAAAAAAAGAAAAAAATAAACGTCTCGAAATAACTTAGTCGAATTGACGAATACCTCAGAGGAATCGAACTCTCTTTAGAAAATCCCTACGTCCTTTGTGTCCCCGAATTGACTGTGTATCCGACGAAGCTAACGCGAATTTTTGTATCGGTCCAGGCAAAGAAATGGAGAGTGACGCGGTGTAAATATATATTTCCAATCCTACGAAACAGTGTTGCTCCTTAATAACTGTTGAACAAATAACTACTCCGAAAAAACCGTCACTGTCAATTTCTCCCTTTCAAATTTGACTCGTTGTTTGGAAAAAACGAAAAGTAAACTATACGAACAATAATTTTTGTTTGTTTTCATTTCTCAATTCTCGTCAACGCATAATACTTTTTATTCCGCCTCATTAATTTGCGCTACAGTGTGTAATGTCCAAAAAGAAGAATCTGTAATTGTTTGCAAATCCCCTCTGTTAACAGTGTGTTTTTTTGTAAATTTGTAAGACCGCATCCCTGTCAATAAACGGCATATTGAAGATGAAAAAAGAAAAATAAAAACTAAAACTGCGAAACTGTTGATTACTTAATCCTCGCCTTCCATTTATCGTTTGGAAATTCGAACCATCGTTTCCTCCTTTCGTTCTGTTGTCTCTCCATATTTTTCGTCTTTGTTTCAATCTTTCGCTCGAGTTAACATTGAAGAAGATGCGACAAAGAAGTTCTTTTTGCATTTTTTTTCTCTGTCAATGTTAGGCCGCACGCGTGCTCTTTCTCTCTCTCTCTCTCTCTCTCTCTCTCTTCCTTTTTGTAAAACTTTGGAATTTCGCTTGGAAAGCTTATGAGTTTGGTTTGCTTGTGTGGCAGGGGGTCAGCCGAATATACACCCGGGTTCAATATCGAGTACCGGTCGTGGAAGAGTCGGAGGAACAGCAACGAGTACACAAGCCGCGCAATTGATCGGTGGTGGTATAACGCCTAACATGTTCACGTCACCCGCCACTGTAAGTATAAATGTAATTCATCAGAACGTATGGTGAGCTTCTTGCCGTTGCGGATTACTTCTAGTAAAATAAATTCAAATTAAGGGGCGAAAAAAACAATTAGTGAACGTTCAAACGGACAAGAATGATAGAGAAGGAGAAAGAGAAAGAGAGACTGGGAAAGAGGAGAAAGAGAGAGAGAGAGAGAGAGGGAAAAAAAGAGAAAGAAAAAAATGAGTTAGAGAATATGGCACGCGGGAGAGAGAGTCGTCGCTGGTGAAGAAATCCTCATGGCTGAAGCTCGCCAGCGAAATAATCAAAACACAATAAAGTAGAAGATTGAAAAAAAAAAATAATAAAAATAGAAAGCACTTCGTGACGTGTTGGGGCTCGGTGAAAAGACAAACGGATACTAAAACTTTTTTTTCGACCGCCTGCGTGTTTTTCGCGGCTACAGCTTGGTGTTACTTTCCAGCAATCGCTGGTACTCGGCAACACTTCTCATTATCCGGTGAATCCGAGCTTGATGATCGGTGATTACGTCACACCAGGAAATGGCATGTCTCCGCAGACGTATCGACAATGATCCATGGTGAAATCATATAGGAACGATTATTACCGGAAGACAAAGCAATTACAAAGCAACGATAATCGTAACATTCATCATCAACGTCAAACGAGCTTTTGTAACGGTATTGCGAATAATGTTAACGGGAATAATCGACAAGTCAGCAGTCGAAGATTAGTGTTCAGCTCGCCCCAGTGTAAATTACGCTTATCCTCGGCAGTGAGAATTCTTCACGCTGCTAATTTCAACGAACACCATACAACGGCCACGAAGATTCTCGAGGATTCAAATATCGTTCGGATGTTTGGTCACGCCACGGATCATTGGATGCAGGGACGTTTCAACGCTACTTGGGAAGCCCGTTGGAGGCGACTTCGAGCAGTACTCTCATCGTAGCCGTTTATCAAACTGCTACTTCTCGAATTCGTACCGAAAAGCTTCTCAACCAAAATACATTCTACGGGGGCTTAAAATTCCTCGCGAGCTCCACTGTTTTCGCGAATAACAGTCTTTCGGGAACAGAGATATTTTTTTTAAAACGACAATACTGTTCCAGCCCCTTGCAATGGCGTTTTCATCTTTTGTTTTGTTCCATGCCACGAGCCCGAAAAATTTACGATACAAATCCTCGTGGCCGAATTTTTCATAAATATCAAACGAATCGAGCCTTTTATTTTTTTACTTCGAACGCGTTACTCGAACGAGACTTGATGGATGAAAATTTACTTGGTACTAAGATGAATTCTGATTTTTTTTTCTTGTCTCGGTCGTTTTTTTTCTCTCGTAGTATCGACGTTCCAAACATTTTTACGAAGTTTTACCATTGACGATATTTCAAGACGAGTTTGGTCCGAATGACCGGAAATTGAAGTTTTTTTAGGCGCTTTAGGAGTTTGCTAGGATGAAAAAAATCTCGTTTTTCTTTTTTTTTTTTTTTTTTTTAGATAATCGTCGCTGTAGAGATAGATCGTATTTTACTATTGAAAAGGACTGTCGAGAAAAGACGTCTGTGAATAATCTCTTTTATCTTTCCCTATATAAAAAAATTCAGTTTGTTCGGTTAATTTTCATCGTCGATGAGCAGATATAAAATATTTTTGGACAAGCCGCGCAATTCGAAATGAACTTACCGAGTCGCGATCGTCATTCGTTCACGGTTCGTTCCATTGTTTTCTTTTTCGTTGCTCAACCATTATCCTCAGTCAGCTGATAAACTCAAAAAATAAAATATCAAACGGAAAAAATGCAGCTGTAGAAATATTAAAAGTGAGAGCGCGATGTTTCCGCATTCGGAAAAATCGAACATCGCATTCGGAATGTCTAAATGATCATCTGCGAACGAGAAAGAGAGAAAGAAAAAAAAACGAAAGATAAAAGGAGCTGAAGAAATGAAGTTTTGTACATAATAAATAGGCACAATGTCGATTAAGGATCTCAATCTCATACAAAAACGTATCGCAAAGTAAGCGCGGTACAATTTCGTAGTTCCTAAGATGATTATACTTTCTCTCTTTCTCCAATAATTTTTTTTTCTCGACTTCACGAAAACCCTATCCGCACAAACTTGCCATCCGTTTAAGCAACTATTACACCCGTACCTCGATGTATTTTTTATAAGACATTATCGCTATCTCCGAAACAACTCAGTTGTAATATTCTTGCAACGTTTTTTTTTCGATTTTATTTTTTTAACTCATTGTACTTGATATGAAGCTGCCTCGAACGTTTCTCGCGTTATCTCCGTCATTACGTGGGGATTGAATTGATAATTAAATAAGGGAAATATAATCAGAAAACTTTCAGAAAAAAAAATGAGAGAAAAAAACAAACGAATCTCCGGAGAAACCGAGACTAATTCAAATGACAAGGCACTTTAAACGTGTGCTGTTCAATTCACTGAAAATAAATGCAATTAATAATAACTACATTAACAATAATACATGAAAAATAAACTGAATTGTATAGCGTACCGATGATTATGTACATATAAGAGTCAATTCTTCCAAAACTTTTCTTTTGTGGAGTTTCTTACGCATCTCGTTCTTTATTACTTTTTTTTTGCGTGTGTGATTTGTGCGTGTGTTGCGTTTGCATGGATTTGCGAGGGAACGAGTGTTTTGACACATTTTTTAGTGCTTTTTCGACGACTGAAAATATTTACACTCAAATACCTCACGTAGCCGTAACTCTTAATAAGAGGACAGTCGATTTTGTTCACTTTTTTTCATCGCTTCACTTCTGACAGTTTTTTTTCTCTTTTTTTTGTGTTACAACCTTTTCTTGAATAATTCAATGAACCCTGCTGTCGATTCTCTGTCTACGAGTTCAACAGTCCTTTACTAAGTATTACGTCGATTTTTCATGACGCTCACGAATGAAACTTCACATTGCGTAAAAAGAGGAGGAAGAAACACGAATTTGTAAACATGACTTAACAATCGTAACGAAGAAAAGAAACTGCAAGAAAAATTGTTTCTTTAATTAACGTTTGTCTGAACCTCGAATAATTCATTATGTATCAACCCACGAAATCGATACTCACTCAAATCGACACGAACAAAATCCATTAGTTTCGTGGAATTCGACTGACTTGTTCGCGTTCAATCCGAGATATTAATGATAAAAAAATGGAGATATTTCAAGCTCAAGTTGTGTTGTCGTGAGACTAAACCCAAAAATAATTGATTGATGTTGATGATCAATTAATTAAATTTCAGTTAAGTTAAGAGAAAAGTAAACTAGACTCGAGACAAATGTCATATGAGTTTGAGACAGTTTATCTGTTAACAGCTGAGTCTAAAAAAAAACGAGATCGTTTCTGCTACAATATATTTGAAAAATAAGACAACAATTTTGTAATTTCTTGATTATTTCACAAGTTACACGTCTTAATTGCACTTTCGTTACTTGTTTGTATTTTGTATTAAAAAAATACACCGCTCATGAGATAAAAACAACAATTCATGGTGTTTTAGAGGTTCAGTGACAACGAGAAAAAAAATTTCACAAAGAAACATTCGGAGAGGTTTATGAAATGATAATTATGAGAAAAAATCATTCTCATCGACTATGTTGAAGGATTCCGAAAAAGTAATAACTGTTTTGATAAATGGCCCCTATCGAAACAAGTGCTATTCAGTATTTGTGTCCCCCCTTTTTTATGATTACTGACAAATAATATCCTAGTTTAATTGAATTTTTTAAATACAGTGTTCACATAAAGAACTCGAGTTTGAACTTCGATAAACGTCGGGGAAAACGGTCTCTAGTTTGTATTCCTCACATCGTCCTGTACGTTTTCATCATTATATTACCATGTTTTTTCATAATGTGTGATAATAGGCAGCAAACGGATCTTAATTTTGAATTATATGTTCAGAGAACTGTTGACGAAAAATGAATGAATCTTGATTTTTTTCTGGACTATCGTAGAGTCGATTGTTACACATGTATACTTAATTAACTTGACGATATAAAATAGTTTGCTAGGAAAACTAATGCCCTCCAATTTATCGATCAAAAAATACACTTTTCATACGATAAACCGGCTCAAAACGTAATTTATTTAATTTTTATTCGTATACGAATAAAAGAGGATGGATTCCTGAAAAAAAAAAACAACATTGATGACACAATTTCTAGTCGATCAGAAAAACATCACAGTTTTGAAAAGAGATCAGCATTTATTTCAATTCAAGGTCGATTCAAATAGTTATTTTTATTTAAAAAAATGTCTTTACAGAAACTCAGAAATCGGCTAATACACAATTTGAAACTTTTCGCAATAAATTCATATGATTCGAGCGATGAAATAGAGATATAGGGACAAAAAAATTGTTTTTCCAATTTACGATAAAATGTTCAATGCTGGGAAAGAATTTAAAAAAAATTCTAATCAATATAACGCTTTGCTCATAGTAACTATTGTTAACATAAAAAAAAGTGTAAAGAACGAATAGAGCAGAAAGAAGCTTGAAACCGAGAAAGAAATCCTCAACGTTTTATATTGAATTTTGTAAAGTGCGGCTGAATAAGTTTAATTGTTTTTTTGTTTCGTTTAATTACAAGCTGACGTGAAAGATTATTTGAAATCTGACTAATAAAATAATAAGTTAAGTTGAGATCGTTGGACCTCGCACGAGATACGATTATTTATTAATTGTTTTGCTCAAACAATGGCACCGTAGGCCTGAAGGAATTGACGGGTGTATGACAAGGCAGTTTTTTGTCTTCTTGCTGCAGATGCAAAAATAAAATAAAAGTCTGCAAAGTTTAATAATAGTACGTATACATATAGTTGTAACAACGTCTGTATAATGACTCGAAATGAAACTTACGTTGTTCTGACGAGGCAAAAATCATAATGATCGATTTCAACGATAGCAAATAATTAAGACAAAACAGAAAGAACGAGAGAGAGAGAGAGAGAGAGAAAAAGGGAGAGAGAGTAGAAAATAAGATAAGAAATGTCAAGCAAGCAAATGTAGCGAATATAGTATTAAGGATTCGATTGTGACGAGTTTTTCTGTATAACGATTGGCATCTCGGCGATATATTGAATATATGGACGAGGTCGAATTTTTTTGAATATTTTTTTATATCACGTAAAATCCATTAGAGCGCCATACGAAAACTTTTCAAGCTCATCGAATTGTTCGAAAAAGATTCGAGTCAGTGGATGTGTGCGTGTGCGTGTGTGAGCGAGAAGGAGAAAAGTAGTGATAGATAACTTTTGATTTATGCTTTGCGACGCGCACATATAGATACGCATAATTGAGAATACAAAGGAAAGAATAAAACGTACGAAGACACTTTTGAGATCTATAGTCTCTTTGGAGATGGCGAATTCTTGTTTCGTGCGATTTAACATCACTTCGCACGAATAACATACTCCTCGTTTTTCCATCAGCTTCCAACTTAGACTTTAGTCAACGTAGATCATTTGAAAAGCAACATTTTGACAAAAGTAAATATACATATACAAATCAATACATGTAGGTTAGGTAGGTAATTTTAATGCGTGTATTTTAGGTATGTATATGCGTATTATATACGATGCACTGTCATGTGACTAGTGCCCCATTTCGGCCCAATAAAAAATCATCATTCTCATCATTTAAAGCACGAAAAACGTTTTGTCTCCCACTATTTTTTTTTTTCTGTCAAACTTACACCATTCCAATCACAATTTTTACGGCGGTAACCAAACCTTCTCTTCATAATACTTTGAGAGCGAACTTATAATTAGTACGCTTGAAAAAAAAATGTACTTTTTTCGGAATTTTTCTGAGTACCAATAAATCGAAATTTTTTAAAGATTTTCCGAAATTATAATAGCTCGACAATACACGACTTTTTTTTATTCAAAAATATTGATTTTTCACATCCAACGCTTTTCCATTTATGCAAATTTTGTCTGAAACGTAAAAGTTAAAGAATTTTTTGTTTTCCCATAATTCACCTTCTGTTTGAACCAAAAGATTCCATTCGATGGAAGAACTTTCAACAACAATTGAGCGGGAGTTTTTGGTGATAATCGTAACTTTTAAAAATTTATAATATTTCAAAATAAAGTTTACGTTTGCCAGAAGGTGATTTATGAAAATTATCATTTTTTTTTTGCTCTTTTTGTTCCAGACAATAATTACGCGGACTACATTCTAAACCAATGAACAACTTCAGCGTCGGGCGTCCCGGGAAAATATGTGTTAAAAAAATCAATATTTTTGTATAAAATAATTTTTTTATCGTTTCAAAATATGCAATAAAACCCCAAAAAGTTCTAAAATATTTGGTGTGTTTTTAATGCCGAGAAAAAAGTAACGAACATCGCACTTTTTAAAAGTTTTTAGTCTACAAGTGATAGTTAATTTGATCGATCGAATTTTTTGCGATTCTAAAAAGTTTTTTTTCAATGGAATTCTAAGAACCGAAGTTCCACAAGGTCCTACGACTCCTGCATTCTGAACTCTTTTATTTACAATTTGTGCCTCCCGCTTCCAACCGACGATACGGTGGCGCAGTCTGACGAAGATTCAGTCGGTTCAGTCGGCGGGAACTGCGCACGCACACTCAACGTTTGTCGTGGGATTTTGTGTATGAAAGTACGAAAATCACTATGAATTCGGAAATAACCGTATTGGTAACGGGCTTTGGACCTTTTCAAAATCACGAAGTCAATGCAAGCTGGGAAGCTGTTAAGGAGCTTTACGAAATGAGAGAAGATTTGCACGAGCGTCACAACGTCAAATTGATCATCGAAAATATTCCCGTCGTTTATCATCACGTGCTGCAACGTGTGCCGCAACTGTGGGCCGAACACGATCCACAGGCAAGTTAATTTCAATGTCTATATTTTTATATGTTGGCGGTATGGGCCGTTCCGCGCAAAATAGATTTTGGTCTTCGATCAAGTGTTCATTAATATTTGTATCAATCCAAAAATTGTTTAAATCGATTGCGCGATCTTTGAAGATTTATAATCATTGACTTTTAATTATGTGAATACAAAGATTAATTAACAAACTGGTTATTTATACCCATCATTTCTTTTCGTAAGAATTTCAGTATTTAGTGGTTCGAAAAAAAATCTGTTGACCCAACGAATTGTTTTGAAAAATCGTTCTAAGAACGAGACGATTTTTTGTTTGTTTTTTCATGTGAATCAAATTTCGCTCTGTTTCGTAAATTCCTTTTTTTGTACTTTTCTGAAACTGTTCAGAAATGTCGTAAATGAAATGTTCAATCTTTTTGCACAAACATGAGCAAAAAAAACAAAACTCCAACAAAAGCTGGTAATTTTCAAGGGGGAGAATAATATGCAAAGAAATATAATTTGATAATTTTATATGTAGAATTAGTATTAAGGAATTTCACTAAACTCATTTCATGCTATCAACACAAAATTGTCCGATTATCTGTTTAATTTTTTCTCATTTTTGCTAGTTTATTCATCGTTATTCGTTGAAAGAATTTCACGTATTAATTTTTGAAGATATAACAACTAACATTATTAGATTCTTTAGCAAGTTTTCAAAGATTAGCCGAAAAGTTCACTTTAGAACGTGGATGTAACGAGCTTACTACGTTAATAGCGAATTTGTGATGTGAGAGTTTTACTTGGAAACGGAATAGTTGACATTTAGTGATGCTAACGTTAAGAAATGATTTACAATGGTTTCAGATTGTGGTGCACGTGGGCGTATCACACAAAGCTCAATGTTTGACGATCGAGCATAAAGCTCACGGGTTCGGTTACTGCCGTGCAGATGTGAATGGAAAATGTGCAACGGATGAATGTGAAGATAGTGAAACAGGTTTTCTGGAGACTGGTATAGACGTTGAAAAATTATGTCGTAAGATAAACGACGAATGCACGAGCGAAGATTCGTGCAAGGCTTGCGTTTCGTCTGACGCTGGTCGTTATCTCTGCGAGTACATTTATTATCAATCGCTCTGCCAAAATTCGAAACGTGCATTATTCGTGCACGTGCCCGATCGTCACGTGTACACGAGTAAAGTGACGGCGAAAGGTCTCTGTAAAATAATAGAATTACTCGTGGAAGATATTAAAAATTGTAAATAATTTAATTTCAGCCGCGACAACTCGCAAATCTGCAGCTATTGTAAAATATTTGCAAAAAAACATCGTTTGCTGATGGCACTGTGATTCAAAAAACGAATCTATCAATAAATTGTACAAAAATTCAAATATATCGTCGGAAAAACAATGAAAATTGAAGAAATATTAACAGTGTAAAAGGAATGCATTGGTGCGTCGAATACTGATTTTGTCAATTGGCTCTCATGCCTCGGGATATTAATCCGAAGCTTCTGATAATTTCTCCTCGTCCCCACTCGTCGCCTGCAAATAATCCATCACTGAAGAAAATCCTTCTTCTTGAGCTACCGGCGCTAAAATTCCAGTCGGTCTTTGACCGTTTCTGGTTCTGCAAATACTGCAGTTACACAAACCTCGGCAAGGTGGACAGGCCCAATTCTGAAAAATAAAATAAATTTATTGTGTTTTTTTTGTTGTTCCTGAGTTCCAGAGAGTTTTTTGTGTATTGCTACTCCATTTGACGACTTTTTTTCACTCAACTATTGCACAGTAACAATTGTTGAGTGTTGACTCTGATTCTTTGTAAAATAAAATAGGAGCCTTGACATGATCTCCGAGAATGTCTACCACATAATGTTCAATAGATATTTTTATCTTGAAAAAAAAAACGCAATATTTCTGATTGATCTTGAACTTTGTAATATTCAAATAATTAAGAAAATGGCCCTGAGATAGAAGATTTTTTTTTTACTTTGGAAGTCACTGTTTCTTGGCTCACTAAAATAAAAGAATTCACAGTTGTGAGGAGAACGATGTTAACTGTTTATCAAAAAGATTCTGTGTTTTTCTTTCTTTCCAAATTTTTTGATTTTCAATCAATTAAATAAACTTCTACAATTCATTGTTCAGAACATAAACTTTCCAGCAGGCCCGAAATGATCCTAATCTTCCATTTAGCATAAAATGTTCCTCGTGTAGAATAATGTCCTTCATATTTTTACAGATCTCGTTGTTTTCAAAAAACGAGGTTAATGGTGAATACTGAAGAAGTATTCAGTCAACATTTAATAATAAAAAATCTACTTAATTGAAAAAAACAGTTTAAGCACAATCAGAATGAGCGAATTCACTTAAATAATTTTTTTGTTTGAAGTATTAAGCCTTGATATGGAAGATTGCTTACCGGATCTTTAAGGACCGTAACAGCATCCTCGCCATATCTGCCTCGTAAGCAGGGTCCGCAAAATTGACCTCTGACGCCAATGCATTCGCCGGACCGGCAAACGGTCTTCGTGTCAAGAGTTTTTTGTCTGCATTGATGGCAGCTCGTACCTTTGTATTTACAATAAGTTTTGCCAGAGCTTTTGTCTGCCACATTTGCCAACATGTCTTCAGATATTTCATCTATTGGCGGAATGGTATTGGGATCGTAGGTCGATCTGGAGACTTTGTAGGTTCGTGTCCTGGATCCGCGACTTCCCTGTCTCGAAACATATTCGTCATCGTCATCGTCATACTCTGCCAATTCTTTGTCAACGTCCCATATGTCCATTCTTGAGATTTCCATCTCTCTTTCGAAAGTCTTTGCCCATGGAAATATGACCTTAAGCGATCGACCTTTAGGCACGAGTCTTCTTTCGAGTTCCTCATCAATGCTGTTGCTGTCAAAAGTCTCGTCGCTGGTGGTATTTGCCGAAAAACTGGTTTCACTCACCCTCCGTGCTCTACTTCTCGTGTTGTGTGTTTTTGGCGAAATTCTAATCCCACTCCACTCTCGTTTACGACGCTTCCTTGCTGGTGGTCGATTTTCTGTATTCTCGTCGCTCGAATACTCCGAAACTTTGTTTTTCCGCGGTGCTTTCTTTTTTAAATCTTCTGTTTCGGCCTTTAGCTCTTTGAAAAATTCTGCAAACTTTAACGAAGTATAACAGATTAGTTTTCAACAATGGGGGACCGAGTTCTTTGTTTCGTACTGAAAGTGAGGTTAGGTTTCGAAATTTATTCTATATTATTTACCTCTGCCTGTCGCTTCGCGATGTTTTTCTTTCTTATCTCTTCGTAATCGTTTTCAGCCATGTTGAAGGATGCGGTTGTATATAAAATTAAAAATACCGTCAATATTTTACAGGCTAATAAAAAAACAGGTTGCCCGCCTTCGCCTCAATCTGCACTCATCCGGCTCCCGGTCCCGGCTTTTCTTGTTCGAGCTGTTTGAATTTGAAACGGTCGACGTTGCGCGCGCAAGAGCTTTTTCCGCATAGGCGCGCTTCCTCAGTAAATTGAAATTAGTGAATTTCATTTATAAATAATCTAAAATCGCGACAGTCTCATACACAGCCCCTAAAAATATCCTCAAGAAAATTTTAGCGATATTATTTTATCCGAGAGGTATTCATTGAATTATCACGCGTTTGTTACTTTTCGAAAAACTATAATGCGGCGTGTTCCGCTGAATAACATGCGTCGATAAAATGAGATTTTACGTTACCTGTTGAGCGGATGTCAGCGCCTAACTACAATCGCGCTTTTTCGGCGCTAGCACACGAATTCAAAATTTTTATTTACAAACGGAACAAATGACGAACAAATTGAACAAAGGAACGAAGCGTAGTTGCAAGCCCGAACGTGTCGTCATTCGTCAACGGTTAAGCAACAAAGAAGGCATCTTTTTCATTGTCAGTAGCTCGCTGTCCAGAATTCTCGATACAAGAAAAATAAACTCGTTGAACCCTTTTAACATCGGAAAACATTTTCACACGTTGTAGACCGCGGAAGCGATAATAAAAATCAGAATTCTACAAACTCGCCGTTAAAATGCCGCATAATAAACGACGAAAGATTATGGTTCTGGAAACGATCGCTCAACATGATACATCCAGTTCTTCGGACGAAGAATCCGAATTTGACCAACTCGTATCGGACGACAGTTCAACCCATTCATGGTAACAATTTTTTTTTAATTTATACATAATTTACCTCAAGGATGTCTAATCTCCGTCCCAAATGGCATCTGAAGATCTCAACTGCCATTATATTTTTTGGACAATTGTTAACTCCCAGATCTCGTTCAGACTAGCTTCAGCCGTCCTGTTAATTTTTTCGAATTGTTGCATAGAAAATAACGAATTTGATAAAAATTTACAGGCTTCATGACCTTGGCTTCGAAGAATTTCAAGGAGCTGATGAGCTGAGTGAAAATGAATTCGTTATAGGTCATCGGTAAGTCCTTTATTCAATAAATTGCTATCAATAACATACTTGCATGCAAGATTACCGAATTGTAAAGACATTTTTTCAATTTTTTTCTTAATTTGTAGCTCTCGATCTCATAATAGTTATTAGTCCCTCTGCAGCTTTAATCTGCAAATCGATTAAATTGTATCAAAATTAAAGTTCTGAGAGGTTTGTGAAAATTTAGAAAATTTGGTCATCAGTCGTTATAAAACATAAGTCACAAGGCTTATTTAGCCACGCAATCAATTTTACAGAATAAAATTTACTCGCAAGCCGATGAATCTTGTTATTTTTATATAACAAACATAATTTATTGAAATTCAATCTTCTATAATTTGAGTCTATGAACAACTCATGCTACATGCGAAGCATTGAGGAAATCTGCAAAAACTTTATTATTTAGAAATTTATCCATAGTTGATTTTCAGAAACGTTCTCAATCGTGTTATTTTCATCGTGTTTATTTCAGCGTGAAACGATCTACATTTGACGTCATACTGAAATTGCTGGAAGCTCAATTGTCAGAACCGTCTAGAAACCGGCATGGAAGAGCGATGCATCAGGATCCAGAAGAGACACCAGAAAAGATATTGATGTTTGCGTTATCGAGCATGACAACAGCGTGGCCTTCAAGGTAATTACTTAAATGAAATTCCTTTTGTTTAAGCATACGAGTTGTCCCACTACGAATGATTACAATTATAATTTTCGCATTAGGATCAAAATACGTGTTAAAAAGTCTGTTGAACGTTCGCCATATCGAAATACGCTTAGAAATTCGAAACTGCTTCGATTAACTTGCAAGACGAAACTATAAAAGATATAGAATTACCATCAAGGGTTTGTTCATCGGAAATTTTGCAATCTCTACTACAAGATTCGTTCTATTATCTTTTGGTCTATTTCCAAACGTTCTCGCCGATGGACACAAAAAAGTGCATCTTTGCTACTTATAATCATTGATGTAGAAAAAGTTTTATCCGTTTTTAATAAATAGCCTGCACTAAAAGACCAGTATTTCACCTTATGTGATTTTTTTTATTATTTTTATTTATTTATTTACTCCTTTTTTATTTATTTATTTATTTATTTATTTATTTATTTATTTATTTATTTATTTATTTATTTATTTATTTATTTTATTTATTTTATTTATTTATTTTATTTATTTTTTATTATATAATTTATTCACTCCTTCAATCGCCAGAACGTTAGTGAGAAGCAATAGAAGCCAATGATTACGAGCTTAATGTACTAACTGTTCATATCAACCGAATTTTGTGATTCCAAAAGAATTGCTTTTTCCAAAACGGAGTCTGATTAGCCAAAAACATGACCAGACTTTTCTAGCCAACAACTTCCAATTCAGATTTGGAGACTTTATGACATTTATAATCAGTGGTTGTGGGACGTCATAAAACGAAAACTATTGAACAATATAACTCATAACATTCTATATTTCTTTGCTGTGTGCTCCTTTGCACTATTAAATCGTTTAGTATAAACTCGGTATATAAACTTGTGTAAAACGTATGTTGATAGTGTGTTGAGACGTGAAGATTGTGAATTATTTGATGCATGAAGCGAGTCGCATTTGAAAAATTGATCGATATAAAAATATTAATTATGTTATTTAATAAGCCACATGGGCGCCGACGACTGTGGCATTTCTAACCAAACTGGGTGGAGACTAATTGGAAAAGTGGTGAATGCCTTGAACACTCATATCAATACGTTCATAAAATGGCCAGATCAAGCACGGGCTGCAGAGATTTCGAGGCATTTTGAAGAAAGATATAAATTGGCAAAAGTGATTGGAGCACTCTGCGAGACTACTGTGAAGGTTGATGAATCACCGCTGAATATATATTCGGACCGAAAGCGGTCAATGAAGTTGCGGGTAAATTTTCGAGCATTCGTCAAAAATATTTTCCTCATTTAAAATATTGTAATTGCTTTTATAAAAAGTGCTAACCTTCTTTGTTTACTTTAGATAATATGCGATCACAAGTCTATAATAACGCATGCAAATGCAGGCCAAATTGGATTGATCCAAAATCTGAAAATATTCCGAAATGCTGGGTTTGAAAAAGTCTTTCCTCAACCAAAACGACTGAAGTACGCAGAACACGATCATTTCGTTGGAAACGATAATACTCGTTTGAGTAAATCCGGCCCGATATCAGACTTGACACTTGAATTGCTGAGGAAACGATTCCCCAGCCTGAAGAACGAGTTACCTCAGTGCAGAGTCAATATAAAAAAGTACATTTATGCATGTTGTGTATTGCACAACATTTGCGAAATGCATAATGACCGAATCATTGATGAGTTCGCTTACACAGGAGCATAAAAACTATAGTTCTTCAACCAAAAACTAACAGTTTAGAAAAATGTACCTTAAGAAAAGGTATCATTCTGTTTCCCCTTAAAAATTCGATGGCGAAAAAAGTAGATAGTGATTAACGCGTCTACGAAACAAAAAATATGCAACTACTTGAAGTTTTTTTTTTTACTTTTTATCTTTTTTTATCATAAACTACTAAACTAAACTAAAACTACTTTTTATCATAGTAGCCACTTCGTAAAACTAACTTTGTAGCGTTTCTTTCTGTTTGAAAACTTTCATTATTCTGTATTTGTAACTGTAACCGTTTTTTAAAACGTAAAATAAATTAAAATTATTTTTTAACAGAAAACGAATGGAACAAGTTTCTGTGAGAGAAGTTTTTAATAATTCTTTACAAAAATTCGACGATGAAAAAAGAAGAAATTTTTCAAGTGCATTTCCGCCTCAACTTTCTTTCGACCGGATTGCAAAAAATTTTAGCCCATTCTTGTGATTATTCAACGTGTTAATACTGTTTTATATTCCGATAGGACGAAAGTTATGGAGAAAATAAATTAAAAATTGCAGCTGTTTTCCCATGACAAATTGTTTTTCATTCTCCGAGAAACAACAATAATGTTCGCGGAATAACGTACGTCGGTAAAATAATATTTTACGTAGCCGGTTGAAGCGATGTCAGCGCTAATTATTTCGCAAACATACTTCGTGCCCGCTGTCGGGTTGGATTCAAAATTTCTGTTTACAAACACGGCAAAAAAAACCGAAATCGAACAAAGGAGAGTAGTTAGTAGTTACTTGGTCTCAAGGACAAAAGTGTAAACGGTTAGAGAAGAATCTTTCTCGCCGTCAGTACGTTACACGGTTCAGAACGGTCGACGAAATAAAATTAATCTGGTTCAATCCTCCGAACGTCGACGACGCATATTAACAGACTTTGGGCAGCAAGCTCGCAACAATAAAAATCAGATTAAATTACAGAGAAAAATCAGTAAACCGTGAAAAATGGAGGATAACAAACGACCGAAGATTTTGGACGATACTCCACAACCTTCGCCAATTGATTCATCAAGTTCGTCCGTTCCAATCGACTCCGATTCGGACGGCGCCAGCTCGAATCGTTCCTGGTAACAATTTTTTTTAAATTTTATCCAAAAGTAATCTCAATGACTTTTAAGATCCGTCTGAAGGGCATCTAAAATCTGAAGATATTAGACGTTTGAAATTTATTTTTATTACAATCGTTAACTCATGTGGATGCCTTCCATACGGTCGTTAAGAATCCTCGAAATAATTTTTAGCCACTCCTACTTGCCAAATGATGAATTTGAACAACAACAAAATTGCAGGGGTCGTGAAATTGGCTTTAATGACTTGGAGGGAGCTGATGAGATGACGGATATAGAATTCAGGAGAAAACATCGGTAAGTTTTTTATTCGATAGAATATTATTAGTCGCACACTTTCAATTAAGATCAACAAATTGCAATGAAATATTTTCAATTTAAAAATATCATGTCAAATTGAACCCTTGCTATGGATACACTGTTTCAATCATTTATCATCGTAATGGGCAACTTTTTTTAAATAATTGATAGCTCTCACAATCATATTGAACCACTGATTTATGTCGAATTTCGAAGCATCAAAATTCTGATCTGATGACAGTTCTTGATGAAAATCATTCATTCTCAAATATATTTCTAGAAATGTTTTTAACTCCATAATTCATACAATGTTTGTTCAAGCGTAAATCGATCGACGTTTAATTTTTTACTGGAACTGCTGAGGCCTCAATTGATACAACCGTTGGAGGGCTTAGATGGAAAGGCATTGCATCAAGACTCAGACAATGAACCGGAAAAAGTATTAATGTTCGCACTATCGAGGATGACGATGCGACGCCCGGACAGGTAATTTAATCAAATTAAATAAAATTTCTTAACCCTTTGTGACACGCTGTACGAGAGGAACGACGCTTCTTCTTCTTCCCTTTTTATTCATAGAAATTTTGTAAGAACAGAGAAATCACTCCGAACGACAAAACCTTTCCCAAAACGCAGCTTGATGCAAAAAAAAAAAACATTATCAAATTTTTCGACCTAAATTATTTCGAAATCACATTTATAATGACTCGCCGTTGAAAAATACGTTTCCAATAACGAATTAATTGCCGTTCCTTTTCATTCTCATATCGGTTGGCATAATCTTTGGTATTTATGTATAATACACGTTGATACTGTGTTGATACAATAAAGATTTATGTTTTGTAAGTAAGGAGCATAGGCGAAGAATTGAGAAGGGTAGGCTCTGGAAAGAAATAAATAATGAAAAAAAATTGATACTCTGTTACAAGGTTTATTGACGTCGAAGACTGTGTGCTTTCTACATCAACTCGTTGGTCGTGTATTCGAAGGGTCGTGAATGCCTTGATTGCCCACATTCACACTTTCATAAGATGGCCAGATCAAGCGCGGGCCGAAGAAATTTCGACTCACTTCGAAAAGAAATATAAAATGCCAAACGTTGTCGGTGCACTGTGTCCATCGTTTGCAGAGACTGTAAGGCCGGCGAGTTCGTGTCTAACGGTACCGAAAAAACGTACCATGCCGTTTCAGGTATGTTTACAAACGTTCAATGAAAACTTTGTTTATCATTTGAATATTTGTACTTGGAAAAAAATGCTGACCAGCTTCATTCATTTCAGATAATATCAGACCACGAATGTCTAATAACGCACGTGATAGCAGACCTAGTTGCTCGATCGTTGCAAGATCTCCGAGTCTTTCGGCAGTCTCGTTTTGAATCAGTGTTTTCTGAACCGGGACGACATTTTGCAGAAAAAGATCATTTCGTAGGTGACGATAATACCCGTTTGATTAAAACCGACCCAGCAACGGACCCAACACTAGATTTGCTAAGGAAACGATTTGCAAGTCTGACGGACGAATTGCCCCACCGCAAGATCAACATAATCAAGTACATTTTTGCATGTTGTATATTGCACAACATATGCGAAATGCTTAACGATCGCATTACTGATGACGTCGCTTATAAAGAAAAAATAGTAGATTGAAAGACAACAAAAAAATCAGTTGATCCTTTATAAATTGATGATAACTAAAAAAGATTTGTAAAGAACTTGTACTTTGGAGTTTCCCCACAATAATTTCACGATGACAAATAATGGCAATGATTTACACAACTACGGATCAAGAAAAATGCTAATGAATTATTATCAGTCAAATACTTTTCGACAGTGTCTCCACTCCACAGTTTTTTACCATTTATACATTTCAGTTTTTCTGTAATTGTTTTATAATACGTGGAATAAAAAACTTGTTTTCGAACAGCAAACAAATGAAACAAAAGAGTACCTGAATAAATGATTTTTGCAAATTCTACGATATTGAAAACACGCAGTCATTTGGGTGGTGGTAACACTGACAAGTTGGAATAAAATACAAATGGATTAGTTACACAAATGCCTTTTTGTAAAAATTTCAATTCTGGAAATTGCAGCAATCTTTCCCATTCACCCGAATGGCTGCTCCGTCGATATGACAAATTGATTTTGGTTCGCGTCGCAGAACTTGCGATGAGATCGGCAAAATAACATACGTCGATAAAGTAAAATTTGACGTAGCCGGTTAAGCTGATGTCAGCGCTCAACGTAAATAACAAATCACAAACCGTCAAAATTCAAAAGTTGCGGGTTTAATGTTGTCACCAAGTTTTTACACAAACAAAATATAACTCCGTCAACTGTGTTTCTAAAACCGATATTTACCGTAAAAGATCAACAGGGTGTTGAAGTGGACCCACAAACGAGCGTTGAATCGCTCGCGAGTCGCGAGGTTTTCGTCAAGCAACAAAATTCTAACCTAAAAATACGACAATATTTTGTTGTATTTCGTTCCAAAAGATGGATAAAATGAAAGCAATGAGAGAAAAATATACTATGCCAAACGAAGAGGAATTTAACCACACTTTTAATACGGGTTTCCAATACATAAAGGATTCTTTTAGAAAACAAGAAGATCATTTGTTTGGTAATCAATATTTCTCATCCAGTCAAACTTATTATTTAAAACAAAACTCCGATGTCGTCCTTACTTTACTTCACTATATTTTATTCATAGAATCACAAACAAAGCTTCAACAGCTGAAATCTGAGGTGGAAGAGATCGAAAACTCTGTCTCCAGTGAAAAGGAACTGCTCGATTCAAAATTGCAGGAATTGAGTGTGGTTGAGGAGCGTGTGGTAAATAACACAATTTTTTATTGTTTTTCTCATGTTCAATAGTTTCATCCTTATTTTTCATTCTTCTAGTTACCAGTAAAATGTATAAAAATATAAAAAAAACTTCTTCAAAACAAAACCTATTATAAACGCTCCCTGACAGAATTTTATGTTCCACCGCTTCTGGATTTTTAGTTAATAGCAAAATTTCTTTCACGTTGCTTCGTCACTATTTTATAGAACGAGCTCAGGTCGGACAAAACAACTTTATTACAAGAGGTTCATCACATGGAGATGAATAGAAATGGGATGCGTAATGCCAAACCAAATGTCAAAGATCAGCAAACGATAGAGCATGGACTGTACGTTATCCAAGTTAATTGAATTCATTATTGTTAATGATTAAATATTATTAATTTTTCAACGTCATTACTTTCAGCTGAATTTATGAACAATTATGCACGATTATTAAAAAAAAAAATTGAAAAACAAGAAAATCAAATCAACATCGTTACCTGAACATCCACTTCTATAAAATTCCATTTGAATATGCATAACTGAGTAAAAATTAAGCTTTCAAGCATTTTCTGAGACTTTTCAATTTTACATTGTACACAGCGATAAATATATTTTTCATGAAAATAACGTTCGTTCTGGTAATCAGTAATTACGGCAAATGAATGTTTCATTTCTAGGAAAAAATTGAAACACTACAAACAGTTGACTGGCATAAGATGGGATTTTGGTGCTCCAAAAGAAATAGCGAAAGGATGTGAGTCGGTGGTTTTATGAATTTGATATTGACTCAATTTAGCTTTTTATATCGACCTTTTTGCTTCTAAACAGATATAACGAATGGAACGGATTACATACACAGTTTCAACTATAATAAAAACGAACAAGGTCAGAATCTGGAAGGATTGCTGTGGAAAGAAGTCGAGAAAGCGGCAGCAAGCAGGCAGGATACAGAAGGAATTGAAGAGAAAGAACTGCCCGATGATTGATGGCTTAGTATTCCAACAATTATCAATTTTTTCGTTTCAACATAATATAGATATGTTTTAATTATTTGTACACCTCTGTAAATGGATTGTCTTGGTTGATTGAAATCGTCGAGAAGAGAGACGATTCCAACAAACGATCACTCACGACAATATAACGA
The DNA here is from genome assembly GCA_013761285.1 of Campoletis sonorensis. Taxonomy (NCBI): domain Eukaryota; kingdom Metazoa; phylum Arthropoda; class Insecta; order Hymenoptera; family Ichneumonidae; genus Campoletis; species Campoletis sonorensis. The sequence goes on from JACEOJ010000089.1 coordinate 1,150,524, forward strand.
AATTCATTGGCATATTAATAATATTGATAACATTTTATATATTGACTATTTTAGTAGTTCTCCATTTTATAATAAATATTTATAACGTTGAGATCAAGCAGATGTAACGAAATCTTGTTCGTAACGTATCTCAAATGGCCGTCGCCTTGATACTTCTTATAACTGACAGAATGTAATGCGCTATGTAATAAGAAAACACTAGACTTAATCCCATAATCGTTATGACGCTTATTACACAGAAGAGCATGCAGCCAAGAACGGTTGCTCCAATGGTCAATACGCTGACTGGAATAAATAAATAAATTACGAATATTGACAATATCCGGAAAAAATATTAGTTAGAAGAGAAATTCGGCGAAAAATTCACATTTAAAGACTTGGATCTCTTGATGAGCACGAATTTTATTTGTTTGTATACTTTTTCGTTTGTTTTACTATTATATTTTTAGTAATTCTGACTCTTGTTCAAAACTTTTCAAAATGTATTGAGTGTGGGAAAGAATTGCTATTCCAGTGTTAATAGTAGTGAGAAAATGAAGTTTTTCATCATAAAGCACGACATTCCACTATTTTCTTGTCGTATCTGTGCAATTAACAGATATTGAACGTAAAGAAATGTTGAATGTTAATGTCAATTGAAATTTTCAAGGAATTATCGTTTCAATAGAAATGGGAGAAAAAGTCTTATTTTGGTACGACTTCTGACAGGTCAAATGGACGAAAAATTTCTCGTATACAGATGTTCATGTTGAATAGAATAGGATATAAACAAAACGTCAATTGATTTACCTTCTATGACGATGAAACTTGTAAAAGCAAATGCCACGTTGACGATGGCAAAAAGAACAAAGAGTAGCAATGGAACTGCTACTATTGATATAATTGCTATACAAGCTGCGAGAAGAACAGGATTGGAGATCAAGTACTGCGAAACTGTTTCAAGTGCTTCGCACATCTTTGCGTCGATTAAAAACTGACTGAAATTTGCCCATGCTCTTCCACCTGCAAAAATATGTCATTATTAACATTGACACCATCATTCAAACAGCTAATCAAAAAAGAAACCATTACCAAGATGATTGTATTTTTGAAACATTGTTTCATTCTTTTTTCTATTGACTTTTTATTGCCATAAAATTGGCAAAAAAAAAAAAACAAAAAAACTTACATTGCCTTTTCATTGCCATAAAAGGCCTTTCTCTTTCGTAGTAATTCTCCTTATCCATATTCTCGACCGGTTGCCGCTATAATAACAAAAAAACAAACTCAAGATGTAAAATCATTGATAACATTATCAGATATTCGTGCGATCGGAATTCATGATAACATTCTTGACCGTTTGCCGGGGAAAAACAAAGGAAAAAACCCACTCGAGTTGTAAATAATATAATAATACAGTTATAAATTTATATAATCGACACAAGATAACCGGTTGGCGCTTTAAAAAAACAAAAAAATACAAAAACCAGAGTTATAAACTTGAAATGTAATTAATGTCACTAATAATGTTTGTGATTAAAAATCGTAGATAGAACGATCAAACTGACATACCTGTTCCTTCATTTTTCGTTATTTATCTTTGGTTAACGACTATTGTCATTTACACGTGTTATTAATGGAAAAACGAGTTTGGTTGTAAAACACCATAAAAATGTGTAATTCACTGACTGACAGGCCGATTGTTACTTCGTCAGCTGGTACATGGAACGGGATCAACTGATTTTAACCCGCGTAATAAAATAATGATAAAAATGACTGCCATGAAGTTGGCCGAACGACTGTCAATTTTCAACTTTTTTACGATTGATATTACCTGGTGGTATCGTGGTGGTTGATGGTAGCGTAATTAAAATGAGTGGTAGTAATTATTTTTCAATAAAAAAATGATTTTTTGTTCTAGCGTAAAGTTAACCGGGCAAAGATTAATTCAACATAAAATAATTTTAATAATATGCTTAATCGATGCAGAATCGCTTGGTGGTTACAAATAACCGAGTTAAAGTGCTTGGTACTCAGTCATTTATTTAATAAACATTAAAATAAAATCAGCACGATTAGCACTCTGTCAGCTGACAAAGTAGCGTTCTGATTGGTCGCCGAAAAAATACGATCAGTTCGGGGTAAGTAACTAGAGAACTAGACACAAAAAATGCGCGAAAGCTTACGGAAACTAGGCACAGATGTCGATCGGTTTCAGTATATCGATTGACCTACAATTAAATCAATTGAGCATTTGAAATAAATCGAGGGAGTCATTTCCAATTTCGTTCATTCATTTTCCATACGACACTAGACTCATCGGACAAACGTTGAATTTGTTCTCTTTTATTGACTCAATATCAACAGCTGGTAAAGAGGAAATTAACGTACCATGTGAAAATGTGACAGAAATGAATTTTTGAAAAATCTCGAGGATGGACCAACCTTCTACCAACAAGTGAGGCACTTTTATCAATTTCCCATCGTAAGGAATTCCACGAACAACAACGAGTGTTTCGATATTACCTGTACACATGGTCCTCCATACCTCGGAGGACCATGTACCTCCCCTGAGTTAACCCCCTCAAGTCGAATAAATTGATTTTTTTGAACATAAATCTCTTGGTGGTCATACAGTGGTGTTCGTTATGGCGAAATAGAGTGTCCAGTGGTGAACCTTTTTTTAAATAAATGGCTTTCAGTCTTGGGGGCTAAATTTTGGAATTCATTTTTTTTCAAAAGTGGTTTACCACTGAATGATTTAACTGCACCATCACGAACCATTGCATGACCATCAAGACATAAATATTGAGAAAAATCAATTTATTCGACTGAAGACGGCTACTAACTCGGGAAAAAAACTTTGGAATTCATTTTTTGAAAACGTGGTTCCCCACTAAACGATCCAATTGCACTACCAGAAACGACTGTACGGCCAAGAGATTTATTTTAAAAGAATCAATTAATTTGACTTGAAGGGGCTAACTCAGGGGAGGTGCACTTTGTACAGCAATTTTTTTGCTCGTCCCCGACCATTGGATGATAATGAAGACCTTGACATCCGTCGGTAACATCCCTAAAACCTAAAGATACTAAAAGCGAACCATTTCAGTCTTGAAGATGACGCAACGGTGCAATTTCTCGTGGGGATGGTTCAGGGTAAAGAGTCGTTAGATGCCGTGGCGTTAGGCGAAGAGGCAATAACCAGGGAGCAGAAGTGGCATCGTGTCCTGCACAACCGCCCACCTAATGTTTAATTAACATCGCATAATTGCGCGGCCAATTAGCGCTATCCGTTAAATATTAATCTGCAATTTGAATTCATTTCAATGCATTTAAGATTTATTGAATACATAATTAACTAGTCGTTCGCGTTGAATGTTGATACTCTTGTTCTATACATAGATTATAAATATGTAGATATATATATATAAATACATCGAGAATGGGAAGGTCCTTTGATGAATTCATCAATCCCAAGGCGGCAAATTTACACTTTTACATTGTACGTCAAAACGTGTGATGTTCGTAGGAAAAAACATCGACGAGCATGATCCCCATCTCAATTACCAATCTGACCGATCGATTCATCAGCCCCGAAGCGGCAAATTTAAACCTTTGAATTTTCGCACTGGTGCAATTATCTTTAATAAATATCTTCGTGTATAAAATCCGACAAGATCATTAACTGATCGAATAAATCATATGCTTAATCAAATCTCTCGCTGTCTCTTGCCAGTAAAATTTACTTTTAGAACCTTTCTTGCAGTTTATTATTATAAACATTAATTCATGTATTTGATTTTACTCTCACGAGCAATTCTACGCGCCACTGGAAACTTTAGATTTAGTAGGGAATCACCCCTTTTTTTGGTACTTGGCAAAATTCCCCTTCTACTATGTCTAGTCCAGCGTTCGCTACGTCGATCCTCGTAATCTCTCGCTCATTATTTCGTTCTCTCTAACTCTATCTGTTTTTTATCCTCTTTATCTTCTCGCCTCTTTTCTCGTTGTTCGTTTACCAACGCTCTCTTTCTCTCCCTCGAATCCAATTAAAAAGGCTGGACTATCGCAGGCAACAGAACGAGACAGATGGAAAAAGAGAAGAAGAGGAAGAATGTGCTCATCGAGACAACCAGCAGCAAACGGTATTGGAGGACACGTGTATATAAATATATAGATTTACACGTATAAGTATAAATATAATTTGTATACACACGTTTACATACGACGAATAAACCACCGAGAGCACTCTGGTGCCGCGCGAACGAATTTTAATTGATGTTTCAGGTGTGGCACATCGATGGAAAGGGAAGAACGGTCAGGGGTTCGCTTCCAGAGTTGGACACACGTTCGCAAAATCGAGTAACGTTTGTTGGCTCGCTGATCGAACTTCCATCGGGGTTTGTCTTCTTTTTTAACTACGAATCAACAACTTAATTCTCTAAAGGCGTCGATTTCACATTTCCACCACCCTCATCAACGCCCTTTCGTACGACGGAATCATCCGCTAACGCGTTTATACGAATTCTACTCCCAACAGAACTCAAACACACCCCCTGAGTGACTGTCCGCTGGCTGGATACTCTTTATCCTCTTTCGCACAATACGCTCCAACGAAATTTATCGAAACTCGATTAATCGTGACCAACCAATAGTCGTCCTCAAACTCGTACACCTTTCTAGCCTTTTCCATCCCCCCCCCCCCCCCCCCTCCCACCGGGCCCACCCCACACCCCCCCCCAACCCCCCCCCCCTTCCTCCCCTTTCCCCCCCCCCCCCCCCCCACCCGCCTCTTGTACCTTCACAACATTTCCAATCTGCGAATTTACATTCCCAGCCCGTAACGACTGGGAGCCTGAAGAGTGTTTCGGTCACCAACTAATCCTTTTTTAAACGGATCTTGATGTCTTCAAATTATTTTCTACCCTTCAAAGGCTCGTGTGTATAAAAGATTCTGTGCAAATGAGAACTCACCATCTCATCAGCAATTGTCAGCCACTTAATCTATTTGGTTGATATGATCAGAAAATGCAGATTCTTTCGAATGTATTTTTGATAAGTTATTGATTTAAACACTAAAGTTTCAATCGTGAATAGTCTGGAAAGCTATTCTCAAAATCATAAGGGTTGGTTTCCCAGAGAAATTGATTGATTCCTGAATTCTTTTTTTTTCTAATTGGCACACAATTATGAGAATGAAGCTGATTGGATATTAGGTCAAAATAAAACACGACAAAGTGACTTCCAGATCATTAAACACCCAAAAAACGAAAAATAACTCATGGTTATTGTTTTTTTTACAACTAACCTTAAAATACATGAAAATGTGAATATACACATGATTCAAAAGAATGACCCAACTTAAAGCAAACCCGAAACAAACCTGAAGAAACTCAAACAAACCTGAACAAATTCAGATAAACCCAAACAAAGTCATAGGTATTTCTTATTAATCCAATCCCGAAAAACAACCCTAAGCACACGTTGATTTATTTTTAAAATAAACCAAACTCTAAACAAACCTCAACCAAAATAATCGAAAAAGTTATCGAGAAATCAAAAAAAAACCAACAAACAAACAAATCAAACAACAATGTTTAAATACTGTGTTATTTTGTTAAGTGTTATTTTCGCATTTTATTCTGACACGTAATCAACTATTAGAACACAGTTTTGTAAGACGTTTTTTGACAACTGGTGTCTTTTATTCACAAATATCGTCATGAAGGAGATGGTGATTGATACAAATTGAATAGCTTAACAAGACCGAAAGGCGAAACATTAAAATTTAAGATAATGGAAATCGTAAAAGATTTCTCTAATCTATCTCTTTTCAAAAAGGATAGACGCATAAACACGGTAATGTCTATTATAAATAATGGTAAAGAAGAAAATGGCGTGCTAGACTATACAATTTTTGGCAAGAGAAACGAGAGCACTTGCCAACCCTGGTAGCGCAGTGTCCGGATAATTCATTTAATTTCTTTTTATCGTAAAAAAATTCTCTATCTTCTCTTTCTCCAATCCTCTCTCCCTCAAATTCATTCTTCTCTCTCATCCTATCCCACGCATCGTCTATTTTCAAAAGCGTTAACAAAACGTACGATATTGGCTAAATCGAGTCGATGAGTACATGATTAAAAAACGATTTTGTCCAAACATCATTCAACCAAAGTGAAAGGAAGAGATCTCATCCATTGAACAAAATCTATTTCTCTCTCTCTCTGCACAAAAACAAACTAGAAATTTTATCATCCATCCTTAAGTTTCCACCAACGTAATTAATTGTAAAAAAAACCTCTCTCCCTCATTCCCATTTATTTACTCCTCCTGCGTTCCATTTATTCCTTAACCTCAAGAAAACTTGAAAGTTTCGTAAAAAAAAGAAAAACAATATACAAATAAAACCGCCAGGGCCTTGTATACACATTTCTACTTAGAAACATATCGTCAGAGTCGTGAAACAACAGCCATACGGATATATCTATACATAGAAAAGTCAGGTATACATACATACAGATCTATTTATTTCTCTCTTTTTCTGATGCCATGATGCTTAATCCTCGGGGCCATCTATCATCGCGGCAGAGTATACTAGTTAGGCGATTCTATCTCCCCGCCTCTTTTTTACGCGCTCCTCGCACACTCAAATACATATACACATATATACAAATGTATATATACGAGAACGAGAACGAGAGAGCTCCTTTTGTTACCTTGTTTAATAACTCGTGATGAATGTACGATTCCTCCCCCTCCTTTCGTTTCTACCGAGAGCTGCAACATCCCGCAACACTCGAGGGGGATTGCTCCTTTCTTGTTTCTACCTTAACTTCTTACTATTCTTGGCTTTCTGCCGCCTCACATCACAATAAGACAACAGAATGTCCACATACACGTATTTGTATACACGTATATTTATTGATATACATATATAGACATATATATTTGTAAATGTATGTCTGTATTTATGGGAGTATATATTTTATGGTGCCTTACGTGTCGCTCTCTTCCACTCTGTCCTCTTCACGATCTCCCCCTCACCCTTTTTTCTTCTTCTTCTTTCTCTTCAAGCCACCGTCGCTAAATTCGTTCCACGACTTTTGCTGATTATGTGCACGACTTCCTCGGGCTCCGGCATTAAAGCAAGTCCCTCTTGCACCTGTTCTTCCCTTACGAGGTTAACTTGAATTCGTATTTGAAAGACGCGATTTAAAACAATCTTTCATTTTCATTTTTTATTTTATTTTCACTGCAACGAATTCGCGTAATGCCATATTTTCAATTCTGAGCAATGGGAGGAAACGTTGAAATTTTGGTCGATTGAATAACTCGCTCCATTGATTTTTTGGGGTTTCAATTATTTGTGTATTTCTGGTTCCGGCGATGGATCAATGACCAGAATGCAACGGCGTTTTTTCTCGTGTCATGGAATTTTATGTCAGGGAAAATTATTTTTTGTTGTTGTCAATCGTGAGCCTGTGTACAAGCGAATGTTCTGGCCTTAAATTACCCGAAGCGAGACGACCGGGAAAAAAAAACTTTTATCAGCTACAAAAAAATGCAACCCAAGGCAAAGGGACCCGAAATGTGGATGAAACTGAGTTTAAAAAACAAAAAATTCGCATTCGACAGAGACAACTGGCAGGATTTCATTTGCAAAAGAGAATAAAACAACGGATAACGGTGATTCGTGTACAAAAAGAGCCTCAGGGAATTTTGGAGACCTGCCGATTCGCTTTGCAGCCTTGTGTAGCATGTTTTTCTGCCCTTATACCAACGGACACAATTGTCTACCTATAACGTAATAAGTTTGAAGATACTTGCAGGCAGGAGATACGTTTTTTTTCTCATTTTTTTAAAAACCCTTATCTTTGACTCCACTCTCTAGACTTTTTTTTTTTTAATTTCCCCTATTTTTTTGTTGCCTTTTTTGGAATTCGAAGCTCCGCAACAGCATCTCGTTACATTATAGCCGCTTATCACGAGGCCCTCTGCCCAACGAAACGACCGGTGCTCCCGTATAATTTCCTACCACTGACGGACGCATAATACAGATTTTTTGTTGTTCTTGTTTTTGTTTCGTCCAACGTTTACATGCAATACATAGGATGTCCTGAGAGTCAACTCCAAACGCTTAAGTATCGTCGAAACGTTGAATTTTCAAGATAAAACTTCTTATACGTTTTTTTCGCCGATAAACCTCTGATGAGATATAAACTAATTGGAAACAGCCAATCACGCACGCCGATAAGGAGAAGCGGACGTGGTAAGTGTTGCGCGTGAGTCCTCAGTCCAATCTGCTGTGGCTTAAAGGGCCGAGCGTGCTTTCTCTTCTCTTGAATTCTACACAACGATCCAACGGATTAGCTCTCACTAATCAATTATTATTTCTTTAACAGTTTGTCTTAATGAACATCGTCCAAAATGTCTTCTCTTCTAGATTCCAAGTTCTTTAAAAAACTTTCATGAAAGACAGATTTTTATGAAAAATGGAGTAAAAATACAACTGATTTTTTTGGAAAAAATGTCAAGTCAAGTAACCGAATTTTTAGTTAAGAAATTGAAAATGACAAATTATCTGATTTATACGACAGTTCAGGGGAATGTCCTGCCACGCAAATTTCTACTTAAAAATTCATGTATCAAATGGTTTTAAATATTTGATTAAAATTCCGAAGATTCTATAGCAACAATAAAAACGAAAAGTTGTCGAATGTTTATCAAAAATGTTTACCATCAAATCGTGTTTATTAAGAGTTTATATATTTTCATTGACAGTTTCGATAATATTTTTGAAGCGAAGCGTTTTTTTGCCTGTTACAAAACGAGATGTTGACTTTGTAGCTCAAAGAAAAAAAAGAAAAAAATTGTTGGAACTCAGGGCGTTATGCCAAAACTAATTGGCACTGAGATTTTCTTTTTTACATCCATTCAAATTCATCCAATTAAATTGAGAATCCAAAATTAATGTAATAGAAACTTCATTTTCAGGACATTCTTTATATACACGAATGTCAATAAGTAGAGACAGCAAAAGAACGTAATCAACATAATTCCACACAAATAAATAGCAGAGTCAAGACGTTTCTGCGTACACAGAGTCGGGATAAACTACATTTAACATTCATTGCCAATCATATGCTCTTATTCGAACAGACACGTTAAAGGGTTTAATGATTATTGCAGTCGCCTCTTCAGCACTCTTCGTGTTGCATAATTGGTATTTTTGTATGAAGAAATAAAAAAAAGATCTCCAACGACTCACACGAGGGAAATTAATAATTATAGCAATGAAAAAAAAAAAAAAAAAAAACGATGGGAAATCCCACAAGAAGAAATAATGAGAAGACACAGATGCACGGACATCGTGTTTTAAATCGATTCGTACGAACGATCAAGAACACGTTTCCACAAAGTGAAAGCCCCCGCGAGAGAGGGGTGTGTCGATTCGCGAGCACAACGTATATTTTCGGGCATTAAAAGCCCCTGGCTAATGACAGTTGTATTCGCCCGTAATTGCTATTCTCCTCGTTACGTACATATACATATACTTTTGCATCAATGCATTATATATGTATATACTAAAATATCATTCGGACGAAATCTCATTGAAAGCTCTAATAAAGATCGTTCATGAATTGTGAAGATGAAAAAATACCAAAGAGGAAGAGAGAGAAAGAAAGAGAGAAAGAGAGAGAGAAAGAGAGAGAGAAAGAGAGAGAGAGAGAGAAAGAGAGAGAGAGAGAGAATGAAGCAGGAAAGAAGGCACGTCTGAAAATTCCGGAAGTCTGCATCCCCTTTGACGCACACGTACCGAGAGGAGAAAGTTAAGGGAGTGTCGAGGTGTGGACGAAGGCGGGTTTTTGTGGTAATTCGATTTGGTCTACCCACCAGCCACGATATCAACGTTTACACACAGAGAAAGAGAGAAAGAGAGAGAGGGAAAGAGAGAGAGAGAGAGAAGAGAGAAAGGTCCATGAAGAGAGATCCCCGGGAATTGCTTGACAAATTCGTGCCACCCTCGTACGAAAGCGAGCGACTAGTCAGCTCTATACGGAACCTAATATATTTATATACACAGGTTGTTCCATGTCATATCACTCAATCAAAATTCAAAAGTCATTTACAGCTTCCATCAATAAAACAAATCCTTTTTGCCTAAAAAATGTTGGGTCAACGTTTTTGACGTCTCGATCAAGTTGTGAAATATTTATTTTCATTTTTCATTACCGAGTCATACGAAATCATTCATTTATACGAAAAGATCGAATCTCTACTCGACTGTCGTGCAGCTCCACAATTTTTTACAATTTCAACCCTTGCAATAATAAATTCATTTTATTTCGTAAATTGAACTGATGCAATGAGCAAACGATTAGTTTTTGTCCAATGACTTTATCAGCGAATAAAATCGATGTTATTTGCTCAAAAAAAAAAAAACCGAGTCTTGGATTTTTGATTTAACACGAAATTCCTTGTATAAAAACTTGGCGAAGAAAGTCAAGAAGAACGAGACTTGAATATATCGGTATTTTCTTGGGCTGATGTCGTCCATACGAGCTGATGCCCTTTTACCGTCCTCACTATATTCAACGAGTATAATATGTATGTAGGCATGTGTAGAAAATGTAGAGAAACAGGAGAGGGTTCGAAGAGGGTGGATGATAAACTTCCCGACGGCAAAAGTCCGCGAGCAAGGGAGGAAAAAAGTTTGAGAGAGAAAGAGAAAAAAAGTATAGAAAGAGAGACGAAGAGGGTAAAGCCCCTCGGTCTTTTATTCTCGCTCCGGTGTCGAGAAGTGATCGCGCGCGCGCCCTCTTGGAAAAATAAAGGAAAAAAGTGGGGAGGAAAGACGTATATAAGATCCGTGTGCAAGAAAAGAGCGTGTGGAACAGCACACGCTACTTATTCAGCAAGAAAATCGCCGAGACTTGAGAGTGATACGCGTGGGTGATATCCGAGAAGGAAAAAAGGGACAAATGCATGTATATATGTATTTTGCGACGACGATTCTTGATATATAGAGATACACGTGTAGTTCGCAGAGAATCGAGAAACTGAAATGGCGACGAAAACTCCCCATTTGCTGGACAAAGCGATCAGACCCTTTGTCTTTTTTTTTCTATTCGAGAAAGAAAAAGCTCAGTCCATGTCCTCCACTGAGAGGATAAGAAGGACTTAGCCTCTTATCCTCCCAGTGCGACCTCTCGACTTTTCCACCCTCTAGGACCGTGTATAATGGACTGAAAACTGTGCAACCGTAGAAAAATCATCCACGTGGGATAAAAATCGATCGAGGAATCATTTTCATTCGATATTCATCGCAATCAACGTTTGAACTAGATTTCTGATTAATTCGAGTTTTAACGGAACTCGTTCAGGGCTTCTTTCCAGCAGGAGATCCTTGGAAATAAGGATCATTCATTTTTTTTCATGCTTCTAGAAGCAGAGAAACCACGAAAATCACGAAAAAAAACCAAATTAATTTTTTTTTGCATACAAAACACTCAAATGTTGGATTTTTTATGTTAACGTCAAAATAAATGGAACACATTTTTCAAGTATCCTCTTCGTACTGGCAAAAAACGAAAAATATTTCATCACTACAGGAGAAAAGTCAATGACCACATACACGAAAGTGGATGAAGAGATCTCAGGTCTCTATTGTGACAATAATTTAATTTTCGGTTTGAAAAAGGTGAACGAAGCGAGTCTTTTCCCCCCGCTCGTAAATACGACGATTATGGTTGCTCGGGCTTATTAAATCCGAATGGGAAAGAGTTTTAACGCCATCTTTCTCACTCGTGTTTGTGGGAGAAAGGGGACGGAACGACGACCCCCCTTGCCCACCCCATCGGAGAGCAAAAATCTCATTTCTGTCGGTGTGAAGGAACGAGAAAAGTTTTTATTTATTTTTTGCAATGTGCGATCATCCCGTCGGCGAAAAAAGAGAGAGGGAAAAGGGGCACACGATGTGGTCTTCCGTTCCATTACAATTCTTTCTCCCGGCATCATCGTATATTCTTCTTTCGAGCGCACGCACCGACGCGAGAAACCCATAAGGATAGTGAAAGAAAAGAGAGAAAGAGATTAAGATAAAGACAGAGAATCGCCGCGTCCTTTTCTTTTACGATCTCCCAATGCTAATTTCACGGGGCTCGGAAACGATAGAGACTGAAAGAGAGAACGAGGAGGAAGAAGGAGAGAGAAAAAACAAGTATTTCAGTCTTGCTTTCGAAGGCGGCTCCACTGATGATGACGAGATGATCACTTAATTTGACCAACAGCTGCCGTCGCCCACTTTTGCCCCTATGCCACCTTAATTTCTTCATCTTACTATTTCTCCACCATCCCCGCGCGTATATCCTTATTTTATATTTAATCATCTGCATGTATCTTTCAACTCCGTGAATATGAAAAAAAAATGTCTATTCTGTGTACAGCGTAAGTATTTGATGGTTAATTAGCCACGAAAAAGCAATAAAAACCTTCACGAATTGATGCATTTTTGCTGCATGCAAAAAAAAAGGAATCGAAGCAAGAAATTTGGATGAATCTACGATTTTCAAAAATTTCTCATGTCTAAATTTTCCATAATCTACAAAAACGAGCTTTTTTTTCGCCTTCTGCGCAAATAGCGAAAAATGAGTATAAACCTGGAGCGCGGTGTGATAGAGAAAAAAAAATTCTCAGATTCTCAAAAATTATAGTCATTGGAGTTGATCGCCTCATATTTTTCACTCGCGCTCACAAGTTTTTCATTTCATTCTAAAAAATTTCTTATAATATCAAAATTTTCCATGACCTAGTAAATCGAGCTTTTTTTTAGCTTCACGCAAATAGCGAAAAATGAGTATAAACCTGGAGCATATGGTGTGATGGAGAAAAAAAATGCTCAAATTCCCAAAAATTATGGTAATTGGAGTGAATGGTCTAATTTTTTCGACTCGTACTTCCAAGATTTAAATATTTTATTTTCAAAAATTTCTCACAATATCAAAATTTCTTAATAAATCGAGCTTTTTTCTAAACTTTACTCAAATGGCGAAGAATGAGAATAAACCTGAAACATTAGAGAGAAAAAATTCTCAGATTTTCAAAAATGATGGTCATTGGAGTGAATCGCCTCATTTTTTTCACTTGTACTTTCATCTAATCTTTCGAAAAAAAAAAAACAACCGGAAAATTCCTGAAAAAAACGTTTGATTTATGAATTCAAATCTATGAAAGATCACAACGTTAGACGCGAGGAGCTGGAAGAAGAAGATTCAAGGCTGGAGATTATACCGTTTAATCTGAGAGGGAGAATTATTTATTGACGTTAGAATAATAAAGGATCAGATGTACAGGCAGGTAGTAACGGTAAAGTGGGGTGTGTTTTCTTTTGATCCTGTTCCTTCATCTTTTAAATCATTTATTTATTCCCTTTCTCATCTTCCTATTTGCTTCTTGTTCAAACTATATCGAAAGACGAAGTAAAAAGGATAAAAGTAGAGGAAGAAGAGTGAATCGAGAAAAGATGATGATCGAGGTTGGACATGACCAGCGCCCCTCTTTCGATCAGTTATTAAATTATTATACGAGCGAAAGATTTACCGGCTCTTTCGCCACTGAGTGTGGATCTATAATGCTGTGTATCTAGATTCATTTCTCTCTCTCTCTCTCTCTCTCTCTCTCTCTCTCTCTTTCTCTCTTTTCCTTTGGTCCATAGCAAAAGATTAACGGTCTGTTCCTTTGCCACGATTCTCTTCTAAAATCGTCTACCTCACTTTTTCCTATCGCGCGTTTCACTCTTAAGGCTAGTTAACCCGCTCTTTGCCCCATAGAAATCACTAGAATCGCCACAGCAGAGAACGAGCCGAAGGATCAAATTTATATCTCACCTGGATCATCCCCACTTACATTTCTATAAATATACATCGAAACACGTGTACGCGTCTAGTTCGAAACCCGTGTTTCAATCCATCTGGTGCTTCATAAAGACCCACGATCGAATACCTCGTTATTCATTCTTCTCTTGTATTTGACCATTAAAAATAATAAGAGTCATTAAAATAATTGTGAAATGGAATGGTAGCGAGGCAGAAAAATTCAATTATTATTATTCGCAAATATAATTCAAGATAAAATTAAACTGTTATTGTTCCAATTACTTGATCGATGTATCGGTATTTTGAAAAGTTTCCTAATCATTCAAATCCTGAATTTCTTAACTGATTTTTCATGTCCAAAAAAAATATCATGGGTTCCTTCGTTCGATTTCTTTTCGAAATTTGATCTTATTCGATTCAACCAGATCCTGGTTAAATAAACTAGATTCTTTTGTTGAGTGCAACTCTAGAACATTAAAAAAATAATTAATTTCATTAATTGTATGAAGACGGCAAAAGATTTCAGGCTTTTTACTCTTCATCGTCTCTCATAAGCTCAAAAATGCTTGTTTCATGTTAAACATAGGAATTTTAATAAACAAAAATCATGAATATACATTTTTTGATAAAAATGATTTTCAGATTTTTAGAAGAAAGGCTAAGAAATCTGTATCAATTCTGGAGAACATTTTTGAGCAACGTGAGAAGGGAATATTTTTTGTTTTAATTGAAAATAAAAAAAATTGTAATGGAAAGAGTGGAGAGAATTAAGAAATTCAAATTACATATTCTATTAGGTGCGAGGTGGATGGCGGCGTTTCGTCTGGGTAGAGAGAACATGGTTTCACTTGAAGATTGGGAGCGGAAGAGAGACACAGCGAAAAAGAAGACGAGCGGATTTCTGAGGTTGAAAAGAGATCGTCAGCTTGAACCGAAAGAAGACCGCGCGAACTAGAATTTGAAGGGAGTGAAAAAGAAGAGATAGAGAATGAGAGAATAGTGAAAGAACAAGTATATCGCATCCAGCTGACGTTTACAGTCGTTCTTGGTGTACGGCACGAGTGGTGCGTCTGCCAAAAGAGATGGCGACACTGTTTATGGGTTGGAGAAGAGGGAAGAGGAACGAAAAAGACAGAAAAACAGAGATAGAGAGAGAGAGAGAGAGAGAGAGCGAGAGAGAGAGAGAGAGAGAGAGAGAGAGAGGGAGAGAGGATCGAAAGGAAGAAACAAGTGAGAAAACAGAGTTCATTCGTTTCTGCAGAAAAGAAGAAGAAGAAGAAGAGAGTGAAGAGGGGAATAAAAAAATGAGTTGAGTCGTACAAACCGAAAAAGGGATATAAAGGAACCCGTCGACGGGGGTGACTACAGGAAAGAGAAAGAAAGAGAGAGCGAGAGAGAGAGAGAGAGAGAGAGAGAGAGAGAGAGAGAGGAGACAAATAAAAATGGTGGGGAGCGAGGGCAGGAGGGGTAGAGGGGAAGGAATGAGAAAGAGTGTAATAAATTGGCGGTGAGATTATTCTCGACGTGCATTAAGACGTCAAGCGGCGACGGACGCCTTGGGAAGTATTGGCCGACACCTTCCTCTTCTACTTCTTCGTCTTCTCCTCTTCATCCTCCTTTCGTTCTTTCTACTGCAAGTTTCTCACTCCCTCTTCTTTCTCCTTCCTCGCTCTCTTTCATTCTTCTCTCCTCTTTTCCTTGTTCGCTTTTCCTCTTTTTGCTGTTCCCATCTCTGTCGGGGCTCCTCTTCGAGAGTCTCTAACATACGTGCGCATCAAGTTTTTCGTGTGTGTCCCGACCTGGACGTTAAGGATATTATACTGTGTAGCCTGATCTCCTCCAGGACTCTTTCTCCGGTGCGTTATGCCGTTCGCGTTCAAAATGAACGACCAGAGAGAAAGACATATGCGTAGAAGCGGATGAGCATGGAGAGAAAATTATGTTCGCCCTAATCAGCCGAGGTGTGAACGGGCCCATTTGAATTCGTTAACCTCGCCTTCTCTTCGATATAACACCACCGAATGTAAACGCCAGGCATTCTTACGCCTGAACATATAAATCCTCCTTCACAATCATAATTTTTCATTTCATTATTATCGAACCAACGCGTTGCATAAGTTTCAGCTCAAGTGAAATCTTTTCTTTTTTTCGTTCTTTCAATTCTGTTCTCTTTTTTATCAAATCGTATTCAACTCACCATCTCTCATGGAAAAATTACGTATGACCAGTAATCACGAAAACACTAACGATACTAATGACGACGTAATTTCGCTCGCCAATCAATTAGTAACTTTTGAACTTCCAGTTATTTTAAGTGATGTCAACACCGATTTCGTTGATGATTTCTTTCTATTGTTATGATTTCTATGATTTCACAAATGAATCAGATTAATAGAATCGATAAAAAAAATAACAGACATTTGAGTGAACGTCTCATTTGTTGGACGTTATCATTATCTGTTTCGCGTGATTATATAGTTTATTTATTATTTCCTCAGTTTTTCATAATTCTCTTGAGGAACTGTGCATCAAGTGTACTCACTTGTTGGAGAACAGTTTTCAATGGTGAATGATGAGTAACAGTAGTGAACACTTATTTTTAATGATAAAAAAAAAAAAAAATTATCAGGGTTACAGGTGCACTGCTTCTGAATCAGTTTCCAAAAGTAATCATAATTACTAGATGTTTTTACTAATCATCACAATATGATAAAAACACTTTTATGGGACTCATGAATATTTGATTAGCACTGATCAATGACTAATAGAGTCCGTTAGTGCTAATGAGTATTTTTCCATAAAGAAAAAAAAACAATCGTATGGTAAACTTGACAAATTGTAGGGAATAAATATTTTCCTGCGAGATTTCAATGATTACGATCACCCAGGGGAAGTTTTTTTTTTTCTAATTGAATACGAACCTGCATAGCTGAACGAATCTTTTTTCAGAATCTCAACAGGTTTGTTTTGTGTTTCCAACAATTCGCCTCTCTTCACGAAAAAATAAAAATAACTTCATTATTGTCGAAATTTTATTGTGAATTTGGACTTTACGGAGGGTTATTGGTGGTATTTTTTTTTTCTCTTTGAAGAATAAACCGGAGGGGTGTTAACGAGAGTCACGATCCTCGAACGGGAAAAGAGATTCGAGATATGTGTTCTTTGTACAGCCGCCACGGGGATGCCCTCTTCGTTCTTACCGACACTCTTCGCTTATTTTCATCTCTTTCGTCGTTCGCTTAGGAAGAGAGAGAGAGAACCAGGTGCGTTTTGGTCAGTCCGTAATATATTACTTAACACCCACCGTAAGAGGAATAAAAAAAAAATGAGAGAGACAGAGAGAAGGATTGAGAATGCCACAGAGGTCTATTGCTTTTGGCTCTAACTTCTCAATTCTCTCAACGCTCCTTTCTGTTCTCTCTCTCTCTCTCTCTCTCTCTCTCTCTCTCTCTCTCTCTCTCTTTCCCTCTCTGTTTCTCTTTCTCTTGGACACATATCTACGGTTAGCCGCAGGGGGTGCTCGCATCTGGTCGAACATCACACCTCGGCTCTTCAAAAAAATCTTCCCCCGACTTACCCTTGTTATTAATCTGGTATACTGGCCCTTTTTCGCCCTCCCACACAACAACAAATCTGTAAAGTCATTGTGTTACATTTTCATCGTGTATTATCTGCACACGAAATCTCATCGTGATCCTCACGCTTAGAAAAAAAAAAAAATCAAAAGACAATAAATTGTGAGGGGATTTGAAAAACCTTCAGATACGATTATTAAAAATTAATTAATTCAATTATGTCGTATACGGATCACTAAATATTTAACATTTCCAAAGAGGAGAATACGCCCAAAACATCAACATCAATGTAGTTCATTCAATTAGGATTCTGTGAAATCAAATAATTACTTTTCCTCGTCTCATGAAACTTCATTCTACTCTGAGAATTTTTTTATTCGATCTGAATATTTTTGAATTTCTAATCAATGAAAATCAAAATTGTTCATGACAACAAAAGTTCCAACAAACTTAACGAGCATGGAGTTAAATTCAAAGTTTGATTTTTTATTTCATTTTCAATTACATTATTATTTAATAATCTTTTCACGGATGTGCAATCCTGTGTGAGCCCAAAAACTTACCACCAACTTTATGTTTTCTTGGACCATAGTCCATAGTCAGTGAAAATAACAAAAATTTAGGTAAATTTGTCGAATCAGGGCTCAAATTTACCAAATTTATTTACCAAACAAATTTACCAAAATTTACTTTGGTTGCTGCAATTTTGTGGACATCCGAATGGGATTTGTTTGTAAGAAATGACTCAACGCTCTTTGCCACCCAGTGATCAAAGAAGAAAGCTTAAATGTAGATACACGAATCCACGTCTTTAAATAGCATCATTTATTTGATTCAAATGCATGCAGCTTTTTAATCGAGGAAAACATAAATTTTGTTAATACAACAAGAAAAAATCGAATCGACGACCCTGGTAGATTTGAGAAGATCTTGTTCTCGAATGTAAATCCTATCTTGTTACATTGATACACATTTATGTATCCATATATATAACAAATCGTTGTGCATGAGTTTTTATCACGACATATAATTTAACACGCTCAAGGTATTCCTTTATTTAGTAATAAAAAATATAAAAAATATTCAACGTCAAGAAATTGTATACAACATTCCCGAACATTTCAATAACATCCCAATCGTAAATTCATAAAATTTCAAGAATAAGAGCGTGAAATAGAAAAAGGATGACGAAGAGAGAGAGAGAGAGAGAGAGAGGGAGAGAGAGAGAGAGAGAGAGAGATAGCGAAGCTAATAAAATATAAAACAAATTCCTGAACTCTTTATGGATTCATTTTAGGCATGTTTTCATTGCGTTTTTCGACGACACGTGTCTCCCAAGGGACGAGCAATTTCGAGGATGCGTGACGTGGGATAGAACCTGAGGTGAGAAAGACACGGTGTAAAAATGAGAAGTTGAGAACACGAGAACGAGGAAGAGAAAGAGAAAGAGGGGAATAGTGCTTTACCTGTCCAGGTGCATCGTACAAAGAGTGGGAGAGCGAGAGAGAGAGAGAAAGAGAGAGAGAGAGAGTGAGAAGAGAAAAACACAAGGACGTACAAAACAGAGCAGAGAAGGAGAGAAAAGATGCTGGTAACTCTGGTAAAGAGTTTCATTCGAGAAGAGCGTACACACGCCATGAGATTCTTTTTTCTTTCTTTCTCTCTCTCCCATCAGAGCCTTCCCAATGAAGACGTTGTAAAAGCCATCTTACTCTATACATATATAGAAATAAACATAACTTGACGAAGTGCCTGTGTGTCCCTCGGTTCTCACACCTTCGAGAGAGAAAGAGAGAGAAAAATTGAAAAAAAAAAAAAAATAAGAGAAGATGAAAAAAAAACATGAGAGAGTGCGAAGGAGAGACGCATCACGCGGCGCACGGTCAAAGGCCCGCGGGGGGTAAGGCCCCTTGGACCGTGAAGCTAATTGATACGTAAGATTACGTTCCTTGAATCCCCCCGCGGGCTTATAGAGAGTTCTCTCTTTCTCTCTCGTCTTTCTACAGCAGAACGAGAGACAAAGTGTATGCGAGAGAGAGAGAGAGAGAGAAAGAGAGCGGTCAGGGATGATTGGTTGTCCGAGGAACGAACGTTGGCACTAAATTCCACCTTCGACTCGATTTCCGTCCCTCTCTCTCTCTCCCTCAACTCATGAGAGAACTCTCTTGTCGTCATTGGTCTCGGACGCGAGCTTTATGAGAATATAACAACGAGTAATTGTGAAAAAAGAAAGGAACAAAATGAAAAAAAAAGGATTTTTAATTAAGATTTGAGCGACGTACACGCTCGTACGGAATTATCATTTTTATATTTATATTAACAAAAGAATATGTGTACTAAAAATCACAGATCTTAAATCACAAGATTTTGATAAAAATTCATATCCGATTAAAAGAAAAAGTGATTTTTAAATTCGATTTTGACACCTGGAAGGATCACGATGAATTGCAGGTTGTCTTCGTACTCTGAGACGTTGCTGGGTTCGATATAAAAAGGAAGAAAAAATACGCGTTTATGGGATATATGGGGGTCAAAAGAAGGGGGTGAAAATGGCGGGAGGGGGGTCGAAGGGTAAGGGCGGACGGACGCGTGATAGGGGGCTATTTCTGGGCGTGGTCACGGGGTGATTTAGCGGCAAAAGGTGCGTGCTGTGTCTCTATCTTTTCTCTTGGATGCGTTCTGCTGTCGAGCAACCAACATCTCGCCGCAAAGGAACTTAAAAAGCTTACCAACGAGAGAGAAGGAGAATAAAAAAGGGCCAAATCGAATAAGAGAATAAGAGAGAATGAGAGAAAATAGAAAGAGATGAGAAATGAGAAGAAAGACGACGTTAAACAACACATAGAGCTCACTCTCGCTTGGTATTTCGGGGCGGCAGCTTTACAGCCGTTTAGTGTTTTACGGCCGTTTTATGAACGCTCGCCGTTGCCTTTCTTTCGTACTATATATTTGTATATATGACTTCGGGCTGAAAGAGCGAAAAGAGAGATGAGGTTGGAGAGTGCGGAAAAGGCTACACATTCGTTTTCTATGAGAAATATATCTTTATATGTTTACTAAATAATATACACATTTATTTATACATTTATAAACACATACAAAATTAATCAGTGTTGAATCATTCATTTTTTATCAATTTACAACGTAATTTGTGATTTTTCTTTAATTTTCACACGCCTCTGACCCTTGACTTTAAGAAAAGTTACTTTGGCCTCGAACCGTTGACATTATTTTTCATTTTTATCTACAATTTTTTTAAATTGTGTTGGTTGTCTTGAATAAACGGAAATGGAAAAAGTTTCCCACCGGAAAACCGATGACATTTCCTTGGAAATATTCGGGTCGAATTGTTATTTCAATGATGTGACGGTATTTAATCCTGAACCTCCGGTAAAAAAGTTTTTTTTTAACTGGTTTTTTAGTTTTACAGTTCAATTGTTATTGGTTTTTCTTATTTTTTGGTGTTCATGGTAATTTTTTTGAGTTTCATCAATTGTAATAGGTTAACTAGTTTTTAGTGAAAAATTGATGTGAATTCTACTGTAGAACTGAACATTTCTGTTTTCATAATTACATGAAAAAAAAAAAAAATGCAGCCACGGACTCAAATTTTGACAGAGTTTCATAAAACTTCATTTATTTTCTCTTCAATATTAAGTCAGTGTCCAATATTTTACTGTAGATTGATCTCTTAATATCGAATCCACAGAAATAAGTTTTCCCATTAAACCCATGATGAAAGTTCGTTAAAAGTTAAAATTGTTATAACTCCTTAAACGCTTAAGTGTAACCTCTCAAAATTTGTTCACCAATTTCGGGAGAGCTGTAACAAATAAAGTGTGAAAATTTTATTGACATGATAGCATTTTTGATAAATGTCCGAAACGTTGTTAAAAAACATTTTTTTCCAAAATGATTATTTGTGTCTTCAACTTTTATTTTTTCGTTTTCATTCGTTCGAGTGGCTTTTCAAAAGAAAACTGTGTTGATGTTTTTCATGGAACGTCAATAAAATGTTCTTTTTTTTGATGAATGCACGAATACATTTCGAAATGCGACGATAAATACCAAGAGTTGATGCGCTTTGAAGATTGGAGCCCGAAAAAAGTGCATTTTCGAAATAATTCCCACAGAGAAACTCGAGGAAATAGATGAATAATAAATCTCTGGCACGATTGAATTGTGTAAGTTTTAACGCAGCGAGATAAAAATGGACTATAATAAAATATGCTAAATCTCACGATATTTTATACAATCACTTTAGCATTCGATTTTTATTAAGATGTTACGAAAAGTCGTTTTTATGCCTTTGAGGAATTTACCACTCGAATTTAAGATGTATATATTTATATCAAAAGGAGAAGAGGAAGAGAGAAAGAGAAGAAAAGGAAAAAAAGTTCGAGATGGAGAATCCGGTTTTATGATACCTAATGCGCGATCGTTAGACACGATACATACCTTCCAATTCAATGGGATCGTTTTTTTACCGTAAAAATATATATAAATAGAAAAATCAAGATTCACGAATAAAACGTGCTCCGACTGTTTCTATCAGTTACTTCATTGCTAGACTTTGCGAACTTTTGTAAATGTGTTTACCGATCCATACCGATGCACATCGAATTTTCCATGGCAAATGAACTCTCCTTCAGTTTATTTTAACGCAGGAAATGACTAATCGATTCAATAAATGTGAGAAGAGTAAAATAAAAGCGATAAAAATGGCTTGAATATAAAAAAAAATAGCCACTAGAGCTGAGAAAGTTTTTTGGCTGAAATTTTTAACAATTATTGTATTTTATTTACATTTTTTTCAAAAGCAAAACTAGTACCGACTTCCAGGCGAGATTAGGCAACTAGTTTGACATTTATTAGTTCCAAAAAAGGATAAAATGAACATTTGTTTTTAATGTTACTCTCAAACTTTAATAATCACTACATTTCATATTATTTATAAGCCATAATTTATTTTCCCGTAGGCTTTTAATATAAATGTCAGATTAATTTTCTAAAGTGTTTGTTTTGACTATAAAAATCTACTGACCGATTTCCATTGAATTAAATGATTTAATTTTTTGTACGATCGATAAAAAAAATACAAAATCAATCAAGAACCGACGATTTTATATGGAATTGCTTGTATATCGTTGTGTATATGGTTCTTCTACGTTTTATATGAAATTATTATTATTAACCACACTATAGACAGAGCTGAGGCGAGATGGTAAACGATCTCGAGATTAATTCGCGATCAACCGCTCGCGGGCTTGACTATATCGTTATGGGCACCTACATAGAAAGAAAGAGAGGTCTTTCTACAGATATGGATAGTCTGATGGTGTGAGAAAAGCCGTGAGATAGTACCCCAGCCATACTATTATCTAATACTCATGTCCGTACAGTGAAATTGACCGATCGACCAAAGTTAACGCCGACGATTTCCTACCCATGACTATAGGCAACTAAATCGGTCAATTTCATCGTGCAAACGAGTCATTCGTTTTCTTAACGTGGGTCGGCGCTTCGGACTTCGATCTACGTGTGTCTATAAATTTTCCATTTTTTTCCGCCTTTCATAATTTTATATTTTATATAAATTGTACAAACCATCAAAGATTATCTTCTTTATAAGAAAAAGCTTTCAGATGTTTTCCACTAAAATTATTTAGTTTAACAGAAAAATGGGTTTTTTCACTTAAATTATTATCAGAATTATGATTTGTACGATTTTGACAGAAATGAAATTAAAGTGCGGTAAAAATTTTGATAAGTTTTTAAACAACTTTGATCGAGACGGTTGAAATCAGCCTCCACTGTTACACATTTATTTCCCAATTTTCCACTACACCGTTCTGTGTCTCACAGTTTTCGAATACTTCCTCAATAACTAGAAATACTAATGGTCCATAGGTGGGCAAAATTACGTCGTCATTAGCATCATTGTTCTTGCGATTAAGGATGATCAGTGACGGCTACGTGTGACCTTTGCGAGAACAAGGGGTGGGCTGATAAGGGGTCGACAAATTTGTTCTGCATTTTCAAATTTCTTATATTTCGTAAAATTGTTCTTAATTTGATTTTTATTTTTATTCTTATTTTTACTTGTTTTTTTTTTAAATTCTTTTCTTACTTTTCTTACTTCTTAATAATTAACTATTTTTGGCTAAGGCTTCCTCATACAAAACTGACTTCAAAATAGTCATTTTATTATTTTAGGAATATAATCCATGAATAATCGATTTGTTGATGTGATTTATTAATTAAAAAATGTTTAATAAGTCAATTTTGACTAGCGTTGCACATGGTAAAACGGAGCGTTTGTCAAAGTACGAAAAAAAATATTAGCTACAATTTAGCTGTCAGTTTTGTACACAAACATTTTAGGTTGTGTTGTGTGATTCGTGTGTGAAGTGACAGTACAGCGAACTCGAACTTTTTTGACGTTTCACTTGATTTTTAATGGCAAGGTCCAAAACCTGAAATACTTATATATTTTTGGGTATCCAAGGAATATACTGATCTATCTTTCATTACGAAATCTTGGGAATAACTACTAGAAAAAATAAAAAAACTTTTGACATGTGCGTTACTATTCAATGTTGACAGGGACAAAGATTCCAAAACACTGGAGATTCAATAATTAATTCCTGGCAAACTAGATGGTAAACAATATCAAAATTTTGCACATCGTTTCAGTATGTATTAGTTTACGCCTACAAAAATTTTCAACCCTTCTTCTTGGACCACTTAAATCCATCGATCATCCTCAATGCTCAAGGCACGACTAAAAACGCCGAATCGATCCTTTACCGCGGAACTCGATGTTTCATTGATTTTTGCCTAAACTTGTTAACCCTCCTGACACATTTTTTTCTTATCCTTCATATTGATTATTTGTCTTACTATCTGTTTTCACAGACTATTTACACCGAGATCGTGCACGGGATAAAACGTAAGGCCCAATCGTCTTGTTCACCTTTTCTCGGGGGCTTTTCTTTTGTTTTACGTACTTGCTTCGACGTATGTTTGTGTGGGAGAGCAAAGGAGAGGGAAGAATGAACCTGTGAATGTATGGGTGAACGAGGTGAAGAGAAAAGGGAGAGAATATTTCGATTATCGAGCCGCGGCGTCGGCCGCTTCACCGCCGTACCTCGGCACGCAACGATCGACTAGCTCGGCGGTAACGCCCCCGACAAACGCCGCGCTCCACCCTCTCCGACGCCAGAAGCGCGGGGGATTTGCTCGTTACATATATATTTATATATATATCCATATATATATACGTGCGAATATTTCTGTCTTGCTCGATCTTTCACACAAGCCTCAAATTCCACCTTCTATCAGCGAAAAGACTAACCAAACGAGAGACAACAGCAGTCTTTTTGCCTTTAAATTAATTTGCACCGATTAATTTTTAATTAAACCCAACCAACGCTTCCAGACACGAGGATGGTTTGTTTTTTTTTTCTGGTCCAGAGAGTACAAGACTCGAAGCCAAATGCAAACAATTTTGCTCTTCAAAATATACAAAAATCAAAGAAAAATCAATTTTTTCTTTCAATTAAAATTCTTTTGTTGATTAAAATCTTGAAAACAAACTCAGTCAACTAATTACTTCTCTTTGCTGAAATTATTTTTTCTTTCTTTAACATACTGAAAATCTGTTGTAACTTTTCATCGCCAAAAAAATACTTCGGCTCTTCAAATCTTGAAAAAACAACACGATAACCAGTTTCCTTGTTTTCACCGGTACTTTGATCCATCGAGAAATCGTCAGGCTTAAAGATTGATGGAAACGAGGCCCGGAAAAATGACTATCCGGGGATAATAAGCTCGCGAGCATAATTACGGTCGGCCTCGATGAAAGTTTAACTAATTGAAGGAGGCACAGTTTTGAAAATGAATCCGTTACTCACTGTAATAAATGGATGATACAAACGAGCCTTATATTTTGAGGAGGAGGAGGGAATAGAGATTTATATTTTTTATTTTTTCTTAAGTGGTCACAAATAGTGAATGAAAAAGTACTTAAAAAGCAGCGAGGCCTTTTGTGTTGATATAAAATTAACTTTCAAATGAAATTTTTCGAAAAATCATTTAAAAACAATGTAAGGAATGTTTTTTTGACGAAAAAGCACAAAAATTTGATCATCTTGCTCACCGAGGAACCAGGGAATTTCGACAAAGAGAAAAATCTCGACCGCGAGGGAATTTATAGACAAATATTCTTTGTTTTATACACGCCGACATATTTTAACGTGTGTAAATGTCTCTTCGTCCCATATTATTATACATTATACATAAATATACATGTATAGACATATATTAAGGAGGAAATTTCTTACAATATCGAGCGCGCGGGCTCTTGTTCGAAAATCCACGCCTACCCATAACGATATTTTAATTAAACCGAGCTACGCGCTCTCCGTGAGAGAGGAGCCCGCAGAAATTCAATCTTGAGATAATAAATGATCGGAGTGCGGGTTTTCGCTCTCCCCGACACCTTTTACCTTCTCTCGCTCTCTTTCACTATCTCTCGCTCTCTCTCTCTTCCTTTGGGTTTATCGAAGAGAGGCTCATTCCTGCTGCTTTGGCTCTCTCATATCTGACGCTGAGCCGACACCTCAAGATTTTAAAGAGTTCACACCTTCGCGTGCGGAACGAAAGCCTCGCAGCTGCACAATTGCATATAATACATCGATCGAGAGAACAAAAAACAAAAAAACAAACAAAATTATTAAATAAATTTGAAACATCGATGAGATTATCTTCTATTTGAAGGAGAATTTATCACCCAACTTTTTTTTTCATTTCAAAACAGTTCTCAATATTTATGAAAACAGGAAAACAAAAATTGGTCAAAAGTTCGTTGAAGAAATCAGTGTTTTTCTGCACATTTATTTTGTTCAATGTTGGAAAAAAATAAAAAATTGTATTTTTCGATTCATTTTTCATTGGCGAAACTTCATAAAAGCTCAGTTTTTTTAATTATCTCTGGACTAACTCGTAATTATGCTAATTGAAATCGTAAATAATCGCATCCGAGACACCGAGCTCGAATTAATCCCGAGGACCTTTTCTGAAAATGATTAATTTGATAAAAATTCAATATTTTTACCAGTTTTTCGAAGCTTGAAAATAAAAACAGGACAAAAATCGCCACTTGGGGGATTAGGTTGCCAGCCGTAAAGTTTCGGTTGCGTGTGAACGTGCGTGGCCAATCGATCGCCTATGAATAAAATTCAATATATCTCTCAAATAATATATATGTATGTTCATATTTCTATAGATATATATTCACTTGTCATATATTTAACTGTACAAGCATCGATATATCTATATATGCATTCGGTTCAATTTCGGCGTGGAATTAATTACGAGGCGGTTCTGACACGGGTCGATTCCATTTCATCCTTCGCGCGGTCCGTCCCTTCGCTGCTCTCCAAAACCAGAATCCCTCACGACAACTCGATGTTTCGTGTTCCTTCGCCAGGTAATACACGAAAGAATGAAATGACGTGAAGCTTTGGACGATTGCCAGGAAAATATTTGAGGAAACCTGATCTAATTTAACGAAGGGCAACTATTTGAAAAGCTCTTTTATGAAGAGCAGACAAATGAACAAATTTGTGGTTTCTCATGACTTCCGGAATAGATACCACTCGTTGATTCTATTCTTTAAAAATATTATTGATTTGAACAAATGTATTTTCGCAGGGTAAAGAAATTGGTACAAAAGTACAATTCATCAGTTCTTTACACGATAAAATTTTTTTAATGAACTTATAAAATAGCAAAGATTGAGAAACTTCTCTAAATTTCAAGGAAAAATTCTCGATTCTCGTTCTTTATAAAGTTTGGGTATTTTTCTTTCCTTCGATTTATACAATTGCAAAAATTAATGCATTGTAATTTGAGTAAAGACAAAAACTACCAGCCAATTATATCGATTCTACAATTTTTCCAACCATAAATTAAAGTTCTCGTTATTTCTATGCTCCCGTCTAAAGACAATAATAATGCTGGGACTAATGGCGATTGAACGGAAGCGTTAAACTTCCTAATCACAATTAGGTGTATCGTCGATAAAAACATAAACTGTTGTTGGCACGCCTCTTTCGTTCTACGTATCGTATATACGATCAGCTTTCGATCAAGACATCACAGGCTTTATTTTTTAATAGAGAGAAAAAGAGAGAAAGAGAGAGAGAGAGAGTGAAAAAAAAATGTTGACGCACGTTTTCGTCAATGACTCGACGAAAAATGATGAAAAGACGAAGCTTCTCAATCTCGGTCCCACAGTGTGTAGAAACGTGTACAAAGAAATGACTATCCTCATAAAAAGAAGATAGTTCAATTAAAAATTGTCAAATAAAAACAATAAACTCTCGACCGTGTCACGACAGAAGTTCCATTAAAAATAAAACACATAATTATCCAATAACAAAACTTCCCGAGACATTCGAACTAATTCTGCATTCGTAGCACGTTTCAAAAAAGAATTATTTTCCTGAAAAAAAATAAAATTAGACGAAAAAACGATAACTAAAAACCTACACCGTTTGCTATTAATATACTAGAACCATTTAGCCCATAAAACGGTGTTAGTAACGCCACGTTACATTTAAATACTTGCCGTGTATGTTGAGCTCCAAATAAATCTGTGCAAACTCATACAACTTCATATAAAATGTATATATAAATATATATAAAAGATAGAAGAGTACATACATTTGATGAATCTTTAACTGCGGTTCATTCTCCACATGCAGAAAGGTACATGCACCATAACGATCGAATTATTCCGTGTCCACGCTTGATTTTCCGTTAAACGTCTCCATTAGCCTTCGGACGACTTGGACAGGTTGGCCACATTTAAAAAATCATGCGAGGGCTGCGGTCCAGCGAATTATAAGCGTTATAGCTTACGTACGACATACAAACATATTTAAACATATACATAAATATTTCTCCGTGTTTGTGTGTGTGTGCTATGAACGTTTTCGCAAGAGTACCGCGCGAGGACGCCCGGATGACGAGTCCATTATAAAATTAATAACTATAAATCTTGGCGGGTCGGGCGCGAGTTCTGCTCTCGGCTCGCACACCCTCACACACTGATAAACACGGACACACTATGAAACACAAATTCTCCTCGTTCTCTGTCTCTCTCTCGCGATGCGCTACGGTAGCACGTGGCCGGCCATTTTTCATACTCCGGTTAATTATACGAGGAGTGTAAATTGAGCGAGACCAAAGTAACGAGGGGCGTACGTGGCAGAGCGAGAGAATGAGAGAAAAAAGAGATTGAGAGGAGGATACAGACAAGAATATATTCACTATGTGTGTTACGTACGTGTTTATATTTTTCTACGTAAGTGTAAGTGAGTGCATTTGTGTGTTGAAGAAAAAGAGAAGGATATAAAGTTGCGGGCGGAGAAAAAAAAACGGTCCAGATCGTGACTGGCCTCTTACTCATTTTTATCCCTTCGTTCGTAACACTTTTGGATTCGGTATTAAAACAGCAATATTAATAACAATTTGCATCGAGTAATTAGGACACTTTTTTTATCATTCCCTAATCAATTGATCTCTTAAGAACTTTAACATTTTTCAATTAATCGATCGAAAACGATTCTCTTTTTATTTATTATCGTACGCCAGTCGTTCATTGAAACTGTTCAACGAAATGTCTCACTTTAACCAATGAAGCAAGATTTTTTTTTCTTTTTTTCGTTAGACTTCCTAACGATTCCGTCTTACGATACGATTATGATGTTTTTTTGTTTTCTTAATCATTCTATGTGTGTGTGTGTAGGTTTTTTTATACACGTGTGGGAAGACTCTGGTTTTGATCCATTCGGGCTCGCGTGCCCAAAAGGCATTATCGTGCTTATTCAGTGAGAAGGTGAAAGAGAGAGAGAGAGAGAGACAAAATGTACGTGAACATAACGTCAGCCAGCTTGAATTTCGAACGTTCCTACAGGGATAATTCCATCGACGCGGGGTGTTCTAATTGGCCTCTCATTACCGATGCTCGCTTGTTTCCTCCACTGCCAATTCATGAATACCTCGCGTCCCTTCAATCTATATAACAATCTCATCATTCTCCGAATACGATTCAACCAATGCTGCCTAAAATAAGGGCGTCAGTTGTCCAAGTAAAACATCAAATCTGCTACCAATTTTGTCCTTTTGCTACTTAACGATCGATATCGATGGAGAAATCTGTATCAACCGACAAAACTCTTTTTTGTTCACTTGTTTTTTTTATTTCAGTCCGATTTCAAGCATCGAACGAAAAAACTGTTCAATAGAAAAAATGTATAAATTGACGATTTCGAAATGGAAAGATTCTAAAATTTAAAACATTCTAATCACTCTCCAAAAATAATGCAACCAATAATTTGCATCTTTCGTGTCATATGTTGAAAATTTTTCACAGAGAATCTCGTTTAAGAGGAAATTTTGAAGTTAAGCAACAAAGTAGGGTCAATTAGACCCAGAATCGCCCATAGCAATCTGTATAAGTATATTTGCAGTTTGTTGGTCGTGTCCCACGATCGACCGAATAACCGGTGGCCCAACGATTATTGCTAGTTATTATCTGCCGCGGGACCGTTCGATTTAATGGCCAATTGTTTCGAACGCCGGGACGGCCCGGGCGGGCCCTTAATAGAAATTTACTGGTGGCGAAACAAACGCGAAATGCTGTCCTCTGCCGGACAAATATCGAATCTTCGTATAAACGCTTCCATATACTCCATGCTGTTATCCATACTCCGAAATATTTCGAATGAGCATCATTAATTTCGACGATTACGTGCGCACAATATTGCTTATCGCAATTAATTTCGACGATTCATAATTTAAAAGCAATATTAAATTGTTACGCTGAATGAACTCGATCTTGCATTTCCACTTCTCGTCAACTAAATAAAGTAAAATTACAGAAATCATATTAACTTTTAGCAAATTTTATTTGCAATATTGCTTTAAAAAAAAATAATCAAAAAGGATGGATATAAAAATGGAATCGCGATGAAATTTCCATGTCAGTATGTCGGAGCATCCAGTTTTTGGGAACTTCTATAGTAAAAGCAAATAAAATGTTGACTTAAAGGTAAAAAAAACCAACAACATTCATCACGCACTTCTAAACTATTTTTTTATACCCTTTCAATCGAAATCGAAATACAAATCAAATTTTTATGTTGAATTTGATCTTTTTTTTCTACTAAAAACAATAAGCAATGCTAAAATATTGAAATGTAAATGAATAAATAAAGATTTCAACGTGAAATGAAGTTTTGAATTCTTTCCTATTCGAAAAAACCCGAAAAAAATTAAATTTCTTAAGTTTGAAAAAAATTCGATGTGTTTTTCATATTTTTTCGATTAAGAAAAATATTTTTATACACAATCCAATGTGTCCTTATACAAATATTAGTTTTTATTGTGTCCGAAGCAAAGTAAGGTTATAATACTTTAGGTTCCTATTTATTCTTACGATGTAGACGGTTTGATAAAAAAACATTAATATATACATAAAAATATATATATACAATATTGTGTACGTAGTTGATAGAAGAGGACAAAACGCATGGTCGTCGAGGATCGAGGGTAATATAGTTATTATCCGCGAGGGGGTGCCCTCCGGGGCCCCACGAAGAAAGCGACGAACCCCGCATTAAAAACCAATTTTTGGTCCCGAAAAAACCCTCCGCCCCGTACCGTAATAACAGGCCTCGTAATCTATAGTAGGTTTTCTGTCCGCTATGGACCCTGAGGATCTCTCTTTTGCCCTCTCTCTCTCTCTCCCTCTCTTTTTTATTTATTTTTTTCCTCTATATCTACGATGAGAATGATGCACAGATCCGAGACTCTTCTTTCCGGCTCTCCATCTCCGTCTCTCGCTCGTTTAACATCCACGAGACGAACATCATCTCTTGACTGCTCGAGAGAGGATAATCGAGCAAATTGATGCTCCTCGAACGAGTCCGCCTATAGCGAATGAAATCCCAACTTTTTTCAATTAAAAATCAGCCTGTACAGATCTAAACGAACAGCTGTCAAACGCTCTTGTTTTCAATATGTTTGAAAAAATCTGATCATTTTTTTATTTTCCTTAATCCACTGAATGTTTTTGGAGATTTTATTTTTTCAAAGCATCAGGACGAATGGAATGTTTGTTAAAATAACTTTTGCAACAATTTTTTATAACCTGGAAATGAAAATATCGATGGAATTTAAAATTTGAGGTTTTCAAAAGTTTATTATAAACTAAAACATAGTTCAAAGTGTTTGAATATGGTTATTCGAACGATAAAAATGATTTTTTATTGTTTTAAATATGTTTCGCCACTGGTTGAAGCATTTGACTTGAAAATTCTGCAATACCAGAGATACTTATTTACGAGACAACGATATATAAATTCTCAATATCTTGCGTAAAATCTAAGTCTTTGAACCATAGAATACCATATGGAATGCAGAAAAACCAAGACAGAAAAACGATCTCTGCGCTTCTGAAGATTGAAGATAGGAATCATTTGAAATTGGAAAATATATTCTATACGGGCTTTTAACTTTTGCCAACTTATGTGCGCAAAATCCTTGTCTGGCGCTCACCAAATAGCCACTCCATCAATTCAAACTTTGATGACTTCGTGATACATTTGAATTTTTATCGTTCACAAATTAAAAAATGCATAAGTCAACGCTTGATTCGAAAACCAATAAAAATGGTAGATTCACAATTCTAACTCGTCAGTGCTCGGCCCATCAAACTTTTTTTGACACTTCTGTTAAAACGTTGATGACTAGAGAATTTCAAAGGGCATGAGTCTCTGCGATTTCTTCAATCTTTCTCGAATTTATTCGTCTGTATGATCACAGGATTCAAGAAAGTGGCTTATTCATTTGTTTTTTAAAAACTTAATCGTTTGTCACATTAAATTGTGGTTTTTAAGACATCACAATGTGTTTAAAAGTCAAAATTGCTGTATAAAAATCAGTTTCAATTTCCTATTTCGTACAAAAATGAATTTAAAAACCAAAATTCCTGTTTTCTCGGAGTTTTGAATCCAAAAAAGCGGAAACCATTGTATCTCTCCCAAGAAAATCTCTTAATTTTCAGGCATTCGAACGAAGTTTTTACTTCGAGCCACTGCTTAACAATTTTTTGTAACAAATCCTCCGCAAATTTGTCAACATTCCAGTAACGAAGTGTAAGAAAAAAAAAAGAAGCAATGGCAAAAGTGTTTTTGGAAAATAAGTCGGAAAAACCATGAGATCGATGTTCCCACTG
The DNA here is from genome assembly GCA_013761285.1 of Campoletis sonorensis. Taxonomy (NCBI): domain Eukaryota; kingdom Metazoa; phylum Arthropoda; class Insecta; order Hymenoptera; family Ichneumonidae; genus Campoletis; species Campoletis sonorensis. Next base: position 1,183,265 of record JACEOJ010000089.1, read on the forward strand.
CTGGCAAAGACCATACACGGCATTCATTTTCACAAGCAATTTTCCTTATTGCGATCGTAGTTCAGAAAGTGTTTGAGCAATGCATGCACGTCTCGGATGGTGAATGTTATGCCTGTGTTTGGGAGGAGGATTTATTATGAGAATATCGCGAGTGGCTAGACGAGACAGCTCTCTTACACGTTGTAAACTCTGTTAAATTTAACACACTTGTGGTATATACGTATATAAATATATGAAGAACTGCCAGGACCTGAAGAAAAGTCTTTCAAGTTTACCCTCTGATGGCTGTTGCTGCTGTTTCTGTGCTATGTGAAACTGCACATTTTATATGAGAAGTAAATCCCTAGTTTCATATGTTATGTGTCTATAGATGTATCTTTCATTTGGATGAGTGTGCTGTTACCAAAGAGTTCTTGGGGAGGTGCTAGTAAGAGGCGGGTACTGCCTCGTAAACCTTAGATTTACTTCTGTGGCTTTGCTTGGACGCCATCGAAGTACCGAAGAAAGAGAAAGAGAAAGAGAAAGAGAAAGAGAAAGAGAAAGAGAAAGAGAAGTGCACGATGTAGATCGTGGATGTGCATCAATGCATTTTTCCTCCTCTCTTTTCTTTCGCTTCTTTTTTTCTCTTTTTCTATAGTATATACATTTATACTTTTATATATACATGTAGATTTATACTTTGTGTACCTCGAAGAACCGTCTCGAGATACTTATCAACGATATTGCGAGGTTGGAGAATTTCTCCGTGAAAAAAAAAGAAGAAAACTGAGCAAGTCTTGGCCCTTGTGCTTTTTACCCTATCGCACAAGCCCTCTGTTTAACGTACACTTTTTCGTATATTTATATACTCTTTTTACAATGCTTTACACCACATCGTCAAACTGTTCAACTCGTCAGTAAACTTGCAGGGGTTAAGCGCTTGCAAGTGTTTTTTTTCTTCGCTTTTCAGAAACGTTTGAATCTGAGAGGAAAGCGTTTTTTCACCACACCTGCACCGAAAGTTCAACTTCCCTCCCTCTTGCGATTTCGAAAAGTTGAATTTTCGGTGCAGTGGTGGTGAAAAATAGCATACGCAACACGGGAGTGAAAAAAGACTACCTCAAACCGTGGGCTTGTAACCCTCGCCTTCGGCTCGGGTGACAATTTTGCCCACGGTTTGAAGTAGTCTACTTTCCCTCCCTAGTGGCGTAATATACTATTACTTCCTCAACGATTTCTCTGTGTCAGCATCGATTGTATGAGCTGGGTCAAATTTTTGTTGTTTTTTTAATGACATTGATTTTGGCTACATCAAAACAAGTAATTTTTTTTCATCAAATTTTTGTGATTGGAACCCTTGGAATGTCTAGAGTTTCAATCGTCGAATTAAATGCTTGGCGAAAAATATTTTTGATTGTTGATTCAACTGGGAAATAGTTCTGGGAAAAATTGGACGATTAAAATTAGTTTGAAGTTGGTTTTGCTGGCTCTTTTTTGTTTCTCGAAGCGTAGCTATCGATAAGATCTTTAGTATGTACACGGATGGGAGGAATAAAATTCGATAATAAAATTTGTTCCCGCCAGTTAAGTCCCAACAAAGTGGGAGACCAAGGATCTCGCTCTCTTTCTCTTTCTCTCTTCCTCACTTTGTGCATATGAGCTCGCCAAAAAGCAGCTATTAATTTTTTTATCTCGCATCTACGCCCACTCCTCCCTTAAGGCTCGAAGGAAATACGATCAAGAGAGAGAAAAAGAAAAGAAGATTTTCAATATCCGAGGGAGCCGTAAAAAAAATATACCCTCGCTTCCCTTGTATACGCTCCGATCAGTCTCGCTTCGCCATTATAAAAGATCTATCTCTTATCATCACAATAAGAACGTTAAATCAAAAGCTCGAGTCTGAGAACGTTCTTTTTTTCCCGCTTCCAATAAATATCGTATTTCCATAATATTAGTAACATGAATTTAAACAAAGTGATTCAACGATAATGAATTTATATCAACGTCCCACATCTTTTCAATTAATCCCAATTATCAGGTCGAAATTGTTAAATTATTCATTTTTAATAATCAATGACATTTTTTTATTCCCACTGCAGTTACTAATTGTTGCAAATTTTCAGCCCTTTTTCCCGCATCTTCTGATGATCAATAACCAGAGAAGATGGTAAAGAAAATAAAAAAATGTTATTAAGTGCTGAGGTGAAGGAGCAAATGGGTCTGCGGTTACAGAAATCCTGAGCATTTTCACGCTCTTAAGATTTTTATGTGTGTAATATGAATACCTGTAACCAGGGTGTCCCTTAAACAGGACTTCAGTTACAGAGGATCGCTGGATCGTGAGACAACAAAGTAAAAGGTCTTTTGACTTTTTTTTTCAAAATTTCCTTTTCAATAACAAAAAGAAAGTCGTAGAAGGGTTTTCCTAAACTCCACGTTCTTCGTCATCAGTGCATCCGTTTCTGTTCTCCATTCAAATAAATAGCGTAAATTTAAATAGCGAAATACACAGATTCAAGAAAACTACTCTAAATTTCTTCATCATTTTCTTCATTAGAAGAAATTGTGATCTTTAAATATAATGAATAAAGAACCACTAAATATCATCACAAAGTTCCAATACCCAAATTCGATCAGTTCGAAATTCCATCGAGCCAGAAACAATAATTTGGAGAACAACAGGGAATCGGAGAAAAATCCAGTAAAGGACTTTTCTCATTAATATCTCACGATCTACTTACCCTGTCAATATTGAGTGTGACTTTTAGGACACCCTGTAGACACACACATAAGTAAATGGCAATGAAGATCCAGTTCGATCGGTTAGTCTGATAGATCAGTTGCTCGGCAGATGCACCACCGATCTTGGCTCACGAAAGAGAGTGAGAAGGAAGGACGGAGGGAGAACAGTGTCCAGTTATTACAAGGGAGGTCAAAGGTGCCTCGTTCGCATAAACCATTTGGTGGTGGTTCACGTCGATCGGGCATCGATACCACCGTGCGATATTTCCCAGAGAATTTTTATTTCTTTTTCATTATCGACCAATCTCTAAGAGCCTCGATTTCACGTACTCGACAAGAGGGCAATTGTTTTTTTGCCCCCTCTCCCTCTCTCTTTCCTTCAACTGGATGGCCCCACCCACGAGGTCCGGATTAAACGTTTGGGCATCGTTCTCCCCTCCCTCAACTCTTCCCACCACATCCCAACACTTTTTCTGCATTCTCTTTGTTTTATTTTCGTATCTCCTCCTCCTCTCCTCTTATTCGCCCATTTGCACTCACTCTCGGCGGCTCTTTTTCTCTCCCACACATCATCCAACAAGATCCCTCACGCACGAGCCTTCACTAAAGTCCCTTTAAACGCTTATTCGAGTCATAAATTATCATTTTAGGTGCGATGAAAAAATTTTAAAACAAAAACTGTACGTTTTTGTATTACAAAAATCTTATTCGAAATGGAACAATTCAAATTCATATTAAAATGTCATTTTGTTTTGCACTCTAATCAAAAAACGCGATTACCATAAAAAATTGACTCCCCCAATTCTGTTTTCGAAAAACTACAATCAATTCAATCATTCGTTGCATATTTTAGTGGAACATGGCAAAAATAATAGTAATAAAAATAATAATAGAGAGGAAAATAATGGCAATTAATGAAAGGAATGTAGGAAGAGTCTTAGACGAGATCAATACTTTGTTGGGTGACCGTTTAGCTGTGCACCGGTTTAAGTAACAATTGCTGCGCAGGAGGCAAGTTCCTTATAGTGCTAATCGAAGCTGAAACTTATTTAAAAAAAGAACTTCAATTAGAAAAACACTAAAGAAGAGACGAAGAATGGAATCAAAATGATGGGATGGGCTCGTAAAAATTGACGAAAGTATACGCAGGAAATAAAAAAAAAAAATTATTTGCCTAATAATGCATCGATCGAAGAAATCTGAGAGATTGTTCGTTATAATTATTATAATTAATTAAAAAATCGTTTTTTTATCTGGCACGAAAGCGAAGCTTCGAACAACATTTATAGTTACACTCAGTTCCATTATTTTCTTTAGAGCTTTGTTTCCTTACAAAATGAATGTGTTTTATTGAATATAAACAAAGCCCCAAATGGTTATTTCGTACACAATTCGTACTGATGTTGATAATTCTATTTTCAAAGTTCAAATTCAAGGCTTATTGCATCTTAATTGAGAACAAGAAGACAAAGAAGTCACGCAGACGATGTTCATTCCTCTCAGGGGAGCTCGAAATGAGAGTACAGAAGGGACAGATTTGACTTTGTGCTCAAGAGCTGTACATGTTGAGTGTAGCTGTAATTACGCTCTCAGAGTCACAGAATAAACTAAATACGAGCACTTGATAAACACTCTTTGTAAAACTCTTAATTTTATAATTTACACAACACTCAACTGTTTAAAAATAAATTGGAAATGACAAAAAAATCAAATAAAGACAAACGATTTGTCATTTTAAAAATTGCTAAATTAATTTATTAAAACAAAAAATCAGTTAAGGAATAAATTTACACTTACTTTTTTTGAGGCAACATCTTCGAGGTCAACTGGTTTCGTGGTATTGTTTGAGGTCAATTGGTTTTTAAAGAATTCAAATCGATAAAACGATCGATAAAAAAAAACACACAAACTCTGGAAAAAGAACTCTAACTATAATACACATTAAAAAATTAAAAAATTAAACAAAGAAAAAAACTTGAATTGTATACCGAATAAGTATGCAGAAAATAAAAATGGAAGAACCAATTTTATCGAAGTTTTTCGTCACCGGTGATAAAAATAGAATATTAATAAGCATCCGTTGTCGTTGATCCGACAAATATTTCAATATCACCAAATAAATATGCAGAACAAATATGAAAAAATAAATGAAGATGAGAGACTCAATTTTCTCGAAGTTTTTTTACCAGTAATAAAAACAGTAAATTAGTTAATTAAATATCTGCTGTTATTAATCCGACAAAATGTTCACGATCGTGAAAAAAAAATTGAGACGTTATAGATTTTTCCAAATCTGCCAAGGATTGTGGAGAAGGATTATAAGGATTCAATAAATAAAACTGATTTTTTTTTTTTCGTTTTTTGAGAATAAATTAATATATTTATAATGAATATACGGTAGATAGTGTTCCGCACGTCCAATTCTCAATCGAGTCTACAGTTACCAGAATGTTTGTTCGTTTTGTTGATTTTTGTATCTGGCCAATTTTTAAAACAATGAATTCTCTTGTTAATTTATTATCATTATTCAGCCTTCTCATCTATCTCGTCTATATTTACAACGCACTCATATCAATCAGGCTCTCATTCGAATATTTCACTCGCGCAAATAACACACATACATGCATTCTCGTCTCTATTGCTTTAAATAAGATATTTTGCTCTACGAATTTCTCGCGAAACCGAAATATATATGTATGTATATAATAGCATATATATTTATAAAGTGAATTAAATAATTTCGCTTTTTAATCACTATTTACATTAAATACATAATCCGACGAGTATTCGATCGTTCTCTAAATCTCATCCTTCCTTCCAACTCTCATTATCGAGGATCTCATTATCCTTAATAAATCGAATAATAATTATTATTTTATTTTTTTGTTATTACTCTTATTGCACACCATATTTCTTCGGTATTTTTTGTTTCTTCATTCATAAGTACATACTCATATCATAAAGAGTGTCAAAGTATAATTTTTTATTCTCGATATGTCGACATTTTGATATAAATTGCCTCGAGCAACGAGTATTTTTTTTTTTTGTTGTTTTTTTTTTCCTCTGTTTTTCATTCATTTCATACAATTTATAACGAAGCAATCACAAAATTCGACGGGAAATTCAAACGCACTGCTTGTCTGTGGCAATGACGATATTTTTTCTACTCTCCATCCGTCTTTGACGTCCTGACAATTTATTAAAATTGATTTTTACTTTTTTCGAATCGAACGATTTTCTGTAGATTCATTTCTTTTGAAATCTCAATTAACCACGACGATTCTCGTGGCAAATGTAGTCTGTGAGTTGTTGAGAAAGGGGCAACGAATTTCTGGTTCTTTTAAGCAATCGCGGAGGAATCTTGAAAATCGTGACATGGGCAAGTTGGCATCGTTGAATTATTTCAAAGATTTTTATTGTTTTTCAAATCGATTAGTTCCAACTTATTTTATTGAACTGTGGTTCGCAGATTGATTCGAATATTTTCAGCCCGAATGGACAAACCAATATCGAGGAAAGAAATATAAAAACGGGATTTCTTTGAAAAGCAATGTTGCAAAATTCGAAAAAAACCATAAAAAAATATTTGACGATATAACCAAATAGAAAAAAAAATATTTTCAATATATTCAAACGAGACAAAGTTAAATATCGCAAATTAAAGTGGTACGTGCTCAGTTTTTCGATAAATCGATTTAGTCAAAATCGTTGAATCAGTAGAAACTATGAAAAAAAACGAAAAGGTGAATGAATTTTGTAAGTACATGTTGACATCGATGACTACGTAGTTGAAGGTGATGTTGGTATGGAGATTGGTGAGGTCGGTGAGGCTGCTGGGCTCGTGGATTGTCGACCATTCGACAAGGTCGATGGTGTCGAGGCACGATTATTATGATTATTGTTAATGCTATTGTTGTTGTCGTTATTATTACTACTGTTGTTATTGTTATTGTTGTTGCTATTGTTACGATGATTATGATGATTATTGAAGTCCCTTTGACCGACGGGAGTGCTTGATCTCGTATTTCCAAGAAGACTCTCGATCGAAAATGGATTCAATCGTTTTCTCTCCTCCCGACCTTTAACCGAAAGATCAATGCTGCCGCTCTGAGGCTCGTCGTCGTTGCTCGTCATTTCCATACCGTGCCGCAACATCGAACCCCGATTATCATGATTTTCAACACTTCCGGTTCTTCTCAATGATGGATTCAACAATTCTCGTCTTCTCTCCGATATACTCAAACTCCAATGACGAATACCCTGCTGATGATTCAATTCTGTCTGATGATGATTTCCCGAGGAAACAACCAAACCACCGACACTCACTTTCGTACTTGAAAGCCTCTGATCACCCAACAATGACACCGTCGATGATACTACCAAACCACCCACGCTCACATTCGTACTTGAAACGCTCTTGTCACCCAACAATGATACCGTCATCACACTCGGACCATTACTGTAACTCGATGAACGCTCGATTCGCGGATATATCTCACCGTCCACCGAACCATCCGCTATCGACTCCACTCTGTCACTTTCGCTCTCGCTACACGAGTCCAAACCTCCCACTACGTCAATCTCCTCATTCGCGTCCGCACCCGAACCCGATACGCTGCTACCCTCGTTCATTCCACTCAACTGACAGTACGACGTACTCAGCTGATCCCCCAACTGATTACCACCCGTTGCTGCTGCGCTACGCGACTCCCACTCCGCTCGTAGAGTCGACAGATCCACCGAAATACCCTGCAACATTATACACCTTTCCTTTTAACTTTTATTCATTATCCAATCTACTTCTGCAGCTTTCACCAACCAACACGTATTCTCTGCTGGATTTTTCAAATTAAATGGTCTTGGATCAACGAAATGTCTCATTACGTTGCGCCAAAGACTTTCAACCCTTTGAACCAATTTATTTTTCTTTACATTGAGTTCACTTGACATTTGGCACCCAGCGGGTTTTTGAGGTTACTGCTGATTACGAATCTGAGCTCGAAATTTGTAAATTCAATCAATTTTTATTCTGTTGTTGAAAAAACGACCCTAATTACATATTTTTTCGAAAATATGTCATTACATATTACATTTTTTTTCAACAATATGAGTTTGCCAAAAAAAATTGCCAAAGAAATGAAGATAATTGCACAATTCTTTTGCATGGCAATTCGACAGTTTCAAAAAATATAAAATTCTCCACCACGCCGAAGAATAATTGAAATGAAAATATTCTCTTATTCACCTTAGCCGCTAATTTCCGTTGTTGTCGTTCGAGTGCCTTGAGTACTTTTTTGTGCCTCCTCTCGCGTTCCTTTCTTCTCAGTTCTTCAGGAGGTATCGGTTCGCCACTACAGCTTTGTGGGTGTGCATTGTGGGCAGGTCGACCAGGGCCTTTTTTCGTGTGTTCTTTCTTCCTCCACTTGGCTCGACGATTTTGGAACCAGACCTTAAACAGCAAAATGAAAGAAAGAAAAAGTTTAATAAATATCATTTCTTTCTTTCTGCTTGGAAAAAAAAAAAAAAACATGATTGAAAACCTTATTTGGTACCAGGGCTATCGTTTGAAGTTGAACATCAACATTAATCACGATCCTAAAATTAATTTCCACCATTTTTCAAAGAACTAAGATTACTAAAGCCATATTTATCAGTTCCTATGAAAAAAGGTCAGGAAATGTCAAAAAATCTCGTTCCAACGCCTATAAATTCGTTCAAGAGTTTAACGACGTCCATATGCACATTTAAAAGACACAATTAAATGGAGTATTAGTGATTTTATCATAACCCGTATCTCAGTGAAGGCAAAGCTGAAAATAGAGACCATTTGGTGTCTTATCTAATCTCCGGTCGCCCATTTTTGATGGTTGTTCCCTTTTGGTACCCCAACAAGTGTGACGAGGCATGAAGGGTGTCGAAACTGAGTGTCACGTGACCATCTGTATTCCGAGTTGCAGCAGTGATAACAAAAATATCTCCTGGAATATCTTTATTTTTCTCTCATTTATTTCTTCGTCTCGATAAAGAAAAATCAAAAGGGAGCGATTTCCTCGTATTCCTGACGTTCCGCCTGTCATTTTTTCCTCACGTTCAAACATTCACTTTTTTATGGATTACCAGCGATATATTTTTATGTTCGAAGATTCTTTCATTTTTTAGGGACAACCTCTGACGATTAGAAATCGTGTAAGAGAGTTTGTTGTCACCCTTAATCAAGATATCAACCGATCGGGGTTATCCCTTGAATCATCCTCGCACCCGGTCACCCCGAGACTTCGAAATTCGATCTCTCTTACTTCGGCTCACTTTTGGGACTCTCAGTCGCGGACGCCCTTATGTCGGATATATATATTGATGACTCTCTCTTTTTTCTTCCTCTCGTTCAGTCCCTTTTTCTCTCACTCTCTTTTTCTTTTTGTCTTTCTCGGCCACTTTTAGCTTCTCTGTTTCTTCTTCTTTTCTTTTCAACCACAACAGAAGCCATGGATCTAAACTCCTCGAGTATTATCCACGTTCGATGAACATCCACGACCCCTCGTCTCACATTTTCAGCGTCCTGTTGATCCCTCCACGATTCTCGTCCTTCACACTCTACGTCTGCTTGCCCAGGCGTGTCTAAACGCATAAATATAAATACGTGCTGGTTTCTATAATATACTTTTCTATGTACGTGTCTGCATGTGTTGACTCTCGTGTCCATATCGATGCTACGTTATGCCTCGTATGGCGTTTTCCTCAACGTCCATGATCCACGCGCTGTTACATATTTTTCTCTTCTTGCTTTCTCCTTCTCTTTCTCTTCATAGCTAAGTTCACCAGTCCGTGAAATTGAGGGTCGCCCCTTTTGTCTATGGCTCGAGCTGTTATGTTTTATTTTTTATATATTCATCTCATAGATCTTTCGTAACGACAATGGATCAAAACTTTTATTCACGTGAGTGAAGATCTATGATTGAAAAAAACATCGAATTTAATACATTTTAATGTTTTTCGTGGTATTAAATTCATCGGAAACTGGTGAATTTTACTATCAGGATTAAATTCATCAATATTTGCACACAAAAACTTAATTTTCATCTGAAATTATTCATTGCTAATTGACACGATTGAGTATTCATTAAAAAATGATTTTCTCAATCGCCCTGCCTTCGAACACAACTTTTTCTGGTGCACATCGAAGTCAAGTGGTTCATTTAACGATGTAACCGTCAACTAGATCTTTTATCTCGTAAAATAAATATTGAGTTTCGAATACTATTCGAATTTGAATGAACGAGGGTTGAGAGATGTCCGGAAAAACGAAAGAGATGGACACTCGGGGGTTCCTTCCACATTTCGAATCTTGAACAGACGCTTGAGGGTGGATTCCTCGAAGGGCTGACCCTTGAACTCAGGCCCAGTCTATCTTTCGATCCTTCTGACTCTCGCCACTATTTTTCTACCCTCTCACGGGTGTAGTTATCCCATCTGTTACCCCCTTACCATTTCGAATACCCCTCCATTTGCCACATCCAAAAATGTACACACACGCTCTCTCAAACACTACGTTTGACCTCAGACAATTCAACCCTTAGTTTGAACGTATTGAAGCTTCGTGTCAACCCAAATCTCGTACTTCACATAATTGATCAAGCACATTTAATTTTATCGCCGACAACATTGTGCTGGTTTCGATTTAAACTTGTTTCGAATCTTCTCCACTCGAATCACGGGGGCCAGCCCTTGCCTGAAAATCTTTGACCCATTTTCTACTCTAATGATCGCTATAAATTTTCATTCGTTTATACTGACTCTTTGTTATTCTTTTTTGATAACTGATTCTTCAATAAATAAATTAACTATTCATTGTTTTTAATTATTTCGGGTTAATTTCGATATTTTCTTCGAGAAACCAGAGAAAGAAGTTTTTTTCTTAAAGTTAACAACAAAACTAGTCTTTGTCGAGTCAGAATTCTTTTTTTTTTGCACTTCTCACTGAATGGCAATGGTTTGAATTAAATGGAGTCAGAAGTTCGTTAAATTTGGTTTCCGTGTTTAAACCTCAATTAAACCTTTTTTGAACTATTTTATAATGAATGATAAAAACATTTGGAAAGCCAAAAAAAATATACGATAATTCCAAAAAAAGTTTAATTACGTATTTCCGCTTTGGCGAACGATTTGTGATAACGAATTTGCTTTCTTTGATTTATTTTTAACAAAAATTTATTCTATTCCAAAAATATTTTGAGAAGCTTAACAAAAGCGTAAATAGAAATCGAACTTTCTGCTAAGTAACCGAGATAAATATCCAGCAATAAACTGAGAATTATTCAGTTTTCAACAATGTTATGAAAGAATTTCGAAACGTTGTAGAAAAAACAATCTGGCGGACAATTTTTCATGCATAATTATCTATTTATATTTATGCAGATACAGTTCTGGCATGGAAAAAGCATGTCGAAAAATATTATTCATTCGATTGGGTGCATTATTCATACGAATAGAAAGAAAAAATCTATATCTTATTTTCTCGTGAAGCTAATGCATAAAAGAATATGTGAAAGTTGACTTTTTTGCAACGTTCTATAGGTTGTATATTTAAATTGTGACAACAATGAGCCAGAGGGATTAACTATTGTTATTGTCGCTACAGCCACACCCAGGTCAACCTCTTTAAATATAAAAATATGTCTGCATATATCGATAAACATACCCATACATTTACGTACAAATACGAAAGCAAAAAGTTTCATCTTTAAAATTCAGGACAAATATGAGTGTTTATAAAAATAGAGAAAAAAAAACGAAATTAATTCTTGAACAAAAATAAATCGAGAGCCAAATGATTGACACAATTACGAAAAACAAAAAACAATTATACGCCGAATTGGCAGGACGGAACGAAAAATTAAAAAATAATTAAATACATAAAAATAAATCATTTCAAGTGTTGTTTTTTTTCTTTTTTTTAAATCTAACAATTGAGAAAAACTTACAGCGACTCTGCTTTCCTTTAGATGAAGACTTCCAGCCAGAGCCTCTCGCATGAAAACGTCCGGATAATGACTCGATAGGAAAGCTCTTTCAAGTTCCTCAAGCTGCCGGCTACTGAAATTAGTTCTGCTCCGTCTTCGTTTACTTCCGCCCTCATCGGACTCTCCATCGAATCCTGACAAAAGAAGAAAAAAGTGGATGAGTAAAAGGTCCTGCAACTTAATATTCGTGACAGAATATCTGCCAAAAAACACACGCAAATGCAGAGCAAATGTGTTTATTTAATTGTTCGTTGAATCGAGTGTGTTCAGCAACTCAATCATTCCAACATTTTTCCTACGACATATCGCCAAGTAATTTTATTCTTTTGAACACTTCTTAAATTGTATATGCAACCATTTTGGATGAGAAAATTGTTACTTTTGTGAAATGTAATGAATTTACGTGACATTTTGAACCACAGTAAAAATATTAACGTCTAATCGAAGAATTAATAACAAAAATATCTTGTCTGCAGATACTTTCGAAGGATGTTCAGCCAAGAAACCAAGTAACTTTGTTTACAGCTTTTTCAATTTGAAAAATCGAGCAAAGATCGAGAATTCAATGATTTTTATTGATTCGATTGAATAAATTCATTGAATTATGTACGAATATTTAAATTATTTATGTATGTTAAACGTTTAAAAAAATATGTATTTTCCACGATACGTTCACTACATAGCCCTGACCTTTTAGATAAGAGGACAACTTATAGAGCAAAAAGCACTTTTCTTCTTCTGCTTCCACTAAAAATATACTATTATATTCATGACAATACTATATACATTTGATATTGAATCAGTATGAAATATCATGATTTTATGAGAGAGGAAAAGAAAGAAAGACCGGCATCCTCAACGTTATCGATATTGGGGAATCTTTTTTCTAGTGTAATATGTACATCCATTTATATATGAATTCATATTCACATGGACGCTGAATATTTGGTGGAAATCTGGACCAGTTGGTGAATTTACATCACTTTTGCATTTCTAGCCCAAAACAAAAAAAAAGGGCATACATTGATAGGGAATCAACTATTTTTTAGTCGTCCATATTAGCACTTTGTTCGTTGAAAAGGAAGAAAAAATAGTCATGAACTTAGTAATTGGACTACTTAATCCTTTTTAGATAGACCGAGAATATTATGATTGAAAAATTTGGGTTTTTTTGGCAGTAGAATGTCAACATTTCCGAAAATCAAAGTTTTCGTCAATTTCTATAAACAATTGAATTTTATATTTGCTAATTATGCAGTTTGATTATTTTTCCGAACAATTATGGTCTTTCTTCTTCATGATTCCATAGTAATGAGTGATATTCCGTCCGGGGAAGCTGACATTTCCCATAAAATCCATAAGTTATGGGGTTTTGAAGTTTCCAGAAATAAATGATAAAATAAAGCAGTTTCGAATATTTCGACGTTCAACTGCATAATTACTTTTCAAAAACTTAAAACACCTGATAAAACTGGATCAAATTTAAAATCTTCGTCGCACTGATCGAATGTCTAAAAAACCAATTCCTCGAGAAGGGTTAAGTTTTGATGGGGGTATTATTAATGAAGCAAAAAGGAGGGTCCGAATTGGCACGAATTTTTTGATATGCACTCAATATGCTTACGTATATATATTTATATATTTCTATATATTTATTATCATACGAGGAGAAGAAGAGATGAGATAGAAGAAGAATCGCACTGATGGCATATATGTATGCTAATACGAGCCTCGCAGAATTGAATAAAAGATCCGGAATTATGATTGACTCTTCACCCCTCCCTGTGGCTCGATCTCAAACCGTAGCCTATATTGCCAGTGAAGAAAAGATACGGGTAGAGACGAGAACGAAATGCCCAGAAGCAGCGACTGACTTTATCTTTATGGTGTACATACGCTTCACAAAAAAATATATATATATAAATATTACACCAACATTGTACGAGGTTGGCCCACGAGCGAGACGCGAAAATGGAATAAAAAATAATGGCAATATTCTTTCGGGCACTATCTCCTCCGAAACAATATTTGACCCATTTTATTTATTATTTCATTTTTTTTACCGTTTCGTTCCTATCGGATTTCTCGATTGATTAAACATTGCCTTTCCAAATGTATTTCTATTTCCCTGTTTTTTTTTTTTCAGCTTTTCTTTTGATAGCAGCACAAATCTGATCAAAATGTCGCAACGTTTGCGATGCGGCAAGTTGCTGGATTTTTTAAATCAGGCCACAGCCAATACATACTCTTGATTTTTTTATTTTAAAGAAAAACAAAACAAACACAACAACAAATGTGATATTTTTCATGAAATTGATAAATTTCGGGCGATACAAAAATTGTAAATATACTTAAAAACGCATAGGAATACATTTTCTTAAATGCACAAAAAAATATTGAAAATAACGTTCCTTAATGTCACGATTTAGGAGTCACGAGCTACAACATTTGGCGAGATCATTTTTTTCATGTCTCATAAGAAGAAATCCATCTCTCTATCTTTCTCCCGAGCGGAACCAGAATGTGCGACGCTTACCAGAGGCAATGAAAAATTGCATGGTTACCATTAATCCACGTAATTAACCAGGATTTATCGGTGTCTGTCCCGGCAAATCGAGCACAAAAAAATCATATAAATACATATATTCGATAGGAGCGAAAAATGCTAAATATATATACAGCACATTCGTATACGTGTACGAAAGACATAAGAACTTGGGAGAGATGGATATCGATCGGGTCGCTCATTATTGATAATCCATAATCCGACAACGAGAGCTCGATATGGTCGTATGCCCGCGAGTCTCGATTTTCTCGGGCACACACAGTGGCAGCTTGAATGATCGTCTCCTGGTCTTTTTCTCATTTCATATACAAATGTATATGTTTATATACATAAACCATGTATATATAACGAATATTCATGTTGCAAGCGTTGCACATGCGATATATGTGCATTTTATGTACTGTACATACATCTACTTGCATAAATATGTAAGTGGTAGAGATACATGTTTAAGAAGAGACGAAAAGCTTCATAAAGAAACGCCGATAGCCCTTCGGCCATTTTTTTTTCACGAGAAAACATTTTGTAACGATATTTACCTCTCGTGTTTGAAAAAAATCGGATGCATCGATCAATTTGCATTGATTTTAATTCAGATCAATTTATTTCTCACGAAAAGCTTCCAGAATTTTTCAGAAGTGTAAAAAAAACGAGATCATGGTGTCGGAAATCATTCGGACGTATTTTCGATGATTGATGATCTGAAGAACTGTACTCAGCGACTAGTGGAACGTTTTAGAATTTTCTGGCAATATCCATAGCTGGGTCCGCAGCCAATAACCACGAGATTAGAGGAAACGCTAATAACTGACGATGTCTTATACGGTTTCCATGAAATTCGTGGTTGGATCATCAATCCGTCGACAGTTGTCGAAGAATAAGTGCAACACATTGCAGAAGTGTACAGTCGTTTCAAAAATTCACCATAACATCGTCCGCAAATGAAAAGCAAGAACAACCACAGCGAAAATTTATAATTGGCTCAACATTGGTCCTGTGGGAACACCCAACACTGTGGACGGGGTTAGTCCAGAATTTTCACCACCCGCTGATGGTTGACCCAAAACCCAAATTATAATCAGCAGAGTTCCATGGTAGGAGCTATTGTTGGGCCACGATGACTTCTGTCAAGCCAATTGGTAGCTGCCATTTGGAACCCAATTTTGGCCAACGTTGACCCAACTATGGAAATCAATAATTCATTTGTCAATATCCCCCGTCCAATCACTGAACAGAGTTTCGTCCGGAATTTTCACCACCCGCTGATGGTTGACCCAAAACCCAAATGAACATCAGCAGAGTTCCATGGTAGAAGCTATTGTTGGGCGACAATGACTTCTGTCGACCCATTTGGAACCCAATTTTGGCCAACGTTGACCCAACGATGAGAATCAATACTTCGTTTTTCAATATTGTTCCAGACCTCGACTGCATGGTATCGGCGATAAAACCTTCATAAGAAGAAAACGAAGAAGGAAAATTTCGGTTTCAAAGGTCAAGCCCTAATTTTTGGATTTTTTATTTAGCTCACTCCACAAAGAAAACCTTCGGAGCTGCATGTAAAATCAACAAAATTTTGGGTTAGTTTCGAGAATAGCACCGAGTGGAACAAAGTTGAATGAAAAACCGTCACAAAGAAAAGATGTAGGACTTTTTTTTGTAGCAATTATAAAACTGGTTTTAATAATCGATTAATCCTCAATGTTCGAGAACAATGAAGAGGGCAATAAGTGTTCGTTAAAAACTAAAATGAAGTTGTGTCATGTTTGATATAAAATTTCAATGTTTTGACTGGAGGGTAGGATAAGAAAAGGTGACAGAGTCGTGGCTCATATCGTGGTCAGTTGTCGCGTGTACACACGCGAGAGTTCACTGTTAAACGTTCCGTGTATCGCAAACCAAAAGTTCCCTCTTCTCATATTTTTTTGCTCTTTTCCTCTCGTTTGCGTACTTCAGGCTTCCGCGCATTTTACCCCTGACTTTAGTACACTCGTAGAGCACGAAACGATCGCTCACTTGTCGCCTCGCGATTAGTCGATTAAGTTGAGCCAATAATTAATTGCGACGCTCTTTTTTTCATGAGCTCGATCTTTTTTGGTCTTCCAAATTCTGATATTCTTTGTATTTTCGAAAGTACGAAGCTGTCACTCGTTTTGAGCTTTGAATCGAGTTTCTAGAGACAAAGAAACGCATTGGTTTCTTATTTGGAACTAAGCAAATGTGGAAAATAACTGAAGAAGAGGAAAAGGTGTTTTTTTTTTTTTTTTTTCAAATTTTTCGATTTAATCGCTGTTCTCTTATTGCTTTTAGTGTCTGAGCAGCAACAGAGGATTTGGCACGAATTCCATGCAGATAAGCTCTCGCGCAGGGTGGTATAATCACTGATTTACGCGACTTAAAAAAAAAAAAACGGACAAAAAATTGAGACCCGGTGAAAGAGGGAGCTTGTAAGTTACGAACCGTGGAAGCTGGCGGTGGCTAAAGTCACGGGAAAAGATAGAGCTCCGTATTTGGCAAAGTATTAGCAGTAGTCGCATTCCCGCTTAAATCGAGGGTAGTCTTGTTAAGCGAGGGGCCAACAGGAGTCATTAGCGAAGACGCCCAAACGACGCTGTACCAGATTCGAGGTCCCCGGGTGGCCGCCATCACAGTTTTGCCTCTTCTCTCTCTCTCTCTCTCTCTCTCTCTCTCTCTCTCTCTCTCTCTCTTTCGCACTTTCGTCTCCGGACTCTCCATAAAACGTCCCCCTTTCCTTCCTCCCAAAACCCTCTTACCATCACCGCAGAATTAACCGAGACAAGAGAGCTAAACTGCCGAGTGAATTTTCAGTCCTAAATTTCCTCTGCTCTTACACATGAAACTATTCTTTATCGGAAAAATGGTCGTCCCATCAAACCCTGAGCACTGAGGAGCCATTTTTTATTTTCATATGATTTCATTTTTTCTTTATACAATTCTGATTTTTCAATCCGCTGGATCACTTATTTTTAGTTATCACTCAGTCATCACATTTGCTGAGTGAGTTTTGATTGATGTTAAAAAACTTATGTCATGGTAGCGACAAAAAATTTCTTCTATGGAGAACCCACCGTCGACGAATTAAATTTTTCCACACCGTTCGTCCGAAGGGAATTAAAAAAAAAATTAATCTGTGCAGAAAAAAGGCAAAAAAAAAGGTGAAACCTTTCATTTTGATCCGCAGAACGGTGTGGAATAATGTAACTTTTGAAATTTCCAACTAGTTCGAACAACATTGACATTAACTTCCCCAAACTTTGACTTCCATCTTTTTTTCAACCCAGAATCTCCAATTGTTTTTTTTTAAATAAATGGCTATGATAATCCTAATAAAAGTACCGATATTTTCTCGTAATCGATTCTCTAATGGCTATTCAAAATGGCCGGTAACTGCCTCCGGTAAAAGGGTTGATTAAGTCCTTTCGGAAAATGATTTTCGGGTATGGAAGTGAGGTTTAGATAAGATGTAGCGATGAAAAATATTGAGTAGGACGAGGCAAAGAATAGAGACATTATACCACGTACTATATAACACATTTATGTGTACATGTAACTCGTATACACAGATAAATGTATATATAAATGTTGAAAATTCACACTAATGCAGAAGAGTTGAAGCACAAGGCTTTATTGAGCTGTAAGGCGTTAACTGGCATAAGGCGTCGAATAGGTGGGACACACACTAAAAAATGAAGGCACACAGACATGAAGCAATATAAAGCTATATATAGTGATATGTATAAACATTTCCTTGAGGTTTATATACTATCGAGCTCTTGGTTTGCGTGCAGGACAAGCTGCATTTGCATCTAGACGCCATCAATCCTTCTGACGCCCGGTTCGCGCGCGAACCTTTCCACCCTGCTTCGTCCCTCGTCTTTCCCTCTTTCCCTCCTCCCCCTTCTCTTCCTCCTTTATTTCTCACTGGCTGTGGGTGCCCCCGTAGCATCGCCAACTTCTTCAGACCCTTTTTTTCCTCCCAAGAAGCCCTGCAACAACACCCCCTTGGCTTTATCCTTTTTCATCTTGCCGTCTTTCTATACTCGCACGAGTCCTCTTCGTCAAAACCCAACCACCTCCGGCTCCCGTCGGACGAGTTTGAATTAAATATCTTCGGTAATGAGAGTCGGTTCGTCGACTTCTACCATACCATCCTTTCCTCTCTTTCCATCCTTTATACTTTTTTCTTTATCTTCTGTATTATAACTTTTCTTACACTGATATCCAACCCTCTTTACATCAAGCTATAAACCCTTTCTTTTTTTCAGTACTATCCACCGCCTCTGGTGGTCAGTTCTCTCAATTATCCTGGCACCATAGATCTGCCAAGGTACTCACGAAAGTTTACGTTCAACTGTGAAACGTCGAGGTTGCAATAATTAGGGCAGTTGTAGCAACGAGACGATTCGAAAAAATAGAGACTGTAATAGTTTATGTTTCTATTAAAAATATTCCGATGATAAATATTCCATTTTATTTCATTTCCGTTGGTTCTACTTGCTCGTAAAAGTGCTTAAAGATTTTTACGAGTTCATAAGAACCTCCAGGAGTGTTGAAGGGAAACTGTAAAAAACTCGGCCGATATTTCAATTGGTTGACATCATTAGAACTTCAGAAAAACTGAACACCTCAGTGTTGAGCTGAGTGGTCACCCAACCAAGTACTGACCTCGTCCAAGGCTGCTTAACTCGAGAGATTACCAAAAAGCCACACCAGGCGCCAATCGCTGTCGCCGGTATCTTCAATTCTAATGAGTCATTCAAATCTTTATTTAATAATCTCATGCGTTTATAAAAAACAAGAACGTCAGTACGACTTCGTCGTAGCCAGGATAACGAAAAGTCTAAAAAACACTCGTGTCAGGAGCAACGAAGAGAAAAGATCGAAGAACATATGAAGAAAAAAAAAAGTATAAAACAACCCAAAATTATGGAGATGTAGCAATCGAATTATCAGATGATAGAAGGTTTTGTCGGACGTTAAAGAGGAGATTGTTAACCCTCAGTGAATTTCAATGGATCCCGCAAACTTGTCGTTGTGCTTTGCCATGAAAGGGGGAGGTGAAATTGAAAAAAAGAAAAAAACGAAAAAAAACAGAGTCGAGGTTGCTTTTGCACGCCACACTCAACCACTTTCTGTCTTGTTTTCCCTCGACTATATACGCGTCAGGGTTAAAAATCTGACTGCACCAATTTCTAGCGATCTACGGACACACGTACATCGCAACTTTGTTCGAGCCGTCAAGTTGAAGTGAAAATAAAATGGCAAAAAAAAAAAATTGAAAAAAGAATATAAAAAATATTTAAAAAATCGTAATAACAATAATAATGAAGCGGAGAAAGGGACGAAAAAATGAAGAAAGACCAAGAAGTCGTGTGTTGCGTGCCGGGACATGGGCACCCCAATTACTAACCATGGGTTGTTACCCCCTGGCGTGTCATTTCCCAAAGAATATTATCCTCGTTGCGTGTCCGACGCTCAACGCGCACGCCGCCCTCTTCTTCTCTCTTCTCGTTTTTTCGCGTCGCCACCACCAACACATTTTCATTTTTTAAATAATTTATCAATATGTACTAAAATACATGAATACAGTCCCAATGTGGACATTGAACGTCTCAGTGAAACAGTCAATTGTTTTTAAACGAGTAAACTCACGATCGAAATCGGATAACTTATTTTTCTCGGGCTTGACGGAAGTCGTATATACTTAAGTGTATTTAAAAAAAAGGCCGGTTTTAAACAGCCTCATCAAGATCGATTATTTTCCTGATCAAACTGACTTTTCTATCTTTGCCTCTTTTTCTCTTTCCATCGTCGTTATTTATTGTACGTTAAGCGCGAAGAAAGAGAGAAATAAATCGTGCGAATCGCGATCGGTACTCAACGGTGCGCGACTTCCAGGTCTCGTTAAAGTTTCGCGAAAAATGACTGGCCGATAGAATCGAGCCTGGAGGCGTGTAAACATTTTCTTTTTATCTTTTTCTTTTTAGAAACATCGACTTTTATTGAATTTATACGGCTGATTACATTTTTTTTACCTTCTGAATAAGACGTTTGAAAAACCCGTTACTTTCTGCTCAGTGGAAAAATTGTAGTCTCTTGAAATGGAGACTAATTTTTATTTCGAAAAATCAACAATAATGCCACACCTTTTATTAATTATGGCAGCATTTCATTTTTCCAGGGAAGAGAGTAACTTTTTTCTGTCCGAGTCTCAAATAATTATTCGAAGAATTAATAAAATTGCTTATATTTAAATAAAGACATTTAAAAAAGCCCAGTCGCCAGTTTCGAGACAGCAGCTGAATAATTTCTCCAACGAAAAACTCGTTAAGATCCTTTTTTGATAGGGAAATTATTAAAATGAAAATATATATAAATATATTTCGTCTCCACGTATTTTTGTTTACTTTTCTTCGAAATATTATTTATTCAATTAATATATAACTCACGATACTTTTCACATGTACACGGCGAAAATTATGAATCGTTGAGAGCTCATGATCCTCAGTAAATGAAAGAGAGTCTCGACTTCCAGGTCTCGTTACGATCTTGTTGAATTACAGGAAAGTAGCAACAAGCGTGCAGCATAGACGTTAACGATTATATCGGTATATTAAAGAAGCCAAAACGTGGTATGGGAGGGGTTGTTGACGTTGCTCGCTTAAATGGATATTATTTACATATAACCAATGTAATACTCTTGAGGATCCTTATTATTATATCTTGGCGAATTTTAAACGGTTGTGCGTGAGACTCGCGTGTATGCACTCATCACTTTTACATCGACTGTATTTACTTATTCATATAGAAATACATGCAAGTAGAAAATGGAAAGAAGAAAGGTTCGCGAATCACGAATTCACTCTGTCGAGACCTTCGATAATTGAGTAATTATTCCCTATCAATACTTCATTTTTTTTTCTAATTAAAAATAATATGTCTGTGTAATACATTCACGAGAACAAAAATCAAGCACAACTTTTACGTCTACTTTCTTCTTCGGCGTTTATATTCTTTTTGGAAAAGAAAGAAAAAGAAAAGATACTTTTTTCTTGAATAAATCAATTTTCTGCTAAACTAGGATCAACATCGGAATGGCAATTTTTACACTGACTCGATACAGTCCAGAAAATATTATAGAATTTTTTCAAAATTTTTCGTACAGTGGTTTTCGTTTGAAAAAATTAAGAAATGAATTTTGAAAAATAAACATTCATGGCTCAATTAAGAATTAACGATTTTTTTCCAATGATATTGAATTTTTGTATTTGTAGGAGCACTGAATCCACGACGCACTGAATTGTCACGTGTATTTGACGAATTGATGCACTCGGCAGAGAGTTGAGTTACTTTTTGCGAAATAATCGCCAAAGGCCAAAGTACGATTTTCCCCGAGGCGATAAATTAACTTTTTAATTATAGTCTCTACCCAAAGCCGAAATATTGTTCACATAATTTTTTTCTTCCTCATTCATTTTTGTTTTCCTACCCCGCGGTTGTATCTCATTACAAAAATCACAAGGATTACCGTCCACCGGTCCCTCCGCTCGTTCTCAGCGCCTCTAAAAAAAACCTGAAATTTAACTCGATGAGCTAATCCGACCTTGACGAATTTCTGGTGATATCGTCAGGCACTGTCAAATGAGTGATAAATCTTCCGCGAAATCGTTAAACCCCTTTTTCTGTTGATTGAACGAAAACAATGTAATACTTGGTGCCAACATTTTTTTTTTTCAATATAATTTGAAAATAATTACGCTGTTTCGATCACGAGTTGATTTACACTTGTTTATAAAAATCCTCGAGTCAGTATAATCGTCTATAATAATATTTACGATGATTTTCGAATTTCATTAAAAGATAAATACAATGTTTATTGTTTGTATTAAAATTAAAAAGTCTATAACCCATAGCCATATTTTTTGGCAGCCATGCATATTTTTCGTTTTCATATTTCGACAAATTATTCTCAATTGACAAATTCTTCCTGAGAAATAAAAATCGGTTCAACAATCCGGACAAATGTCCAAAGAATAAACAAGATTATCATCAAAATCAGCATAAAACAGACTTTTGTGAGGCTTGAACATAAGAACTCTGAACCACATAAATTATTAACGAGTAAAATATTCATCAATTAAACAAAAGTGCGCAATTGATTAGCTGCTAATGAATTTTCGTGTTAATCGTACAGAG
Organism: Campoletis sonorensis; assembly: GCA_013761285.1. Lineage (NCBI taxonomy): Eukaryota > Metazoa > Arthropoda > Insecta > Hymenoptera > Ichneumonidae > Campoletis > Campoletis sonorensis. The sequence continues at coordinate 1,205,786 of JACEOJ010000089.1, forward strand.
TGAATAGCAAATCACGTCTCATTACTGTCGGTTGTTTGAAGTGCGTTTGTTGAAGCAATTTTTCATATCGCAAATCAAACTATTTGTTCCTAGTCAAAAGACGGTTTATATTAATTTTCCATAAATTATTAAGGAACATATATTAATGCGTATCAAGTGTGAGGGCAGCTTCTTGACGTCGCGTAAATTTATATCGTATGGAAAGTTATAATAAATTATATTTCTCGATAACAATGAGTCTCGAGTAGTGTTGCTTACGAAAAATAAAATCCATGCATCCGACAGTTTACATGGAATTATGTTATCAACGCGCGTTTTATATACACATTACACATGTATACGAATACGTACGTGATACATGAGGCAAATTATACGAACGTTCGAGCGGACACGCGACATCGTTATACACACTAATTAATATCTTTACGTGGGAAATGCTGTTATTGCTCTTGGGCCATTGCTATTCATAGGTATATCACATAATACATATCTATATCATAGAGCACGAAACAACACAAGAAGGAAAGCTTCATTTGAATGTACAGCCATGGCCAAAAGTATGGGAAACCCTGTGCGTTTTCTATCTGGACAAAAAATCAAATATCTCGATTGTAAAAAATCGGGTATGAATTTAGTAAACGAGGTTTTGAAGAGGACAATTGCAGCTTTATTTTGATATTTTTTGTTTATTTATAGGAATTTTTTTGCACTTGCTACGTTATTTTGAAAATGACGGTCGTTCAAGATTTGTCGAGTTTGCAATTTCAGGTGCTGGAGTTTGAAACTTGGCGAACCTTGTCTAAAAATAAATCCATGGCTGCATTTTCATTTTCGAAAAGATTGCTATTTTTGTAGAAAAAAGTTAAAAAATCTGTGAACGTCGCTTCATCGAAGATCGTTTTTTGCAAAATTCTAGATAACGCTGCGAAAAATGATCGCATTCTTTTTTTCAAAGGACGAAATTGAAGCTGGAGCTTTGTTTTTTGGAGTTTCCCGTACGAAATCGTAAGTTAACGATTTTTCCAAGCCCCAGTACCCGATTTTTCAAAGTAAAAAAATCGTGTCGAGCGAGCATTTTTAAAATTACGTACCGAGTGTAAAAAAAATCGCCTGAATTAAACAAAAAAATGAAAATGAAGCTGGATCTGTCCGCTTTAAAACCCCGTTCCCTAAATCCGTTCACAATTTTTTTAAACCAAGATATTCGACTTTTTATCCGAATAGAAAATTCATAGATTGCCACAGACTTTTAGTCAAGCCTGTATGTATAGACGTACTTTGGTTGTAGTGAGAAAAATGAAAAATTATAGTAAAGGAGATGATTATCGCCCAAGACAATTAGCGGGGCATATAAATACCCGGTATCTACGCTCCGTCGGGCGTAACAACCCCTCTCTTGAGCATACACCCTCGCAACGTTCTATTCTTATCTTCTTGCACTCGCGCATTACGCGAATTACACATAACATTTCAATATATATTTGGATATAAATAAATAGGTAAATGTGTCTGTGAGCATGTAATTCCCTCCGCTTCCTCCTGCCCTTCGTTCATTTACGAGATTACCTCGAATTGTTTAATTGACCTGCGTTTCCTCGCGAACAGACACTTTACAGGAGAGAAACGGTTTCATTTATTTCCACCATTTGTAAAGTGTGACGAAAATGAACAAATCGTATTTTCGAGATCGCGTCTTCAGGGTGGAAGTTTCGATTGGAGTATTTATATATTTTCCTTCTAATTATTCATCAATATCGAATGGTATCTCAGGGGGCGATAGTTCTGACCTTTCGAGATGTGTGAGAAAAGCTCCGTACTTGTTTGATTCGAAAGAAATTCTTATTTGGGAACAACATCTTGTAAAGATTTTTATTACGATGCATTGTACAGTCCTTGGCACGGAGGAGATGAGATTCGATGATTAAGTATTTGAAAGTCGTTGTGAAAAGAGCGGAACAAAAGTATCGAAATTTATTGGGATTTTTCATTAGTCATTTAATCTTTATAACGCGTATGGCATATTTTAGATTGCATCAAATAGTCATTTCGTTATATACAGAGGGTCTCATTAATCCTAAATTTGTAGCAGACATGAATCAATTGTGCTTCAAAACTTTCGATTTTTTTTTGAATTTTTTTTTTTTTTTTTCAAGTTAATCCGATTAGGAATCAACGGCACAATTTTAGTGACGTGCTTATTGATAAAGAAATAAGACATGAAAATATAAAATATGCCTGCATTTTTCTCCCACTTTATTCACCCTTAATTTTTTTAATGCTTTTCATATTTATTTATTCACTTTTTTTTTCTTCATTTTTCTTTATTTTGTGCACAAGGACGTGGACTCTGCCCAAACAGGATCCTATCATAAAACTTCGAGACCCAATTATTTGCTTCGTGCACGCCGTCCCGTAGTGCAGCAGATCTTTCTCTCTTTCTCTCTATCACGTTGGACTGGGTAATTATGACGCTCGGGGGCAGTCCGCGCGAGATCTGGTCCAGCAACTGGAACAGATCGTCGTAAGGGAATCGTGTCTGCATGGATTTTGCACGTAAGCAGCATGAGCATATAAATAAGGGGGTTTTCGAATTTTATTCCCGTACCACAATATATTTACAGATATCAAATATCTGCATTCATTTATATATTTATATGTACGTGCCTTATTTCGCCCCAGGATACGCAAGGGCCAGTAAATAACAATCTCCAAACTATATAAACACAAAATTTTCTTTATTTATACGTGCGAACGAGGATATTTCGCATTGAAAAAAGTCATAAAATAACAACGAGTACAAAAAATATATTCAATTTAACTTGTCTCGATTGTACGACGAGAGCCACCGATTGAATTTTATTATTTTACACGTGCTAAGGGGATCGCACTTTCCAGTTTATTTTTAATTCATCGATTTCTACGTGCATATGTATCGAAGTCGATACGCACCCACGGAACCGTGTAATACGTAAGAGAATCGCAGTTATTGACCATTTGTGCGGTGGTAAATGGAAAATAAATTTTAAAACGTTCCTAAAGAATTTTCGAACTCGGAAATAATTTCTGTTAACGATTTTAATTGAGGAAACAATTTTTCATCAATTTCTGGAACTGCATAGAATTTAAGAAATTATGTTTTATCGCTAAAAAATTGGTTTAACTTAATTATCATAATTTTAATATCACGAGAAAGTTGGGAGTGAAATTTCTGCTCAATTATACTCGTCGATCGTTAGAGTCCAGAGAAGTTATTTGGTTTATTGTTCGAAAATTATTATTACGATTTTTTTTTCCATTTGATCGATACTTAATCACAATATCCTTTTAGTAGATTACGCGGTAAAAAAATTGAAATGTTACTATCGTAATGCACAAACTAGAATAACCTAAAAACGTATATAGGATTTGCACAAATCGCGTTATTCGTGACGAAGAATTCCCCACGGTCTCCCTTCCTCCGTTCTTTCGTCATAAATCCCAGAGAAAATAATATCAGAGCCTGTCAAAATGTTTCGTGATGTTGTATGACCGTTTGACACCTGCTACACGCCGCATATCTTCACGTATCATAATATAATTTAGTTGGTCATTATACAAAACGAGAATGCGACGGGAATAAAATAAGAGAAGAAACAGAAAAGCCAGACTGACATTTCGTGCTACTAACACATAGAAAAATCATCGAATGCAGCTGGCTACGTATTTATCTAGATATATAATGAAGATCATGTAAATTTAGTCCAATTTGGAACTACGCTTTCGAATAAAGGCTTTGTTGAGAGAAAAAAATCTCCTCGGGCCACTCCAATTTGACTTTAGATTTGACGAGCTAAACAGAGCTGGTTAGTTTGTAAATTAAATCTGATTTATTATTCATCTGGTTGTATTCAATGGGTTTGCCATCGAAAACACTGTTCCATCATGGTACAGAATTTTCATTTCATTCGTTGATACGATGAACTTGAAATCAGTGGTTTAAGTTCGATTCGTTTAACGCCAGGATCAGTTTAGCTGGAGTTTTTTTTTGGTCTTTTCTGGTCCGAGGTACAAATTCACCAGCTGATCCAAAACCTCACAAACTTTTTTTGCGTGGGACCCAATACGTGAAGCATAACCAGCACACAAATTTCTCAAAATATCAAGTTAGGATCAGTCAACAAAGTCGTTAGTACGAATGGTCGGAAGTGAGGAATTTGGACGTTTCAATTTGTCGATAGTCGTAGATTGAGACAGCTCGCAAAAGCCCATCTCGGGCAAGCCGCTGTGAGCCTTGAAAATATGGGCCCCGGAGGGCTCGTCTCACAGGCAGGACGACGACGACGAACTCACGCAAATATGGCGCGAATGAGCGAGACTCTCGGGAATTAACTATTGGGTTGGCGCGAATGTGTGCGTAAATATTGGTGTGTATGTAGGGAAAGAGTTTTACGAAGGGGCTGTTTGAATGTATGTTGAATTGGAGAGAAACATTGAGCGAGAAAGATGGAGAGACGGGGAGGATACGGTGTGCGAGAGGATACACCAAGAAGAGGCCCAAAGAAGATCCGACCGAGCGAAAGAAAGAAGTTTTGAAAAGGGACTAACGACCAGCAGTTAACGGCGGCTCTTAAATTGCTGGTTGCCCCGGTGAGAGAAGCCGCGCTGCATCTTCTCCACCAGCCATGGAGGAGATCGGCTCTTTCGTCCATAGCATCGCACAGAAAGAGAGAATGCGCAAGTGAGCTGCTGCTCCTACTGCTCAGAGGGATCCCTCTTCCACTCTCTGCTCGAGAGAATTATTAAACTGTAGTTTAGTTTAAATTAAGTTATTACCCCCGAGCCGCCTCGTTTTGTTGTTCTTCATCTCTACCTTCCTTCTCTCTACCGTCGTTTTCTCTGGCTAAGGTACTCTTTGATATTCTATATTAGTTTCCTTTTCATTTTTCAGCTCATGATCCATAAGTCCATCTATTCTGAACGATCGGTTCAGAATTCTTCCATCATTACGCATCGTAAGTATCGAACATTTTCACTCCATTATCAAATAGTTTGCAAACGTTTTTATAATCTTTTCAATGTCTTCTATTGCGATCTTCTTCGTAATTCACTTATTTTTCAACCAATGCTTCATTCGAGAAAACATTAACGCGCGAATAAGCGAACGATTGCTAAAGATTTTTTTCCCCAAGTCTTAACTGAATATTATTCGTGAAACCGGGTTAAGAAAATGTTTTGGTAATTATCGCGGTTATGTTATTACGTGAGAGAGTCATTATCAACAAGAATCTTGATGCAAGCGAGTTTTTGCTGTACAAGGAACATAGCCAAAGGCATCTTTTGCCGCATCCCGTCATTATTTAACGATTAGGTCGAAGGGAGACAACAAAAAGTGTCCAGGTTACATCGTGATTTCCTTTTTCTGTTTCCTCTTCGCGTATTTACGAAATAATATGTATAAGAACCATTCACGAATGACATACAACCTAGAGGGTTGAAGTGATTTTCATGCAGACTACCCCGCGATCCAGATGATGAATTCCACGGTTTAAAATCAAATTGGTAGGTTCAAACTTTTTTTCAACTGTGTATCAAATTAAGTAAGGTAGTTAGCTCCAAAAGGACTGACTAATTTTGACTGTGGAGGGTCGAAAGGCAATGGCGACTGTTGACAAACGTAATATTTTTAAGAAGATGACTCTATTTTCCGGTCCTAGTCTAATGATCCCTATTATCGAGTAAACTTCACCATCAATCAGGTGGGAATCAATCCAACATCTGGCTCTTGTGATCCTCCAGCCCATTTTGTTTGTTTCATCCCTTACTGACGATCATTAGATGGCGTCAGCGCTTGCTTGGGAAAAATAGTCCCACGACATGGAACTCGAAAACTTCTAACAGGATTGCACTCTGATAAACTTTACTATTCCGAAAGCAACCGTTGATTTGCAGTTGGCACCAGCCTCATTCTTTGGGTTGGAAGTTCTTTGTGGGTTTTTGCCTTAAATCCAATACCATTTACCGTTTACGAGTTTCAAATGCCCATACATTTCACGGTAAAGTTTGCACAGAAGAGTACTTTCCAGATGCGAATCCCCAGAAGAAATCTTAAAAAGTGATCCTCCAGTTCTCTACGGAACATGGAACGTTCAAGAGCGTCATGATTCTCAAGTTTGGTTTAACAGTCACGTAACACACGAGCACAATATATAGCTATATCCTATTGCCGTGAGTGAAGGTATAAACAAGAGTTGAGGGTGCGAATCGGATCACGTAAAAAACAGATTTTCGCACCCCTCCATCCCGACTGAATTGCGGTGCTTTGAGCTCGGTCGGGTGTTTTCGGGGCCGTCGGCCGCCGGTGAGAAAAGAAAGAAGGGTGTGTGTAGAAGCTTGAAAGCCGGGATCTACAGACAGTATCACAAGGCAGATAATGGGGAGTGGCGTTGCTCCAACCCTAAGTGATCCCTGGAGATTCGTCGGAACGATCCTATGATTGACCGTGTTATGTTCTTTCCGTTTCCCAATGGATCATTTTATTCTTGGATTTTCTTCAGAATTATTTGCTTTTTTCTTTGTTTGCACCTTCGAATAAAACCCGTGACTGATGTCCCGGTGTAAATCAGAAAATACAAGAAATGACAGTCCTATTGACAGAGGAACAGCTAAACTAGAATCCAGAATTGTCAATGATCTCTTGTAGCACTTTGTGAAGTGTAGCAGTAATTGGTTTTGGTATAAAGCCAAAATACTGATTAGTCGTGAATAGGAGACAGGAACTTTGTTCAAAACCTGCCAAAAGCTCTAGTTGCGTTCATACCTTTCTTGTCCTCGTCGTCTTCCGCGTGATCGCCGCCATGATGGAGATGATGAGCGTTGGTATGATGAATACCGGGCACTAGTGGATGACTTCCAAGAGCTGGTAACGAATGATGCGGAAAATGATGGCTTATGTAACGTGTAGTCGCAGCAACTTGATGCTGCATTATCGATTGTTGGCTCTGAACTTGTCCGAGTACCGAATGATGAGGTGGCCATCCTGCCACATGGAATGGAAACACCGGGGTAGTTCTCTGAAAGAGTCTCACCGGTCCGATTAGAGATCCAGCGGTCGATCCGTTACCGCCAGCTCCAGGAGGCGGTGGAAACGACAGACCACCTCCTGGTTCCAGTACCATGTTCGGTAACAATGCGGCGAAGGGTTCTTCGTGCAGCCCAATAGGCACCCGATGTCGTCGTTCCTTTGATTATTATTATTTATTTCGACGAACAGCGTATGTAAGCATTTAATCGATGGCGAGGCTTGTTCCACTTAAAATATGGGATCTGATGCACTTTTCCGTAGTAAAGCAATGCAACCCGTAAGACCCGCTACCTAAAGTGGTCGTGTTTTATCCGACGGCGAGCGTAAACTGCAGTCCAATCTTTTGCGAGGTTATGTCGCTTCTTATGGCCCTTATGAATGAAGTAAATATTCAGTAGAATACACCAACTGTCATTGGAACTTGGAACTGTCAATTTTCTCGTTAATCCACAATTCCTACGTTTAAGGCTTTATTCAAATTGCCGCAATCCAATGAACTGTCACTGAATCACTTTCGTATTAAATGCCCGTCAACGTAAATTCACTTTTGACTTAAAAAATGAGTTTCCTCTTGAGCTACTTTCCAATAATGACATCGGCGACAACAGTAGCACTTTAGAATCCAAACATTTGGCATTGACGTAAAGAAACACCAGCTGATCTGCCAACTCGATTATTCCTTAGCACTATTTCGAATGTTCCCCCGAACAAAAACTGTACCTTATGATCTTTCAATAAACCGCACTTTACAAGGTTCAGAGCTTACTACTCGGGCAAGTCTGACTAACTTTAGAGAAATAAATCACGCACAAACACTCACGCACAGCGATCGAAGGATCAGAGGCGTAAGTATCACTAGTTCACAAAAATCAGCATTAGTCGTGTGTGATGACTCGCGAACAACTGATTGTCCGTGTGCAAGGGGGTTTCTCGGAGTCTCTCGGAGTCTGGGGGCTCTCGACTGTCATACAGGGTGGACCACTACGACACGGGCCAACGGCACAGCACTATCTGCTGCCCCAGAGAGTCATCAGCTCGATGGGATCCCCACCAGCGAGACTCCTCGCGATATAACCGACGCAACGAGCGAGCTCGGAAACCAGTCTGGGTGCCCACCCAGCGCGTACTCCATTGGCTCTGCGCAGCTCTACTCCCGGGGATCCACCGAGACTTGGGCCAATCACTTTCATCCGTTTTACTCACGAGAACACGCCTATATACTGCGTTTTTTTAGTCCTCGAATTGAACACACCGTGCCTCCGCTACCTCGAGCCCATCTCCACCATACATCGCCGGCCTATACCGAGGACTACGTATGTGTGTATACACTCTTCTCATGTTTCTCCACTTCTGCTTCTCATCCTGGAAAGTCCTTCGTGGTGGGGATATACTAAACAATTGGCGGCTTGCCCTAACCCCACCGCAAGATGGCTCCTCCCTCTCCACCTGCGGTGATGCAAAGCCATGCAGAGAGACAACTACCCTCAAGAAAGATGGAGAGAAAAAAATTCTAGGACTTAGTTTCCGTCACCTTCTATCAGGATTGTTGCACGTCGTCAGTAAATGACAGCCCGGACAATTCAGGCTGTGAGAAGCTAAGTGAACGAAATTCTCACAAACTATAAGACAGTTTATTGTGTACTTTGCCATTCGCTGCCTTAATTAAGAGGATGCTAGTTTCTCCGATGTAATAAGATGTCCAAATACTTGTAGATGTTTGCTGATACATTGATTGCAGTTGGGTAAACGGTTTAAGTCTGATATCATAGAACTGTAATCCAAATTCTTTGTGTTTTAGACTTCATTGCCTCACGGATGTTCTACAATTTGTTAACAACAATCTCAAGAGTGTAATGATGAAGCGGAGTATGATGCAGCCTCGGGAACAAACGCTTCTAACTAGTGACAGTGACAGTTTGATTAATTAGGCTATAATTTATCAACTTGGATGAAAGTCCAATTCTGTATGATTAATTTTTTGTTGCTTGAATTGTCCTATCTAAGGTTACGAGGTAAAAAATTCTTTTAGATGCTTATGCGTGACACCTCGGTCTGAGTCACACGCACTTTCTTTATCTCGTTTTTTTTTCGCCGTCATCCCTCGTTTGAACGTCAAGTGGGGAAAGGAGAGGAGATAAAAGTTGTACTCCACCCTGGGGGCGCAACGCGGGGCGTGACCCAAAAGTGTACCCCTCCATTGCTCCGTGATCGCATCACGTGGCAGCGACGAAGGTGGCGGAACTCTTGCGACCCGATCCTCATTTAATAAGTGAGGGGTTGCTTGAAATAGGATATAGAAAAGAAAAGAGTGAGGGAAGAGGTTAGCGGATGTGTACTGGTGGTCGGAGGTCTCAGAGGCGTTAAGTAATTACGTCCTTTTCTCTTCTACTGCGAGGAAATGACCCGCGCCTCGAGCGATCTACCCTCTTCCCGTTGGTACGAAACGGGCGCCCAAGAGGGATGTGGAAAATTAGGAAATTAAAATTAAGCCCCCTCTGCCCCCCTTCCTCCTGCTAAAATCCAGCGACTACCCTCGAGCTAGTGACTTCCCCAGCTCTCGCGTTACGTCTTTCTCCAACCCCTCACCAATCATTCCCACAAAAGAGACTCTTTGGATAATTGGAATTTACCCACTTTTCCTTCAACTTTTTTATTTCTTATAAATTACGATTGGGGTTACGTTACTGTAGGAAAAAAAAGGTCTTTACCTGTATGAGGAGGGAAAGAAGAAAAAAGACAAAATTACAACAACAAAAAAAATCATTTGACACGAATTCTAGAGAATAAGGAAGTTCTGCACGCGAAGGAAGATCGTGGATGCGCCAAGTCGCCGTAGGAAATTCACGAGGGAGAAACTTATTCATAAGATTATTTCCCATTTCCGTCATGACGCTCGTGTATCGTTATTTAAGTTTTTATATTAAAGAAACGCTGGAGTACGTTAGCCCGGAGGCATTCGCTCTTGTACCCGGAGACACACCAAAGAAGGCTCCCGGGGATTTGATGTATGGCAAGCGCGTGCCCTGCTTCCTTCAACGCTCTACATTCTCTCTCTTCTCCTTCTCCTTTTTCATCGTCCTCATCTTTCTCTTCTCTCGTCTCTCACACCCGACCCTATATCGCGACTAAACGTGAAATATCGCGCTCGATCAATTTTTCATAACTCGCTCACAGCGGGCCCCGCCATTTTCTTTTCCTGTTTTGCTCCATGGTGATCCTAAGGTTTTTACAACAAACGAGAAATCTTTTTCAACACATGACAACGCATTCGTGCGGCTTTAACCCTGTCAACTGAGTCATCGCAAGTCTTTAAAGTGTCAGAAAATATCACTTTCGCTTCCTAAAGAACGAATTCTGTTACCAATGAAAATTCTGACGAACAAAATGGTGAATTCTGAATCCATCAACTGCTCGAACATCTTCAAGAATCCATTGAACCCCAAACCATTCAATTGCAACTTCCTTCACGAACCAAAGTCCTTCAAATGGCAATTTTTTAATTTATTTCTCAGAGTCTACCTCAGGCTTTCTTCTTTTCTGCGTGGACCTTACATAATTGAATCTATCTGCAGTTGCGAAAGTGTAGGTCTCGAGAACGGGCGAAAATTAGGAAGCATGTGTGGTGTAAAGAGTCCACGAGAGGTGGAGAACGAGAGGGGTAAAGAGAACGAATCTCTGGAGATGCAAAAAGCCAGAAGAAGAGTAAGAGAGGGATGAAGTGTTGGCTAAAGGGTGGTTGGTTGGATACTGCGAGGATTTGGAGAGGGTGCGAGGAAGAGTCAGTGAGATCCGCTCAGGCTGAGGAGTTACCGTGGCAACGCCAGAATGAGAAAGAGGACAGAATGGATGCTTGGGGAGGGAGAAATGAAACGTATACGTTGTAGAATCAGGGTTGCCCGGGCAACCCCTGGTGCAGCCACCCCTAAATAAGCGAGAGACATGAAGAGGCCAAAAGAGAGAGAGAGAGAGAGAGAGAGAGAGAGAGGAAGGGATGGACGAACTGCTTGCTCGGAGGAACGGCGAGTTTCGCTCTGCGGAAGTTCAACCATGAGAGGGAGACAATTCTTGAAGCTGCGAAAGAAAGAGACGAAAGAGCAGAAAGTGGAGGTTGTGTGTGTCGAGGAGGATCCTAAGGGCGACTGGAATGCCAACTCACGCTGTTACCGCATTTTCTCTCTCTCGCATTTTGTAGGTGAGGAGACCTAGTTAATTACTAAAGCGTTTTAATCGTCGGCAAAGTTCCGTCGGCATTAGTCGCTTGGGAACGAGATGGCAACCGGAAGAATATATACATATATTTATCCATATATCTCTACATATATAGATATACACATAACATAGATGGTGAAAAGGGGCTGGACGACGTTGAGGAAGCTCAGAGAAAAGCAAAACGAGAGTAGCCAGGAGAGCACATCGAGAAATGTGGCGGTGTGTAAATTAGGTAACTTCTATCCAATGGCTGTACTAGCTCCGTCTGTGGCAACTCTGACGTTTGTTTCTACTCCTGTACGTCGTTCCATCTTCTTACTTTTCTTATATACACACCCACATATATATCCGTCGTCTAGTTTTCTTGGACTCTTATTTTCCTGCGAGTGGATTCATCCTCCCGATGTTGCTGTGTATGCGTCTATGTGTGCGAGAATTATACGGAAGTGAGGCGCAATGTTCTCTCCATCTCCTTTCCCCAAAGAAGAGAGACACCAGGGACTTTTGCGAAAAGCCTGAGAAAATTAACTTCCACAAAGTGTGACGTTCACCTCAGGGTTCCTCGTAATGACGGTTTTTCTAAATTGATCATTTGCCAGCTTACTATTAACCTCTGGTTGACTTACGTTCCAGGCCGCAAAACGTTATTTCGCAACGTTGGATATTTTCCAACGAATTGTTAAACGACATCTGAACTTTCTTCAGACTTCAAGCTTTTTTTTTCTCGATACTCGAACTATTTTCATCATTATTTAAACAAGCTCGAGAAATCAAATGGTAACAAGAATTATAATAAAATAAAATTCATAAAACGGAAAAAAACAATGAAAAAATACATCAAAAATACCGGGTGTCCCTTGGACTCACAAGAAATTTTGTAACGCAGACCACGTACGGAGAGAGAGAGGGAGAGAGAGAGTCATGCATACGAGCGCGGGAGCTACTAATTAAGTGCCGCGGGAATTAATCGTGGCGGCAGCAGCGGTGACGGTGCTTCTCGTAAGTGAGAAAGAGAGAGAAAGAGAGAATAGAGAGTCTTCGCGAAGAGACGACGTGTACATTTTGTGCTGCTCGTTCTGTGCTCGTTGCCGGAGAGAAACGTTAAACTATGTAAACACCAGGCTAATTAGCCAGTTACTTTATCGTACTCTCTCTCTTTCTATCTCTTGCTCTCTCTCGCTCTCTTTCTGCCCGAGTGCTGCATATAAGTATTACAATATACTCGCCGTCCACAAGAAAAAAAAAAAAAAAAAAAACAAGTGATTGACGTATCCACGATCAAGCTAACAGAGTGGAAAATAAATATAAGAAAAAAAAACACACCAACAACAATATTAACAAAGAGCCAAGAGTGCGAAACGAATGATGATGGAAAATCTATGGAGCAATTATTCATTGCGTTGCTCTTCAACTGCCCGCTTATCGAGCTACTCGATTTAATTATTAATGAAACATGATTGCGACACTGCACAGAAGGGAAGGGGCAGTTGGAATCGCTCGGTCTCTGCGATGATCGATTTTATACAAATAAGGACACTTTCAAATGAAAATTAAATTGAGGGCAAACAAAATATTTTTTCAACCTCGTTTCTTGACGCGGTTGGAAATTATTTTGAAATTTATTCAAGCAGGATTTTGAAGTCAATTATATTGCCTTATTAATTATTTAGGAACAATTAGAGAATTTTCAAAATATTTCATTAGTTTTTATTTAACATAATCGACTTTTTTTAATCGACTACGAGCACGTCACTTATTCAATTATCATTCTCTATTCTCGTGGTTTTGAATAATTAATTGTTCATTACAGAACATTTGATTTGACTGCAGAATCTTGCTGGGAAATTTCTCTAATCGATGTTTATTTTTCCACAAGAATCTTGAGTGTGGTGAATCCGCGATAATGGACTTCCGGTTGCGAAAGAGACAGGCGCCAGTTCGCTGTAGCTTTTTTACATTCCACATATATTAATGCATTCATTAAATGCGTATCATGCACGCAAGGAAACGTCGATCCCCACCGTGAAGGGTTTACCATGCACGGCAAAAAAAAAATACCCATACTTCACATTTCTACAAAAGTATCAACAACAAAAAACATGAAAAAAAGAACAATAAAGTTCAACAGGAAAAAATCTACTTGAATCTCAGACACTTGTCTTCCACGCTCTTTAATTTACGAGGGAATTTTTTCTGGCATCGCTTGTTAGTCCCATTGTATGAAAATAAAATTGAATCTTCATTTCTATTGCCACTGTCACGAGTTTTAATTATTTTTCTGCAAAAAACCCAGGAAAATAGACGTCACTTATGAAAAATGAACGTTTAAATTAATCAAAAATGCTAATTAATTACATCCAATCAATATTATGTACTTACGATGTTATTTATTCTAGATTTTTCTATAATTATATATTGTCCAATATATTCAAGTAGTCAATCCCTGGTCCTTGCTTCTTCCCTTCTCTCCATCACTTTTTGTATCTCTGGATCCATCTCTTTAGCTCTTATATGCTTACACAAAGATGTAATATAAATATATTTATATATAAATATATATAAAACTTGTAGAGAGCAAGAGAAATATATGTATTGGTGCTTTTGCTGCGATGCCGTGAAAATTCCAGCCACTCTTTCACGAATCCTGAGCACGCAGCGGCGGTTAGTTCTGATTAGCGGCAGGGCGAATGACGTACCACTGGCGGGGGATGACGTGCCTCGAATACAGAATCGCTTTGCACCAAAGAGGAGAACAAGAAAAAGAAAAAGAAGAGGAAGAAGAAGAAGAAGAAGAAGCAGTAGAAACGCTTGAAACGAGAATACCCGAGTAAAAAGCAACCGCAAACCATCCCCCAAGTGTTTCTCCTTTCTCATCCCCTCTCGCACTGGCTTTGTACATACACGTGTACAGAACTTTGCCCTCCCCCCTTCCCTCTCGGGTCCTATCTTCTTACAAACGCCCCCAACACCCCGAGCGAAGCTGTACCACCACCAACAACAAAAAAACACTTCTTTAGAAGAACGTACAACAACACGAAACTCATTTCTATAGAAGAAAACTCTGATCGACCTACACAATCGTACTTTTCCTGAAGCTCGATCAAAATATTGTAATGTCATTCCCAGGAATAAAGAAACAGAGATAAAAGATTGTACATTTTTCCCTTTTTCTCGATCCTTCATTAACCGAAATACAAATCGATTTTCCGACCCAATTGACAACTTGAAATAAAAACAATCCTTTCAACTTCTTGTTATCCTCCTAACAATTTATCATTTGTGGCAAAACTCTCATGAATTTTCAATCACGATTCTTTCATATCCGGCAAGCCTGACAAATTGGAAAGAATTGTAGAAATTGTTATCGTCGAGAGATGTCCAGCTTTTTAATCATTCGCAAAAATAAAATCTATCGATTTTCCTTATTTTCCTGCAGACCATAAAGTCTTACAAACAAACAATTTACTTCTTTTTCCAAAGACCAGATTTCGATAAACGACAGATGCTCGGTCAGAGCAGTAAAAATTCCATTTGTAACTGCACCAGAAAATCACAAGAAAAATGAGACTACAGTTGCTTCGAATTCATGACTATCATCGAAATTTCCTACTACATTTGTTGTTTACTATAAAAATCTAGTTATTTTTAAGTTTAAAATTGTTCGGAACTAACATGCCTCGTATATGTACGAAGGATGCCCTTCTTATGCATGAAGGATTTGCGCTTTTGTACTCTGTCATGTATGAAAGCATAACGCGTTTCGTGTTATACTCGTCACTTTTCTGATTATACGGAATTGTAGGACTCTCATATGGTGGCATATAACGCCAATCTGCGTGTCTTTATATACTAGATTTACAGGCATATAACAAAGTATATACAAATATATCGATATATATATATTTTTATGTATATTCGTGTGGAATATATGCATGTGTATGTGTATCGGAGGGTCGTACTAGATAGATAAATGACTGAGAGCTATGCTACGGAGCAATTTGGAATAATATCGAAGAGTGTGCATGTAATCGCGGTTGAATCATCGGCCGCGCTTTATCGACCCGGAAAATTACACCAATGATGATGAGAGACGCCAGAACAGGGCGAAGACGGAAAAAAGTATGAGAGCAAGGAAAATAATAATAAAATCGAAAGCCAGTCTCGCGGAATGCCTTGAGGGAAAAAGTTAGAATATGTGTGTGTGTAGTTAGAAAAAAATGTCTTATCGATAGTAAATTTCACATTCATCCCTTTCATTTTTTCATACAATTTCGTGAGGAAGTGAATGAAAACGATTTACTTTTCATTGGGAAGGTTTACGGATTGAAAATTTGAATGAAACTGTCTTTAGTTGGTGAATCATTGTTGACAGACATGAATTTTACCATTGGATTGACAGGTGGGGTCAATTTGACCCGGAGCTTGCTTCGTCCGCCTTTGATCAACAGCTTTTCACTTGGTTTTTATTTCAAAAAATTCAGGAGTACACTTTGAACATTTCTTAACAAATGTGCATCATTAAAATTCCGGAAATGTCAAATTTAATTGGTTAAAAAAATTATTGATAACTTTGACTTTTAGAAAAGTGCGCATTTTATTCTTAAAAAGACATCATTTTTCAATTTGGGAAGTTTGAAAAACAATAATCGAGAATTTGGCTATAAAAAATTATATTTTTCGGAACCAACAATCTCGGGCGAGATATTTCAAAAAAAAAACCAATGACACATTTGAACAATCGAACTTGGCTCGTTTGCTCAATAAAAAATTCGTTGATTCTCATAAAAAAGAGTTGACACTCCTCGAAAATACTTCTGGGCTAGAGATAATTAACACCAAACAATCATTTCGGGTTAAAAAAAAAACGCAGTGTGAAAACGAAGGTTTAATCAATTCGTTCAAAGACGATATTTTTAAATTGTCTGACACTTTCTTATGGTTTTCTCACACGTTTTTCTTTTTGAGGAAAATGTCTCTGATGGTTCATTTTTATTTTTTTATTTTATTTTTTTACGGTGTTCAAAGGTCCTGGCGATTTGAACGAACAAGAAAAAATAAATGTATAACATCGCAGCCGTGTCTACCACGCGGTATCGAGCCCGAGAGACCTCCAGATAACACACAGTACTTCGTTAGATTTATGGGTTAATAGTTAACCGCTCGTAAATAATGCTAATCACACTCGTATTATACGTTTGCCGGACGTCGGGCGTGCATCGCTCTCAACCGGAGAATCTTTTGTCCGCTGAGTTATATTTCGCTATGCTTTCTCTACGCCGTAACGTAAACTGATGAAGACGTTCGGGAAGCCAGGCCCGAGTCAACGCTACAAGTATTACACGGTGCTTTGCTTCTTTTTTTCTTTTTTTTTTATCAGTAAACCTTTCGGATAATTTCTTCAACATTTTTACTAAGATATTTTACTTTTTTTTTCTTTCTAGTCACAAGATTTGTAAAGTTGAACTTTAATCTTTATTGATCATAATTTGGCTGTTAATAATAATTGTTATTATTTTTATTTTTTTATATTATTTTCAAAGGTTCTAATAAAACTCTATTTTCATTTAATTTTTCCATATGAAACATTTCAGGATATTTAATAAATCGTAAGATAGAGTTTTTGGGAATTTTTTCATCCCAACTTGAAAATGATGAAGAAACTTCGTAATTGATTTCAAAAAAAGTCAAATTACTTAAATCGAAAGTTTAGAAATTTTATTTATTTTGTATAAATACCGTAAAAAGGTATTAAAAATGTATTAAATGGGAATTGTCAATGAATTTCGAGAATATATATTTTTTTTAAATCGAGAAACTAATAAAATGATGGTAATTCGATGTTTTGGGTTGAATGTTTGTTTTTTTTTTTTTTTTTTTAAGCACTTTATCTAAGTCGGTAAGAATTTGTCAATACGAAACGAAACTCTGTACACTTGTGAAAATGGCGGATTCCGGTAAAAGGCTGGTCGAACGAAACGTTCAGTTGACCAATGCCGTACGAGAAAAGTAAAATACCCAATACAGTTTATTTTACCGCTGGTGTTCATTTCAACCAGAAAACCGTCCAGACATTTCTCTTTCCTTCTCGTTGCTGACTGTGCACACTTTTTTTCTAACTCGATCGCAAACACCCACACAAAGAGACGTGACTTGTCTTTATTCGCGACACAAAATGTCCCTTTTTTTTCAACCCCTCGTTTTTCTTTAGCGCTTTCTCGCTCGATTCTTTAACTCGAATATTGAGAGACTCGATTTCTCAATTCTCTCAATCTCTCGTTCTTTTTCTCCAGAGAATTCTTGCCTCAAGAGTTAAAAAAAAAAAAAAAAAAAAAAGAATGGAAACACGAAAATAAAAACCGTAACGAAACCCCTGTATCAAGGGCGATAATTAATCGGCAATTTTTTATAATTCAGTTCGTTTGCCTTCTGTCGATTAATTACAAATTAATTGCTCGGTAACATTAGCCGCATGAATAATCCAATGTAATTATTTGTTGGAGAGAAATTCTTGAGTTAATATTTTTATTCTTCACGATCTTTTGGCAGTGAAAAATTTGGCACGATCAAAAAAAGATAGAGATTAAGATCAAGAACAGACAACAAACTGCAGAGAAGAAGAGAGATGACGCGTATGCGTGAACCAGAGAGATATTGATATAAACTGGGGGCAGGGCTGAAGCATGTAGCGTGCTTTGTAATCAGGCAGCGATTACCTATCGAAGGTGGTCAATCTTGGGTTGATGTTGGCTCGCCGCGCGTCCAGTTTCCCCCTTCAATCTCCCGTACATATTCTTATACATATATGTACATGTAAA
The DNA here is from genome assembly GCA_013761285.1 of Campoletis sonorensis. Taxonomy (NCBI): domain Eukaryota; kingdom Metazoa; phylum Arthropoda; class Insecta; order Hymenoptera; family Ichneumonidae; genus Campoletis; species Campoletis sonorensis. The sequence goes on from JACEOJ010000089.1 coordinate 1,223,870, forward strand.
CAAACATTGTTGAAAAAATAGTGGGTTAGCAATTTTTTTTGCTGTTCATCATCATTCTATACGAGAAATGGAATCCTGTACTTTTGATCGGTTGTCAATTGATGATAAAATGGCTGATTCACACAAGATCAAAAGAACCATTTTGGAAATTCCGAATTTGAATTGAATGTGTTAACGAGAATCAAAACCGTTCCTTATAATTTTCAATCGTAAAAATGACGTATGTATTTATTTTTAAAAAAATTGAAGAAGAAAAGAAAAAAACGAAGCAGGGTCTTGATCGAAAATTGTATCATCGAAGTAATGGATAGCTCCAAAACATCGATAACGAGACTTTCTTTCCTCTCTCTCTCTCTTTCCCTCTTTCTTAGTCTCGATCTTTCCTTTAACATATACAAAAATCGAGTCACGTAGACGTACACTGTCCTCTCTCTCTCTCTCTCTTTCTCTCTCTCTCTCTCTGTCTCTTTCTCTTTCTCTTTCTCTCATCTTGTTCATCGAATAAAAGATTGTACATATAAATACACAAATATATATGTTTGTGTATGTAGAAATATATATATAACGAAAAATACGAGGTACGATGGCAATGGCCGATGATGAAGTTATCCAGCGATAATGGCTCCATTACCGAAGCATCGTGCGTCCTCGTGGCCACCATTAGAGCCTCTTTCTTCGTCGCTCTTTTGGTCTCTGGTTCTTTTGCACATAGTCCAGTAAGGTTTGCTCACGATATAATCCAAACGGAAAGGAGGAAGGAAGAATGAAGAGAGAAAGAGTGAGATGTTTGTTTCGAAAGAGGAAAGAGGAAGAGAGGGTTGTTTATTTCGCAAGAAATAAATATAAAGAGAAAGAGACGAAGAGAGGATAAGAGCGACGATCAAAAGACTATAATGAGGAGGTAAAGGAAAAGGGAATTGAGGAAAATGGCGAGTCCAAGGGACGTGAACGACTAAAGGGTACACGCAGGACAAAGAAGAAGAAGAAGAAGAAATGGGGAGAAAAGGGTAAAGGGGATGAAGAGGATAAGGGATAAGGATACATTCTTAACCGTATACTTACCATGGCGATTGTTTATGTTGGCTGATGGCCACTTATGCCTGCACACACATCGCATTACTTGAGACACAAGAAAGAGAGAAAGAGGAATGAAAAAAGTAAGGGGAAAAGAGGAAGAAATGAGGAAGAAAATGAGAAGAAGAGAGAAAGATGCGTTGCTGCATGGACCCAACCGTTTTGTTAGCCAGCTCGAGTGTGAGTATAAGAGACGAGAAATCGCGAGGCACCTCTCGCGCTTTCGCGACCCCTCTTTTTTTTTCTCCTTTTCGATCGAGCTCTCTTACTCGCCCGAGCCGTTACTTAGCCCGTGGCCTCGGCGTTGTAGGGTAATGGCGAACACGTTACGGATAAAATGTATACTTAGTCGGGGCGTATACACTTTATATATAAATATATATACATATATCGATTATATATAAATGAATACATACGTGTGTGTACGTAGACGATGGCACTTGGTCGTTTTGTTGGCCAGGAAAGATTATACGGGCAACCAGCCAGACGAGAAGAAAGAGCCAAGCCACAGAGATAGAACAATCCTCACATTGACGGAATACCCGACGACGACGACCAATATCAAATTTTTTTATATTACGTCACACTCGAAAGAAAAGACAATTTTTAATTGTTTTTTCAAATAGAATTTGTTAACAAGGGCTACCGAGATGCAGTTGGCAGTTAACTCTCCGTTGACACGCTTGAATTTTGCAACTGCAATGACACAATGGGTCAATTTGACCCGGGGCGTATACTACAAATGCCTGTGATCAGCAGCCCTTCGGTTGGATTTTGTCGAAGAAAAATCACAAGCACAGTTTTGATATCTCTCAATATTTGTGGGTTGCAAATATTAGGAAAATAGTAAATTTAATTGCTTTAACGAATTATTGAACATTTCTACTTTTGGAAAAGTGTACATTTTTATTCAGAAAATCATGAAATTTTTGCGATCGATAACTGGAGACATACTCATGAAAAACTTTGCTTTTTTTCAAAAATATTTAAAGATATGAGGAGATTTGAAAAAGTCAAGAAATCGCCAATTCGATGGTAATTTTTCCAAATATTTCGGGGGCTGCCGAAAAATAGATTCAGGTCACAATGACCCGAAGTATTGAACTGACAAAATAGTTGTGCTTGCTTTTTAAACCTTTACGTACAATTACTGGCAGAAAAAAAAATGATAAATTCCAATTTATTGTTTAAAAATTATTGCTTTAAAATAGGAACTAAAATTTGGAATTGAAAAAGATTATTTATTGATGATTTTCTTATTTTTCTTTGAAAAATTTACAGATGCAGTAAATTCATAAGAAAAGAAAAAAAAACACAAGTTTCCGTGAGACTTTTAATTTCACTCTCTCGATTCGCCAGACGCGTGAAACGACTGGAATACGACTTCGTCGCACGAGACTCATTTCCATTCGTGAACAGCACCTGCAGCCTTCTTTGCCTCTCCCCTATCGCTTTCTGACACGCCCAATCGTTGAAAATATGTCTGAATTACTCAAATTTTCACATATCCATTTGTTTTTAATGCTTTTTTGAAGCATGAAAAATTGCAAAAACGTCTTCACTCGAAAATAAACGACAAGCAGTTAAAAGTAAAAAAAAAATGAGAAATAATCAAGCAATTTTTCGTATAATAAAACAGCCTTTGGAAAGATGCTGAAAGAGAAAAAAAATAACAATTAAAAAGCGGTATAAATAATTGTCTACTGATTGTCGAATATCAAGCCTTGGCGAATTAATTTTCTTCTTATCAAAAATATTCATTCCGCTTAAAAAACATCGATCAATTAAAAAGCAACGAACGAAAGTTCGTAACGTCGTACAATCGTACACATTTTTTATTATGACTTTCTCTCCTTCCCTCTCCCTCTCTCTCTCTCTCTCTCTCTCTCTCTTTGTATTTCCCTTGAAAAGTCACCAGACCGTACAAACGCAAGCGATATAATTTTTTTTTCGGCTCTCTTTAAATCGTAAAAATAAAATATAAAAATAAAAACAAATGTTTGAAAAGCTTTAATCGTATATTTTATTACGAGTAGCTCACCATATTTATATATATCGCGGGAATGCGAGCGATATAATTTTATGTTTTTTTTTTTTTTTTTCGTTCTTATTGCATGATAGATAGAGGCGGGATTCAATAGTTATTCATTAAACTTGAATTCAGCCGGGCAGGATGCTGGGGTCAGTGGCGAGCTGATCCCGCGGCTCTTATTCAAAGGCTCTTATCGCATTGGCAGACCCTTTTTTTATTATTTTCTTCTACCCATCCTACTCTTGTTCCTCACCATCTTCTTCGTCGCCTTCTTCTTCTTCTTCTTCTTCTTCTTCGTGTTCTCATTGCTCAGCTTCTTTCTCAACACCGATATCGAACGCCTACGTGTCAATATAAAACTGAATATATACACATACAATTTATGAATATAAATATATGTGCATTTCGTTTGTCTGACACTAACGCAATCGAACCTCGAAGAGATCTTCACGCGAATCAATGTTTTAAACTGTTTTCTTGTTTCCACGTTCTTTTTTTTCAATAATTTCTCTGAATGTCAAAAATTATCATCAGGAAAATTCATTTATCGAAATCGATATAATAATCCAAAACATTATCTCAGTAAAAATGTACTCGTTATCCTTCTAAATCTTATATTTTTCTTTGTGGGTGATTGCATGGAAATTTCGTACTCCAGGGTTTTTAGGGTCACTGATAACGAATCTAAACGCGAAATATGGACATTTTAAATTACTTGTTTCTTTAGTTTTTTAAGCAAAAATCAAGGTACAAAGAATTTTTCAAAAAATATGCAAAATTCTTTGAAAGGTATTGAATTTATGAAAAAAAAACAAATTGATTCTAATGTTCCTAAAAGTTTAGAAGAAAATGACTATTATCATTTAAAAAATACAAAATTTCACTATTCATACGTGATATTTTCTTTGTTTTTACGTCTGCTCTGTCCCTGATAACAAATGTAATTGAAAAACATGGTATTACGCATTTTCAAACTTATTCTATAATTTACAAAAATAATAAAAAATAGAAAACCCAAACAAACCCGGTAATTCTTATTTGAAGAATTATTCGATAATCAGAAAATAAAAAAAAGGCCAGCAACGTAAATCCCACTATGATGTGTTAATAAAACTACGGTTTTTTCGACTGCGTTGAAAAAATGGCAACTTGATCTTTTCATTCCATTTTTAATTTTTTCGTGGACGCAGCAAAAAATCATGAAACGAGAGAAACCAAACAGACCGAAAACGAAAAAAAAAACAAAACGTATTCGAAATGTTTCCCAAATCATTTAGCGATCACTGGATCCATATTGACCATGGCGAATTATCGTGCACACGCAATTAGTCACGACCATTTTAGCTCATACGTGTACGTATGAAGTTATAGGTGAATCGTGGGAACACCCGCCGTGATACACACGCTTTAATAAAGACTGTGGGTTAACTAGACTCGCTCTAATTCAAATCGCCGTGAAAATTGTTTTTCCCACCGCATATTTGATAGGAAGAATTGATAGGGAGAGAGGAGGAGAGACGAGCTCGTATTTCGTAAAGTATTACGACGAGGAATTCGTCACGGACAATCAAAGCCATATTTGCTCTTCGCCGCTGCTAACGATTTCTTTTTTTCTTCTCTCCTGCACTAGGATCCCTTGTCTAAAATTTTTTGGAGCGATACGCTTGATTTTTTACGCTCGTAACATGCGATTCCATTTAGTGGACCGAAGTCTGTCCAGGAAAAAGGAAATCTGGCCTGACGATGAGAATTTTTCGTTTCATTAATCCGAATGTATAATACAGTGACATTTTTTATTCAATAACTACCGCTTTATTTATTGAAAGTTCAGTAATTATTGCGAAAGAAAGTAGCAAAAACAAATATTTTTCTTGGCAAAAATGTGACTGAGAATTGTTGAACCGAGGACCTTCTTTGTCAAAAATAAATGAAATCAATCAATTTTGAGAATTAAATATAATGGTTCACGAATTCATGTTGAATTTTGTGATTATTTGTGATCATGTTCAATTTTGTGAATATTTTGAAAAATTTGCATGTAAATATATAAATAGGAATGTGAAAACATACGAATTTTTGAGAATAGGGTCGAATGTTAAGTTTAGAGTTCAAGAAATAACGACTTTTCCCATGGAGAATACCCGGAGATTATGCTTCGTGCATAAATCACTGTATCGTCGAAACTAAACGGTCAAAATTCTTGATTTTTTTATACAAACTTCGTCATACGTTTTTCTATAATTAAGGAGAAAAAAATAAAAAATCTGTTGAAAAGTTTCGGAGATATTGCGTGGACTATGAATTTTTCAACTGCTCCCATAAGATCGCGTGTAAAGCTCCGCAATTTTTGATTGTCAATATCTCGAATACGGGACGATGGAAAATTTTGAATTTTGAAAATTTGGAGAATTCTTCAGAAAAATGCTTCGTCGAGATCATTGCCTTAAAATATTTCGAAAATATCTTCAAATTCTCAACAATAAAAAAAAATTGAAGATGAAAAAAAAAACAAAGTAAAACATGAATGTGGTCCAATGACACTTTTTTCGCCACTTGAGGCATAGATCGATTTCCTTTTTAGGGACTTTTCGTTTACGAGAAATGTGCAAAAGTAAAGAGATTGAGCCAATAGATTGGTATTTGCGATATCATATTGCGCGGGAACGAGAGCAGAAAAAAGGGAGAAAAGACCACGAGGCTTTGATGCACCCAGGATCACACTCCAGTATGTGTTTTTGTTGCGGCATATCTTTTTCTATAGTTCAATATCTCATGTATGGGCGCGAGAAAAGAGCAAAACACAAAATCCACTAGCTTTATCGTTCATCGCTTTCTATCTCGGTCTCTCTCTCTCTCTCTCTCTCTCTCGCTCTCTCTCTCTCTCTCTTTCTTTCTCTTTCATCTCGTTCCATGGCGTTACGCCATCTTTCTCTTTCTCTACAAGCCAGGGTGGTAATCCTATAGGTGCTTAGCGTTAAATCCCATAATCGATAGTTTGCTTAACCCGATGCCACGTGTCGGCACGTGCTGGTGCGCCTCCATTAGCGACGAGAGACGACGAGCTAGAGAGCGTAACACACAAGCGTAAAATATATTTTACACTCACATACATCGGAAAACGATCAAGAGAGAGAGAGAGAGAGAGAGAGAGAGAGAGAAAGAGAGAGAGAGAAAGGGAGATAGCGAAGCGTGTAAAGTGAGAAGAGATTTGGGGAGCTTCGTATCTCTATGTTAATACACGAAGGGAACTTTTGGGACCATCTATCGTTTTCTTACCACCAAAAGGACGTAAATCCACTATTTAGGACCTCAAACGATCTCCTGTTGTGCCTTTTTCCTTTTATATATAGTTATATTCATGCTTGTGGAGAATTTACACTGTACTGTGGACTTTCCAATAAGGGGGTTGATTCTCTACATCAGCCAGGAATTTGACACGCCGCTACCCTGACACACAAGTTCTCAGCCCTCTATTTTATAGTGTTTTTTTTTCTATATCCCCACCTCCTTGCTTTTTGTCTTGGATTTGTACTATTAAATCATCTCTGGACTGGAAGAATTTGTATCAAAATTGACCATCTTTATCAAATTTGAGAAATTTTTCTGGGTCTAATTGACCCAGTGTGTCAGTACAGTGGCCAAATTACTTTGTGGCAACGAAGAGTTAAGCGTAAAACAAACGAAAACCAATCTATCGTTCAATCTCTTCGATGAATTTTTTTAAATTTACATGTTCGAAGTGTATTTTACCATCGAGTATTTTTTTATTTTTTCTTCTCAGTCGACAGTAATTATTTGTTCGTACACGAAACTACTAATCATCTCGCGATAAAGATAGTACAAGTTTCGGCGAAAGATCTGACAGAAGGAAAAAAAAATAAGCGACGAAAGTACACGAAAATATGTGAGAGAAAGAATTTCGGTATAGTTTTGAAATTGGATATCCAACAACTTTCTTTCTTGAATTATCGCCAAAAGAAAAAGCACCATAATTTTGATAGTGTCAGTAATTAGGATATCATTTCCGTGTCTTCGATATCTTAATTGCTAGTTTTTGGTGGTTTTTTAATTGGTAGAAAAATTTGTTTAAGAAAAAAAGTATAATTCGGGCAAGCGTATAATTCGGATCTCAAATATCTTTAAAAAATATATTTATCATCCTTTTTTTCCCTTAAGGAGGAGAAAGTGAAGGGTATCAGGAATTAGTGTATTGAAGTTTTTGTCTCCACTGCATATTTTTTTGTTTGAGCTTTCCTTTTTCCCGAAGAAATAACGAAAGTGAAGAAAAAAAGAGACGAAAGAAGTGTGAAAAGATTTACGAATATTGTAGCCAATTAGTTAGTGTTGATTTGGTGTGCTCGCGCTTCGTTGAATCTTCATCTCTCTCCCTTTTTGTCTCTTTTGCTCTCTGACGTATTTATAGGATTTTCCATGTCCGATAATATTTGTGAGCTCGCGATATGAAGGGAACGAGGAAAAATCGTTTGGTTGTTACTCCCACGCTCCGATTGTGAGACCCCGAAGGAGACGTGCGAGTTTGACCTCACTTCCTTTACGATAGCGGCGTCTCAGAGTCTGCGCGGTTTCTCCATTTTATATACGCTCTTGACGTTATGGAGATGTTTTATATTCTATTCGTCTCTCTTGTTTCTCGATCATGAAGAAACACGCCATAATCTTTGGGTCGAGAAGAAACAGCTGTCTCTCTCGCGTCTCACGTCCATTACTATTATCAGCCATTATTATTTTTTTTCCTTTTTTTTTCTTTAATCTCGTTTTGATTCAACATTTTAGTGTAGCTTGGACGCTTCTCGCGAGTTTATATTTCATTATTAATTATAAGTTACGATAATAACAACTTCCACGAGACTCGAACGCAGAACCCTCTTCAATGACATTACGAGATCCCTCCACTCGTCAAACGCTCATCGTCTAACATATCATCGACTGTTCTTTCAGTTACCAACGCCAGCAATAAACAAATGTACGATCGAATCTATAAATACGTGAATTACCAACGAACCGGAAGTCTTCGTCAATTTCTTTCACCTCCTTATCACTATTTTCTTAACTCCCTGGTGAGCATTCTCATTATATTCAAGAATACAACGATGCAGTCAATGACGCTGATACCGAGCTCAATGAAAATTACAATAAATTGACCTATATTAGAACCTCTATTCACAGAAAATATCGCAGTCATGATTAACTTTACAGACTCGAATGCACAATCTGTCAGTTTATATATTCCATTATTTAATTCAATCGTAATATTGGACGTTGCCACATTCACTTTTGGGAAAACTATACCGTCATTTTTTTAGTGGGAAACCTTTTTTTTTTGGTAAATTAACTTCTTTGTTGTTTGCCACATTATTGTAACACTGTCGGTCCCATTTTGTGGGGAAAAATAAACACATCCAAAGATTAGGAACATAACAGAATGAGGGTTTAAAATCGTATAATAAAATATGTTAAAATAATCTTCAATATCGTAAATCTGGAGGAAAAGTGTTTACTTAAAACGCTTTGGGGTCACTCAGACCCCGTGGGAGCAGCGTCGATCAAAATGACTGGAAAAAAAGAAGAAAACAGTTGAAAATGATTCTTATTTTATTAACGTTAACATTTTTAGGATTGAGCTCATTTTTTTCCTTTGATTTCACATGTTCATTGGTTCTCTATGAATTAATGTACACATTTTTCACAAAAGATGAAACTATTTCTTCTTACAGTTTTGAACTATTCAGTAAATCGGTGCCACGAGAAAATTTCTTATTTGTGGCCCGCAAGCAGGAGAATAATCAGCAGAATTTTTAGAAAATGACGTTCACACAGTTTAAAAAAATTAAAAACCCTGCTAGAGATGACAGGTAAAAATAAGATCCCATTGAAATCCGCTTTAATCTGATTGTAAACAAAAAAGTTATTTGGTTCTAATCGTTCAATTGAATTTCAATGATTCCAGCACTATTTTCGAAAGAAATGATAATAGGAACGCAAGTTTTCGTTGAATTTTCATTCTCCACATTTGAAAGCAGGCACCTGTGGCGCGCGTCCGCCATTTCGCAAAGCGTTACGACGCCATTTTGTCGACGCGACGCTTGCGGACGGTATTGCATTATTCGTTTACGATCGCCAAGAGTGTATTGCGGGTGAGCGCAATCGGTTTAATGGTCGGAATTCGAATGTATATACAAGCAATGGTTAAATGGGAACGCCCCGGGGCTTTTAATAATATCGTATTTGTACGATCGAGAAGTCGTGCTTGGACAAAGTCGTCGGGAGTATCGGAGCTGCATCTGTTACTTAAATACCGTCGTACATGTTCAGCAGTTAACGTCAACTACATGCTCGTACAATATTTGGCTTCCAAGTGCCTCAGCACTTCCGGTTTCACGACAGAGAGTTTAGCATGTGCTATCTGAGGAGTTCAAGTTCGTGTATGTTTGTGTACGATACAAGGGAACTTCGTGGACCAAGCGTGCCAGAAGCTCGTTGGAAGATTATCGTTCACTCCCACCCGCAGTTGTCCAAGCAAAAGCCCAGGCCAACTGAGGAAGTAAGTTTCAGAGGGAATAAGAGCTTCTCTCCTTCTGGCTGCTTCTCAACGTTTCTCCCTGCTCCCTGTACTATGTCCTTAACCCCAAGAAACATGTACCAAAGTCTCCAGGGTGCCGTCTATTCACTCCGCTACTTCCTTCTGTTTCCTTACACTTTTCACCTTATTTATTTCCTCGATACAACGTACTTATAAAATTGCAACTGGAAACACTCGAAATTTATTTATTTTAAATAGGATTTATCATTACAAGATTATTTCAAATCCATTCCAGAATACCAAATGAATTGTCAAATGAATTTTACGTTGGAATTCACGGTTAAAATGTCATTGTATTATTTTTTTGTGTATTTTTCGAAAAATGGTTCCAGCTGAATTGTTGTTTTTAATTGTATTTTTTTTAAGTCAATTCTTAGGATGGAAAGAAGTTTGAAACTGTTCCTCGTTGTTTTTCTGAAATTATTTATTTATGTTTATTAATCCTACACCCAAAACACCCACAAATTTTATAGAGGATGAGAATAAATGCTGAACGAATTTGTAGAGTTCTTTTTAAAAATATATTTTTGCAATTAGTTATCACGATGTCTCGATAACCAGTTGGCCAATTGAACAAAAAAACGCAACTTTATTCACAAATAAGTAAAAATAATTAGAATGAAATAAACAAAAGAATCAGATGGAAAATCGTGTCAATTTGAAAACTTATAGAAAATCTACGAAAGCGTTGGTTTTGTTGCCATTAATCATCTCGAAACTCATTCCATCTGGATCTCCATTAAGCACAAGATTGTCGTCACTGAAGAGGAACAATCGCGAAACTCAATTCAACTCATTGCAGTCTGAAGAGTTTGCTTGGTCGTTGTTTCTGCATTGGTGTACGCTCGTAAATAACATTAAAGCGAATGTAGAACTGGACACAGGGGTAACTACGTCTATTTCCGCACAGTATTCCAGGGTTCTGAAGGGGGAGGGAGGGAGGGAGGGAGGTTGTTTTGTTTTGCAGGCGACCAAACTAAAAGGGAATTTAATTCAGGTAAACTTTGAATGTGTTTGAGTTCTCTTTGCTGTTTCGGGGCCTGGAAAAGGGTGCAATGGGGATGTAGAGACTTGTCTGACTCTCTCTCTCACTCTCTCCAAATTTAACGCGTACAACGGGCAGTGATTTAAAATGACAAGGGCTCCCACCGCGATCTCCCAATGCTACCAAGACCAAACGACTACGCAACGCACCACCACTATATATTGCTTCTCTATACTTCTGTATATGTACAAATGTATTTCGAAGTGTAAAGGTAGTGCAGAGGCAGTTCCCGTGGGTACAGTGCCTCACGCTCCAGCGCTCTCTCTCTCTCTCTCTCTCTTTCTCTCTCTATCTCTCTTGCTATCTTTCTCTTTCTGCTGGTTTCCAACATACTCTCTGCGATTAAAAAACTTTCGCCCCGGGCACTGCGGAGCCTCGCGAATTTATTAGCTACGGCCCGTATAACCCCGGTGGCTTCTCGCCCGGTTACCATCAACGTACGCGCAACCCCTTTCGCATTCCGGTCGTTCCTCTCTTTCTCTTGATTTTTTTCTTTCTCACTCTCGTACCCGGTTCCAATGTGTGTATGTTATTTTTTTCTATTTTTATTTGATTTTTTTTGCTCACTCTTTTGCTACCCGAAAATTTCAACGATCACGAGCAATGAGAGAGGGAGGCAAAGAGAGAAAGGGGGTTGGGGAGCGTTTCGCGGAATCGCTAATAAACCGATGTCACCCTCGATTCATATAACTCGGACCATGTATCGCGCCCCCCCTCTCCATGCCTCTGCTTTTTTGTCTGGCTTTTTTCTCTATTGCTTTTTCAGTCTCTCTCTTTTTCTCTGGTGTAAACAAATTTTATCGCACCATTTTACCGCCACCCTGAAAAATAAAAAGTTGTATACGACAACCAGGAACGAGGGAAAGATTTTTAACAAATTTAACATCGATATTCCTCGACGAAAATATATGAAAAAATACATTTGTCCATTTTTTTTTTTCATTGTCTGAAAAAAATCAACTGCTTTTCCAAACTCGGGACTTTCAACTACTTTTTTATAATTTTTTTCATTAGAAAGTTAAATAAATTACAACGTGGATAAAAAAATTCAAAATATCCTGCTGTTCGTCGCGAAACACACGAAAAAAAGTGGAAAAAAAAAAACCCTCATTTTCCAAAGCCCTGCAAGTGCTTCGTTGATAAGAGTGTTTGTCAAAATATTTGACCAAATAAAATCAAGAGCCTGTGGGAGTATAAATACTTTTATGGAATACTATTTGATTTACTGTGTAAACACATGTACATACGAAACGCATTAAACGTGTCATCGTATCGTTGAGACGAAAAGATTGCCACGTGGCCACATGGAAAACATTGTGACAGGATTTGGTGGGTCAGTGTCCAATAAATATCTCGTTTTCTCTCGGTACAATTCTTACTTTTCTCGCTCTTGCTTCGTTCTCGATCCACGTCAATGCATATTTTTCTCACCCTTCTCGAATCTCGTTTTCTTTTTAACGACGAAAATGTTCTGAAACGTTTGATGCTTTCACGACTCGCTTTCCCGCTCGAAACATTTCGGCCAATACATACACAATTTTCTCTGCCCCTCTCTCTCTCTCTCTTTCTCTCTCTTTCTCTCTCTCTCTCTTTCTCTTTCTCTCTTTCTTCTTGTCTGAGGCCACTTTGGTGAAGACCGTTCACGCCCGTTCACGGCAGGAGTCGAAGTAACCGTTTAAAGGGATGATGGATGCACGGCACGCGACCAGCAGCACTTGCACACACGCATACACACATATATATTTATATATATATGTATGGTTGATGGGAAGAGCTGCCCTGGTCCTAAACACGTCCCTCTCCACTTTATGAAAACAAAAACTCTTTCACTCCTTGCCCTGAATTCGCCTCTCTATAATGGCGAATTTATGGGGTCATCGATAAAAGAATCCCCTCGATCAGAAAAGAATATTCTTCGAAGCAACACGCGAAACAGCTGCTCCGTCATATTTATGTATATTTTATCTTAAAAGTTAGATCGAGACGATTATTTATCGAGACAGCTTTGACGCCTTATTTTATAAATTCCAAATAGATCGAAAACCCATGGACGCGTTGGAGTTTTTTGAAGGTGGAATTATAAAGGAACAGAAGAAAATAAAATAAAAATCAACAAAATATTCATAAAATCAGGTTTTGAAATAATCATCAGACACAAATGATGGCTCACTTTTTACGATGAAATTCCAATGGTTATTGTTTTGTCTAAATTGACAGGAGAATTTTCAATTTAAGGGATTAAAAATTTGTGTCATGTCTTCAGGTCAACAAAGAATTGCGTAAAAAAAAAAAAATATTGTAAATTTAATTCGTGTCAAAAATGAACATGACGAGGGTCAATAACGATTTAAAAAACAGCCTTAAAAGGAAACTTGATAGATTATAAATTTAATTGTTTTTCGTGAAATTTAGTCATTAGGCTTCGTTCCTTTTTGACGTGTTCTTCAAAGCATCGTGGATGCGGAGAATCGAGGGGGCGAGAAAGGGTGGATATGAGAGACAATCGCTTAATAACGCCCCGGGGGCTGAGAGAGAAGTGTGGCTCACGCTACACTAGCCCGCGATAACAAACGATTCATACGTCTCAGGGGCGACGTTGCGAAATAATAGGGAAATGAATTTTCCTCTCACGGGAGATCGGAATCGAAAAATCTGCCGATCCTACGTATATTTTAACGAGAGAGAGAGAAGGAGAGAAAGAGAGGGTGGCATTTGGTGGGCGATGGTGGTGAAAGCGTTTTCGCATCAGGGCCATCGGTCATTCTCACCCGCGGAAATTCGTCTGACGTTTCTATCCTGGACCCACGAACGCCGAATAATCGTTAGTCCACCTTTTTTTTCTTCTCCACTTTCTTATACGTTATTCCCCACTTTCAAGACTTACTCGTTGACATTGAAAAAGGGCGCTGTACGATCCATCATCGCGATTGAAAATACATTGAATGGAACTCGAGACTTGTGAATGCTATTAAAAAAAAACAACGTCCACATCACTGGCCTTAGAATAATTCCATCAAGACAAAAACTGACAAAAATAACATCAAATATTTCATTAAAGTTTCAATAAATTAGAAATAATCAAGTGATTTTTGATTCGTTGGAATATTTCCAGCTTGACAATGATTCACTGTACCAATTCGAGTCAAATTTGTAAGTCAATGTATTTCATTTTTCCTTGGGCACTTGAATTTTTTCTTGAATTATGATCCTCGAGGTTTTTGGATCCACCGATTACGAATGTAAACTCGAAATTTTTGAAATTCAAAATTCGTAGTTTCCTAATTTTTTTAAACAATAACCATGATACAAAAAAGTTTGAAAAAATTCTGTCGAGTTCTTTGGACAGTAATGTGTTTGTGAAAAAAAATGGAATACCAATGATTGGAGTTGTTCAGTAGAAAATACATAATTTCATTTATCGATTATTTGTATTTGTGCAATCAACAAATATTAACCGTTCACATTTTTTTCCTTCATCACTGTCCCAAGGATCACGTGGAATCGAAAAATCGAGGAATATTTATAGTTGGAATAGTAGTTTAATAATAAAAACACTGAAAAAAAAATAGTTTCTGAACTATTGGAGACTAAATAAAACAAACTTTGCAGCTACGTTGATTATCAGTAACAACAATAGACAATAATTCATACGAGTAAGATAAAAATGAAAAAACACAAATTAATAAAATTCTGACCTCAAAATAGAAGTTTTCTCCAGTAGCGAACAAAATCATCTAGTTTTTTGACCTTTTTGTTGAAAATAATATGAAAAAAAAAGAGAAAAATCAAACTTTTCTTAACTAATTTGCCAAATACCGCGTTTTGCCTTGTGTAGGAACTATTTTGCCACGGTCTCCCCTATTTATATGACTAATAAGAATTGGTTACATAAGAGCTTATATACGTCACGGCCTGTACCTAATCGTTGTAGATATCTTCGGAGCTTATGCGACAAGATCCCTCTGTTCATCTTTGGACCTGCAGGAGTGGCCAGTCCTCGAGAATCCTGCAGGGAATCAGAACGTTCATCTTCCCTACAAACCCCATTTATATATAAAAGCCCAAATATATCTTGTAGAAAGGAAAAAAAAGTCGCTTGTCACGTTCGCCACTTTATTAACAAGCCTAGTTTTTGTATTTTATTGCTGAGATTAGAGAAATACGTTGTTGACTTCCGTTTATGTGCATTTGACGAATTTAGAGTAATTCATCGATCAGGATGTTTAAAAAAAGATTTGAGAAGCTCCAAGAAACGTCACGAATATTTAAAGTTGATTTAATACATTTTTTTTGCCGGTTAAAGTAAATTTCGACGTTGAAGTCACTTTTTTAGTTGAAAAAAATGAGGAAGAAAGTTTCTCACAACTTGCTGGATATTTTCACATATTTTAGTGACGTTCTGACAGGAGTAAATCCTGATGAGATTTGCGGCTAGTTCTGAGGCTTGTATGAGTTTACTAGTGTTTTTGGTCGTCCAAAGATCGAGGGGTTCCTGTCGTTCGTGGATGTACGAGAGTGAGAAAGAAAGAGAAAGTCAGCTAGTCATCCCTCCCGTGGCGAAGAGCAGCCCCCTAATCCCACGTGCTTGCTGGTAAAAGGCCTTCGCCAAAACATCCCTGTCGCATGGAGACACCCCTCGTACAAAAGTCGAGAATTATATTTGGATTACAAGCATTATCGCCACCAAAGTAAACTTGACTTTTATGGTCCACGAATTGTTCTAAGGGTGTCCCCTGCTTCTGATTCTTTTTCTCCCTCTAGTTTTTTTTGATTCTTCGTTTTCTTCAGCCATTTCGACTCAGCCTCGTTTCCAGTCAGGACTTTTTTTGTCTCGATTAAATCCAGACGTTGATGTTTTTCAAAGTGACAGTCAACAAAAAAAGAAGTTTAGCAAAACTAGGAAAAACCAAAGAATTTACATTCTTTCATCTGTTTTTTTTTGTTTTTGTTTCTGACTTAACAAAATACCTGAGGATAAATAAATGAATTCAAATGAAATTGATTGTTTTTACACTCTCTGGATTTATGTGATTATCGCTCGAAGAATAGATCATTTAGAGTGTATATAAACTTCGGTGAAGATTAAGACATCGAGACGCTTTCACCATCGTGATGGGCCATCGCCATTGTTGGATTCCGACAGTGGGAGGAGGCACGCTCCAATAAAGAACAATGTACATTAAATACATACGTACGTTCTCATCCGTATGAACTTTCCTCCTCAACTCAGTGCAATATGGCCGAAACGCGAAGAGAAAGAAAAAGAGATAAGAAAAAAGAAACGATCTGGAGAATTAAGATTTCCAGGAGTGACGGCGCGCCTGCATCCGTATAACTATATATTTAAAAATCAATGTGTATATGTATATGTATATAATGTTAAAGGGCGCGTTCCTCTGTCGGCTCTCTGCAGGCTTCTTTGCTCACTGACAGCCAAATAAAGGACAAATAAATTAAGTTAATATGGCTATCCTGATGCCAAACAGCCAGACCAACGTCTTGCATCCATCTTTTTCTTTTCTTTATTCTTTCTCATTCCTTTCTCTCTCTTTTTTTCTTCTTTTATTCATATATATAGATAGATACAAACTATTTGGAACTTCATACGTAATATTAACGGTTTTGGACTCCGTCTCCCCTCCTTTTTTCCCTCCTCTCCTTTTTTCCTCCCGTTATATTATCTCCCGCAGCCTCCGTTATTCATTCCTCAATTCGTTTCTTCCTTTCTCGCTCCCCCAACCTCCTTCTTTTTCCAACCTTATTCGCCTCTTCCTTGCTCCCTTGGCTCTAATGCTCCTTTTTTCTCTCTCGCTCCTTTCTGTCCTCGTTGACGCTCAGCGCACGCCTGGACCATTGTCCGATGGAATTTGTAATTTAGATTGATACGTCCACGAGCCGCCAGAGAATGAACCCGCGGCTTTGTCTTCCTATTCATACAATAATTACCAAACCAAGAGAGACCGATGTAAAATACTAGTTTCTTAACGTCGTTACCACTTAATTAACCACGACGTCTATTTTGACAGCTCTGACCATTTTCGCCCCCTAATTAATCAATTTCATTATAAACACTTGTTTTTATTCAGGCAATCGAGTTTTAATCGAAACCACGATTTCGTGTACACATTTTTCATTCATTACTAACAATTATCGTGAATTTCATTCGAAGCCAGACCAAAAAACTTTCAACTTCTTTATAAATAATTGAAAGTTCAACGAAATAAATTGAAACAAGTTAATCAGTGAATTAACTTAATGATCGTTAGAAAATTTGACAAGAAAAGGTTCAATCGACGTCATTTTTTTCGTAGAAAGTCACAAATGATAAAAATAATTGAATGAGAACAGTAAAATACGTTTTAGCAAAAAATAAACAATTTTTTCATGCCAACTGCATGTTTTTTTGACTTCTCTTCCTTTTACTTTATCATCAGAATGAAAAATCATAATAAAATGTCATCATTATCGGTATTGAACTAGAATGTAATGAATTATGAAACATAACGAAACCAGGACTGTCGCAGTTAAGCACAGTTTTCATCTAATCTGTAAAATTATTCTTCGAAACGCGTAAGATACATATTGTAACTGTAATTGGCTAAAAAGAGCGAGGAAACGAGGGAACAAGGATTTTTCTGCGGTTTAGTGAGAACGATTTATGATGATTAAACGCGTTGTTGGTTCGAACTCGGAAGACACGAGGACAACGCACTATATTTCAATGCTATTATAACGGCGATGGTGGCAATAACTAATAAATTATTAGGCTTCGACTGGAACGAGGCTCCACCAAGTAATAATCAGCAAATCATTTAACTCGTTCGTGTTCAAAAAAAAAGGAAAAAAAAACATTACATTTCTTTGTACCGTGTTCTCAGTGTAAACTTTTGTAAATTATGATGACTCGTTCAACACGCAACAAAAGCCTCAATTACATTTTGAATACATAGTAAAAAATAAAGAAATAAAAACATTACGAGACTGAATTAACTCTGTTGAGTTATCGATTGAATTAGAAACGTTTAAATAATTATACCTCATTTTTTAAACGTTCCACGATTCACATTATTCAATAGTACGATTTAATGTTTCCGAAAAATATTTTCACTAATTGTTTCCGAAGAAAATTTTCTATCAAAATGAAAGTATTGGTAAAATTGAAAAATTGATTACATTTCAACGACGTTGTTATACTCACGATCAAATCATGTCCCGATCGAAGCTCGGCCCTTTATCGACACACTGGGTCATTTTGACCCAGACTCATTTTTTCGCCTCATTGTTTCTTTTTTTTTTTCCTCAGAGCATTTCTTTGGTTCGAAAAATAGTATTTTTCACCATCAAGTCTCATCACTTGTTACTTAAAATCCTAATTTTTGCAAAATTCACAATTTGCAATCATTTTTTAATGAATTGAATTTGACGTTTATTGAATTTTTATGATGCACACATGTTGAGGAATGTTCAAAGTGTACTCCAAATTATCATCAATAAAAACCAATGGAAAAGCTGTTGCTGACAAGCAGCTGAAATGCGCTCTGGGTCAAATTGACCCAGTATGTCAATGCTTCATCAAAAATGAAGTGTCTCAAAAAATCGTCAAATAAATGTTCAAATAAATGTGACATCCCTGCTCAACCGATTGATCGATTTGTACGAAAAAAAAAAATTGACGAGACCAACGGGAAAAAAATGAATAAAAGTGGAAACAATTATCCAGCTGTGCGTAAATCTTAATTAGAAAAGCACCGCTCGCAATCTCATTCGAGTTCCTCATCAGCTCATGGTTGAATATCTCTCTCCGTCTCTCTCTCTCTCTCTTTCTCGTTTGCTCTTTCTCCGTCCGGCCATGGTTCTATCTCGTTGGAAGTAGCGAATGGTGATGATGGCTTGGGGAAACCGAAAATTAGCCCCAGCAGAGAGACGTACGTGCCACGAAAAGATAGAGATAGAGAATTAGATGGAAAAGCCAAGAGGGTACATCCGAACGTATATGTATATGATCACCAGTGTATTTCAGATACAAATTATATCTATAGCTCTCACCTTACGTATATAAGGTCCTGGTCCAGCACAGAGGGCCAGAGACTCATCCAGTTAGCCACTACTATCAGTTACACTATTATCTCGTGTGCACTGGCTACTCGCTCCCATAGCAAAAGCCCCGCGCACGATTGTATCACAAATCCCTCCCTCTCGGTCCATTCGTTTCTCCTGTGCATAACGGGTGTCCCAATTATTATTTATACCCCAATTAATTTATCAACATCGACCAGCTGTTCAAACTAAAGGCAAATGATTAGGGACAATCGAACGAAAATTACGATTTCGATGATCAATCTTAGGTGATTTTTGTTGTGAGATTTTGCTCCTGGGAAGCAGGCAAATTGGTCAATTCGACTTTTCGGTAATTTGAGAGAAAGAATTTTTTTGAATTTTTTATTTCCATACCGTTTCTGGATGAATATTTGTTTGTTAAAAATTTCTTCAGGGTCGTTATGTTCTCCAAAGAATTTGTTTGAATGACATTTACAGTAAAATGGAATAAAAAAATGGTTTTGAACCTGAGATATTCGTTGACACAGGCAGCGAATTGTAAAAGTCCAACAATCGGCTTGTTGAGCTCATTAAAATGGGCGATTGGATAAGTTGGAGTTGTCAATCACTGAGACGTACATGAAAGAGGATGTTTCCGGATTTGGCACCCGTTATAGTTAGTGGAAGAGGAAGAAAAGGAGGAGGAGGAGCAGGAAGAGGAAGATAGGACGAAGGGAAGTTGCAGGTTGAAGCGGTCGAGAGGTTGGAAGGGGATTGGAAGGGGGAAGCGGAGGTGTAGTCCGGTATAGGTTCTCGGAGCAGGAAGGGATGAAGGTAATTAATTGCCATGGCAACGGGGGAGGTGTGCGAGGCTATACCATCGGGCTATACCAAAGCATCCCCTTTCCCTCTTTTCACCCCCGCGTTTCGCTTTAACTGAAATATGGCGCCCCAGCACCAAATTCCTCGCGCCTCTCACTCCCTCTTCAGGTCTCTCGCGCCAGCGCGCCAAGGTAAATCGAGAACGATAGAGCAAAACGTCACCAAAAGCTGTAAGAGCAACAGAGAAAACACACAGATTGACTGCGAGGTCCCTCCCACATCGTGCGATATCACGACAGAGAAACGACAGAGTATCGATTCGCGAGAGAGACGAGATATTGCACCCCCTGGACGATTCAACGTTGAAAATTAAATCCACCATCATCTATATTCATACATGTTGAGGAAGTGTAGCATATTTGGAATAACAGCTTGATTTTAAGCAATCGAACATACATTATACAGGAGATGGGAGAAAAATTACTACGATTAAGTGTTCAACTAGTTTATGTCAAGTTTTAATTATGGTAAAACTCAAAAATAACCAAAAAAAAAAATAAGAAATTCGTCAAAATTTCATTTGATCAGACAATGATGTTAATTTACATTTGATTCAGGGTTCAGGTCAATTGGAATAGAACTATAATGATGACGTGAGTCGTGATAAAGGTCGTTTTGATCTTGTAGTTGAAAAAAAATTAGTACAAAGCCATAAACGGTGAAACCATGACTGAGTACTTTAAACTATGTACGTATGAATTTTTCCCTTAGATTTAGTCGTCAAAAGTGATGGAACTTGCACCAAAAAAGTGGTGGAAGTCAACGTTCTGTTCTTCTGGAAAAAGTGTCGCAAATGTCAATGAATCTGCTATTTTCTTAACCTTTTGTTTGTTGAGCAATCATACGCATACTCAGTGTGTATTTTTTTATTTTTAGCTGACTCTGTTTCGTTGTGTGGGCGTAGACGATAAAGATATTCTTCCTCGAGTACGGAAATAAAGACAATTTCGTAGGAAGATGAAAAATATTGTGCGATCAGAATACAAATTACTAATGCAATATTATTATACAATATTATTAACACAATACAGAAGAAAAAAAATTAGATCGTTGGTACAGATTTTTTTTCAACTCTTGGTTCACACAACTAAATATCGCCACTCCGGTGACACACTGGGTCAAATTGACCCGAAGAGTACTTCTTCCGCCTGTCATCAGCAGCCCTTTGGTTGGTTCCTATTGAAGATCATGAATAGTTGGTATAAAAATAACTGAAGACATTGATTTTTTGGGAAAATTGATGCATTTCACTTGAAGAATCATCATTTTTTTTTCTATCAATAAAAAAAAATAGCGTTACAAGGTAATTTCCATTCGGCGAACACGTGAACTTGGTTCATTATCGAAACGGAAAAAACGTTAATTGACACTAAAAAATGAGTCTGTCCCGAAATGACCCAGTGTTTCAGAAAATCCTGCCTTGATCCAAATGAAGTTTCAATTATTTTTGGATTGAAGTTCGAAATGTCATTTAGCTCTTGCGCAGTTCTCGAGAAATCAATTGAACGCAAATCTTTGGTGAATCATCTTAAACTAATCAAACTCCAATGCAATCACCAAAAACCAAGGAAGATCACGAGTTTTCGATCAATGGATTTTGATCGATTGAAACGAATCGAATCTATTATCACGTAGTTTCCATCTAAATCGTCCTCAAGAATTGACGATCCTGCCGGAAAAATATGACCAGCGAGCTATAAAATGTTGTTCTATATCTTTATCAGGTTCTCTTCAAAGACTCTCACGCAGCGTTAGTACATTTTTTTCGTAATTCATTGCTGCTTGCGGCTTGAACCCCTGGATCCCTGTTGCACGTCCTTCTTTACCCCGTCTCTTTTGTTTTTACGATCCCGCTCGCGATGTGAAACGTTTTTATTCTCGCGAGAGAAGTTGCGGTGCTCAAAGTACTCGAGCGAAGGAAGCTTCGCCATTTTCGAGCTCTCTCCCTCTCTCTCTCTCTCTCTTCTTTCTATCTCTTCCTCATCCCTTCTCATTCTCTCTCTCTTTCCTTCTCTTGGACGCAGACATAGTTGCTCTTTTCTGACGTCTCTTTGAAGGGAAAAAGGGAAGGAAGAGAAGGGAGAGGGCACACGCGGCGTACAGAGAAATAACAAGGATGTTTCGCGAAGTGGAGAGCGTAATGAAGACCTCAAGGCGCCGCGCCTCGGCGATAATTACAGGGAGGCCAATCCTTACAACCTTCTAAAGGCTTAAATGTTAAACGTTATACGGCCCCGTCGTACTGACGTTCTTCCCCGTGATAAAGAAAGGGACAGAAAGACAGGGTCAAAGAGAGGGCGAGAATGAGAGAAAAGTCTCGCGCGCACGACCAACGCACCATCACCGGTAGCTTTTATGGGCCACGCCAGAGTTTCGAGTGAACTCGAACCCTGGATAACAGACACGAGCCTTTCAAACCTAACAAAGACAGAAAGCTTTTTTAACGGCTGCTTCAACCGCCTGTTACAGAGTTCGCTACATTTTCGCAGCCTCCACCTCGAAAAATGTCTTCATCCGAAACAAAACAGCCTTCGAAAAGGCATCTTAACTTTTATAAAATGTTTTTCGATTCGTTTTTATTGAATTTGAGCCTCGAGATGGAGAAAACTTCTCTAGTTTTTTTTTATTACGTCAACAACAGTGACAATTATTCAAACAAAAATTTATTTTATCGCATCTGTGCTTTAAATGGTGAAAACAATTAAGGGAACTACAGAAATTCTCTATTTTTGGTGCTTCCGCGTTTAGCTGAGAGACGAATTGTTTCGCAAAACAATTTTTTTTTTTGTAACTTTCTTTATTTTTGTAATTACGGTTCAATATTTTATCATCATTATGTCATTTTTTTCTCTACACTGACTTCAATGCCAAGATTATTAAAAAATCATTCCATATAATTAAATATCCCGTTGCAAAGATATAAAATTTATAATTTCATCTACATAATAGTTGAATAAAAGGATATTTAGAGCCGAAATAATATCGTCTTGTTGCTGTGAAATAAAGTTTTTTCCACAGAGCAGTTTAAGAGGAAAATTTGCGTGAAATTGATCGATTATCTTTTACTCTGGTGCCCGAAATTAAAATAAATTGTAGCAAAAAAAAAAAGATAAGTAAGAAAGAAGTCAAATTGGAGCTACAATATGGTAGTAATATAAGTAATAGTCGTTCTCTTTTCTCCGCTTTGAGGCTCGTCATATCCGTTCACCATTTTTCAAATTTCGAGCCAGCAAACGGACGCGGCTCTTTTCTTTTCGCCCCTTATGGACGAATTTTATCGTCCAGTTTGAGCACGAGTATATATTTTCTACGCTCTGTAGATGGTCAGACATCAGGAAGGCCTGAAGGCCCTCAAGAAACGCTAGCGCGCGCCTCTCCCATTCTGTCTCTTTTTCTCTCCATTTTTTTCTTTCATTCTCTCTTTCTCTCTCACTCACTCTCTCTCTCTCTCTCTCTCGCTCTCTATCTTTCACTCTTGGCCCCGCTATATAGTTTACGGTCGCAAAACCTAAACCGCAAGATGCCTCGTCGTTTTTTGCGGCATCACTGAGAATTGCCCGTAATTCTCTACTGATGGAATACTACTTTGCTCCTGCGTAACTCGCGCCCAACCTGACCTGAGAAAATCAGAGTGCGTGCCAAAGAAATTTTCATCCTTTTTTTTTCAAGGGTCACAGACTATTTATTTTTTTCAATTATACCGAACTAATTCATCATAAAAAAGAATTATTTTATTTTATTGGGAGCAATAAAAATGGAATTTGAAATTGTATTAAAAGCCGAGAAAATTTGTGCAATTCGTATAATGCGTGGAATGTTTTTATTCAATGGTTTTTGTTCAAAAATTCTTACGAATCGATGGCATTTTGCAGTCCTGGAAATAAATTGAATGTCATTCCGACGATTTCTCAAAAATCAAAAGACTTTTCCTCCAAAACGGTGTTTTTGAAAACGATAACGATTTTATCTTGAATATTGGAAGCCTCATTTAGATCACGTTTGAGTTTGGATCAGAAATTGATTTTTAAAAATTCAGCCTCAACAAAAATCGAATACAAAATGGGTCGAACTTTGAGCAATGATTAATTTCTAAGTTTGGGAATCGTTTTCAAAAACGTCCGTAAGCACAGAGCAATTGCAATTATCAAAATTTTCTGTTTTATTTCAACGTTTGTCATTCCATGAAGTCAATATTAATTGCTTCGAAATTAATGATTAAAATAATGGAATTTTGTTGCTTGAGTAGAAGTTCGTTTCGTACACAAATCTGAATTGTAATTATAAAAAATTAAAGTCATGGAAAACCGTGAGATACAAAAATAGGTCTGCAACAATTTTCCAATAAAAGTTACAAAAGTTTTTTTATTACGATATCCTCCATTTATTGGAACGATAATTATTATTATTTTTCTTTAACAATAAACTTTAATTACAGATGTAATAAATATTCCGATGATTTTATTTGGATAAAGTATATAGCGCTATCAATTCGATCTCGTTTCTGTCTCAATGTTCGAATTAATACGTCAACAAGGTAATGGACTTGTACATTTGTTCCTACGGCGAGAAAAAAAGAAGGTATTCCAACAGCTTGTTAGACGTGTTAATAGTAAAGCCGTTTGAATAGTAGACACAAAGTTATTGTGTAGTCAATGACGGTGTTACACGAGCTCCTGCTGCAAGGAATCTTTCCGACGGGCACCCCTCGAGGAAACATTCATTTGTTACCGTACGACCAAAGAGACCTCTTCATTCTTCTCTCGACGCACAATTTGTGGCTTTCTCTTATTTCTCTCGCTCGCTGGCCACAAAAGCAATCGAAAAAACCTTGTAACCACCGCGGTCAGCAATATGCACAAAACGGTCCATTAATAACGATTCAAAAAAAAAAAAAAAAAACAAATCGTCTGCAACCACAAACTTGTGGTTGTGCTTGTTATAAATAATTATTAATATTTTGCAATTAGAATTCTGCATACATTTCGATTTTAGTTTCCAAACAATTTCAAAATGTAATTGCAAGACATTTTTTTTCTACTCGTCTATTTTTATAATTTTTCCTTTACACTAAAATACAAATTAGCAAAAAAAAAGTCAAGTCTAATAATCAGATCTGTCAAAAAACCAGAATTTAATTTCAACATTTTCGGAATTTGCAGTACAAATTAATTTTTTTGAACAAAAATTAAACCCAAATATGGCTTCCACTTGTTTCATGAAGCCTCATATATTTTTTCAAAGTATCAGTGCAAAGCGATCGTAACTCCGGGACCTAATTTATCTTTAGTCACAAAATCTGGATCATCAAATTTTCACGATTTTTTTCGTGATTCTCATAAAATAATAATTATCCTCTCAAAATTCCGTGACGCTTTATCACTTATTTATAAGGAAATATATACACAATGAAATGTGCGTATAGAATAATTCGATAAGGGTGACGAGTGAACATGTGGCCATTGCGGGGGTGGGCGAGGTTCAAAAGTCAATGCTCGTAGAGTTTTTCCTTTCTTCTCTCTCTCTCTCTCTCTCTCTCTCTCTTTCTCTCTCTCTCTTTCTCTCTATTCCTCTGCCTGTGCATATAATATATATGTAGAAGAATATGCATGTATGGTACGTACCCTGGCAGGAAAGGTCGAACGACGGAAACGTGAATCAGTGCCCAAGGTGCTCGTAAATCTGTCGACCCTGAAACATCCCAGGAGCAACCCTCTGCAGCATATCGGGTGCGATTGTACCACGTACGAATGCACATACGCAGCATTGCTTCGCAAAACCGCACCAACCCTTGTGCCTACTCGGCTACAAAAACATTCCGTTTCCGCCCCCTCCGCGATTTCCCCTTCTACGAAGATCCAGAGAGCCTCATAATGTTGGTGAACAAGTGTTATGGTATGGCTTATAAGTGAATGCCGCGCCCTCTAATCGGAAAATACGATCACGATTGTCGGGTAAATGTATGTACGCTCGGGATAGGGGTGTTTTTTGTTCAGGGATGATTTTTCCCGTAGGATCCTTTTGGTTTAATTTTTTTTTTTTCACATTTTTTATATTTTTTTTACCGATTTATTAAAGTTCAAATGAGATAGTTTTGGAAACGTTGACTTTTTTTTATGAGAATCGATCTTTTTTTTTTTGGAGAGCAGCCGATTTTTGGTCTCTAGGGGTCGCTTGTTTTATTGTCGTCACTGTTTATGAGTATTTTCTTTTTTTTTACCTTGCATTTGTGAAACTTTGCCGAATATATTTTACAGTTTTTTTTTTTATGATTGGAGGCCACGACAGATTGTGTTTTTGAATTTTCTAAATGAACTCATAAAATTGATTTAACAGCTTCCGATCGCTGGTTCATCCCCATCGGGGAAGAAAGACAAAAAAATGTTACCATCTGACAATGCAAATGTTAAATCATCCTTTAAATCGCTGTCATTGCGGGACTTACGGAATCTGACATTTTTGCAACTTTGTATTATGTAACTGCTATTCCAACGGAAAATACCGAGTTTATTGGTTTCGTAAGTTTCTTCGGACATTGATAAATGTAAATAAAAAAAAAACGATTAATCATCATTTGTTAATTGGACAAATTCTGAATAAATAATCGAATTCCGTGATTTTTCGTAAAAACATTTATTTTCCACAAAACTACCATAAACATCGGAATGCCAATTTTTTCACAAATTCAATACACTCCAACGAACTCTACATAATTTTTTCAAAACTATTCAAACAGTCGTTCTCGTTGAAAAAAAATAAAGAAAGAGTTAACTTTGATCCTTCGCATTTTGAGGAACAGGTTCCCAATCATTAGAAAAACTAAAAATCTTCGAAGACTAAAAACCAAGTGAATTGCACCCAAGGACATATGGTTCAAAGGGTTAAATGTGAAACCTCCAAAAATTCGATGATGCCGGAAAATTAATTGTCGAGTCTCTGTTAATTCAAATGTACGAAGTTATGGAAAGGCAGTGTAATGTATTATTCATAAATTCATTGAACAGGAGCAGATAGATTGAGATTTCCGTTTAATTAATCTTCATTGACTTTGTCAGAGGAATACATAGAGCCAGGGAGACATACTGTTAAAAATACGATCGTGTATCCGCATATAACTAAAATGAACGTATATTCGATCGGACAGCAATCGTATCGTCGGAATTACGAAGGGAGGGATGCAACGAGAAGAAAATTAGCCGAGATATCGGGATTTGGAGAGGCGAGTGAGACAAAGAGACGTAACTAAATGTGTCCTTCTGTGTGTGTGTGGATTTCGGAGCCTGTATTTTCACCCCTCGCAGTGGTGGTGCTCTCTTGTCACATGGGGAGCATAAGCTCTTTCTACCTCTCACTCTCTCGATGGCGGCGACGGCCACAGGGCTTAGCACCCTCGTATCCAAGTATCACGTAAGCTCGTTGGGGTGATTTGCTAAGCCCGCTAACAAATAGAACGATAGATGGCGACGTTTCAACCCTCCCACCCCTTCTCCAACCAAAACTCTCGGAGCTTTCTCTTCGCACGAAATATATTTATATATAAAGCTCTTCCAACTCGAAAACCACCCCCGACACCAGTCGCCCCCGTTGCTATCTTTCACCTAACAACATATATATATTTGTGTGTGTGCGTGTAGAATAAAAGAGAAGAAAAAAGAACAAACGCCCTGTCTTTATATACCGCGCCTGGACGAATTACACGCGGATCATCAAGAGAGCAGTGAGAGACGCTCTCTTCGATTCTCCCGTCTCTCTTTCTCACTCTATATATTCGACATACTCAACGAGGGCCATTACCCAACGAATCTGTTCGGCTCTTTGGCTCTACTGCTATTAACCGCTCTTCGCTACCACAACTATATTACTTTTCTTTTCCTATATACATGGAAATTCGTCCCATTTCGAACCGGTCCATTCACCTTTTGCACTTCCAGCCTCCGATCAATCGATCATTTGAACGTAAATCAATGAAACACCATTTATCGTTGCGACACACGTTACTCTGAAACCATCCTCGTAATCGAATTATCTTTTGTCTAATTCTCCTGTCATTAGCGACAATGGAATTTATAATTTCTGTTTGGGTTTGTTTGTTTTTTTTCACACACAATGTGCCTCTTTTCATGAGAAGCAAAGATCGACATTGATTGTTGTGCATAAAAGAAACCAGAAACACATTTAAGGACCTCATTTGATTTTTTTTTTCCATGAATTTTTTTTTTCGATCCAAAAAATTCCATAATCGGTTCTATTGAATTTCGTTTATTCAAATAAATCATCTGAGAACGAAGGAATTCTTCAAATATTTCACTCCCATTTTTTTTATAACATTTTTGGACACTCCAAAATGGATTTTTTATTCTTCGATGAAAATTAACAGAATGGCAGTTATTTTTAAATCAAACAATATAATAATTATAAAATAAACAACAATAAACAAGCAGTCAACTTTTCCATTTGTTCAACAGTTATTCGTTCAAACAAATATTAAATTCAGAAATGAAAAGAAAGATTAGTCGAAAGGGATGTTTAGAGAACACTTTACCTCGCCAACCGGTTCAATCCTTTTTTATAAGTGACCCAAATAATTCGAATTTTACGAACAACATTTACCAGGATGTTAATGAGAATCTAGATTTTGAAAATTTTATACTAAAAATCTCTCTCGATTCTTTTTATTTGAATAGTGTTATTGGTGGTGATTTCTTATTAAAAATGATATTTCTACGGTCAATCTTATATCAGCTTCCGACGTGGCTTATAAATATATTTATAGTCGTAAATGTATCGAGGCTGTCTCTCGAACAGCGAGAGAGTTCTCTGGAAGTCGCGCCGGATAATAATTCAAACCGATTAGCCGTGACACGCTCGCGGTCGCTGGGCAATTAGCGATCGAATTAATTAGTCCATTATCTCTTGCGGTGTGCACATATGCACATATATCTATATATATATTATTTTCTGGTGTACGAGCGTTGAGAAACGAACGAGAATTGCAGCAAAGGACGAGCGAGTGAGCGATCGTGATCAATTTCGAATATATATAAATATTTATTGATGAATATATAAATAAATATAAATAATAATAATTTGTATAATAACCAATAAATTTGTAACCATAATTATGAATGACATGTTTTATATTTCATTTATCTTTATCTACATAATGAATCTTTGATAAAATAAGTTTTAAGATTAAAAATAAAATCTTAATTTTTTTGTTTTTTATTTACTATTTCTATTTACCCTTAATTTCTAATTTCTTTTGACAAGGATTTCAATTCGTCTCACAACGTTCTCCATAAACCTATAAATTTCGGGAAGTGAGATAAAAAATGCACGTTTCGAGACAAAAAGATTGAGGGAAACATTATCAAACAGAAAGCACAGCCTGCACTTGTACACGACCATAAATAATTATCATCAATTCCCAGTGACGTATATTATTCACTATCGTGCACAAAAACCTCGTTACGTTTTTTAATGTTCATTAATATAATTAAAAAAAATGTTACTCGTATCTCGACCTCGTTGTATAGATAATGACTGTGATAAAAAAAAGTGAATCTGAATTTTTTCGTCCACGGAATCATAATGACGAGCATCTCTTTTAATAAACTTGGCATTGTCATTTTTTTTCCAAGCAATCTCAATTTTAGTGTCGAATCATAAACATAGTTGCCTTTTATTAGACTGTTTTTTAAATTTCATTTTCAATTATTCATGCCTTTTTATTTATATTTTGTTTACTTTGTCATTTGAGTCGCGCTTAATTGACCATTTTATTCAATTTTTCATTCACATTCTAATTAGGCATTTCATTCGAAATTTCGATTATATTCTGTATTTAAATTTTGGCATTTATTTAGATCGTGTGTTTGGTAAAAACGTTGCATTGTGTCAGGTTTCATTTGCAAATTATGTCGGAAAAAGTTTTTTTTTAATTAAATTTTAATGGAAATCTATATAAAAATTCTGAATGTATCGAAAAAAGTGATGACTGGTGAAATATAATCGCCTCATGATTAGAAAAGCCCATAGTTCATTAAAAAAAAAAATATACATGTATACGGAGAAGGTAATAAAATCGTCGTCACGATGTTGTTTTTTTGTTTCTTTTTTTATCGTTCTCACTGGTCCAGAGAAGTGTCTATAAAACGAATATTTGGTTCTCTCTCTGCCGGTGCTTCGTGATCGTCGAACAACTCCGAGCTGTGAGCTTAGGAAAAGGCAATTATCCCCGCACTAGCGGAGGGGAGTGGGGGAGAGAGAGAGGGTGGGATGATGTTGGCGAAACTCTCGGGATTGAGAAAATTCGTACGCGAACTGCGAGCACCGCGAGAGAATTCAACTTGTGAAAATCCGGACATATTGCTACAGGAGTCGGGGGATGCTTTGCGGCTGCCACCCCCGTCACACGGTCTGCATATAACGCTACGCTGCTAAGGGTACGGAGTAGGGGCTTGAATTCTCTCGTACAACCCCCTTCAGCTCTCTTTTCATGGTGGTTTCCTCATAAATAAAAATAACTATCGTACGCGATGCGCGACGGGACCCTCACCTCTGCACATCCCCTCCAGGGGATACATACGCAATATTCTCCAACCACCCTTATCCTTGCTTCGCATATATAGACATATTCATGTGTTTAAAATGTAGACTTTTTTTCTATCCTATCTCGCACGCCCTACGATCTTTTTTCACTCTTCCCTGTCGTACTCCATTTTTCCTAATTTCACGACCATATACTCGCGCGCTCGAATATCCACGAATTAATCGAACCCCCTCCCAACTGACAAACTCGCCATTATTTTTTTTTCTTTCATACAACTGCAGGTAACGAGTAATTGTTCGATGCTTTAACCCTTTGAACCATCAGATGGGACTCACGTTGGTTTTTGCACGTTCTTTTCGCGGTTTTTCATTATTAAAATACTATTTCAACGACAAACACAGAATTCCTTGATTCCATATGCTCCTGGAGCATTTATAAATAAATTAAAAAAACAGTTATTTTCTGTCAATTGCACAAATACCGCGGAATTGAATAATCAAACTTTTTAGTTTGTTATGAAAGATTTTTTTTTTACTAAACTACTTTGAAAATCTAAATGACAATTTTTTTACAGAATCAATATACTCCAAAGAATAGTACAGAATTTTTTCAACATTTTGTGTCCAGTCGTTTTCGTTTAAAAAAATGAAGAAATATACAATTTTCGGTGAACTCCGCTTAACTCAAGAGCAGGGCAAAAAGACACAAAAAATTTGATCACCTCGCGTAATAACTTAATTTATTGCTTTTTCAAAACTCATAAATGGATCATTTTTTTATGCCGCAGCAGTTTTTTCCTTATTCATCAATCTTTCGTGTGCAATTTGTCTCGGAGTTGCATGTCCAATCGCCAAATGTGATTTGTGCATGAAGTTTCATTAAATCTGTGAATGCGATAAGATAAAACGCGAAGTTATATCAAGCCGGATGGAAATCTCCGAGACGGTGAATCGCCGAAAGAATTAAAAGGAGAGAAGGGTAGGATCGAGGAAAAAAAATACATAGGGCAGCGTTGCGTGTGCATATGGTGTGTGGCTGGACCGATAACGCGAGCAAGCTTTAGGCATATTATACAACGCGTTACGTATATACGCGAGAAGGGAGATGCTTTGAAGCAAAAGCCACCCTGGCGTTGCCCCTTGACTATTTCTTTCTCTCTCGCTCTCTTTTTCCCTTGCACTCTCTTTTCGTTATGGGACCCTTGGGAATTCAGCCCTCCAGCTACCCAACGAATCGACTAAAACACAAGCTTTCTGGTTATCCAGATTACAAATACATTCGCATTTGTATTGTAGAAGTGTAGAAACGTTTGCATATAAAATCGAAAATCCTTCGTGACGTTTCTCTTTATTGCTTTTTCATTGTATTTTTTGCTTGTTTTATCATCAAATGTTTGTTGCACATTCATTCAATTTTCTTCCGTCAGATACTAAAAGTCATCTGTCAAAAAACGTTTTGGGGAACCAATAATTCCAGCAGATAATTAATTCGAGTTTTTAATGAGATTTGATTCTGAATAAATTGTTTGAATCCATTGTTCAAATTGATTGACACAGGCCATTGAATTTTCTGCATTTTTCTCCCTTTTATGGTTCAACGTAATCATTGTTTTTGCGTTAACAATCATTTTTAAAAAGGTTTTCAATTTTTTGACGTTTTTTTCTCGGTATTTTGAGAAAAGTCCAAAGTTTGAGTGTCTCTTGTGACCAAATGTTCAGATGCGAGAGTCAGCAATCCATTTGTTTTTATAATGCGAAACAGGGTTAAGGAGGCTGAAACATAGCGACCAGAAAAAAAAAAAAAAACAGAAAAAACAGTTTGACGACATCGAAAGTGTTTGGGAATTTGCTAACTCGGCAAAAATATGTTTGGGATTTGTTTCTCGTCTTTGCAAGTGTCCAGCGGGGATACGTCCCCGAGTTTTCTTGGGATTTGAAGGGAGTTGAGGAATTCGTCCCCCCTGCGATCAGGAGTCGATCTTTTTGCGTTGCCTCGTCGGGGATTTCGCTTTTACGAGCTTATATTGTGAATGTACATATATATATACTTGGACCAGTCATCGATGGAGGACCGAAAAATGTATAGAGATGGGGCGAAAACTACCCTTATTCAAGGGGAACCTTTTTCTCCGTCCTTTCTTCCTCTCTTGCTCATTTCTCTGCTGTTTTTTTCCTTCTATCTCACTTTTTATTGCCCGTGTTATGCGGTCAGAAGGCATCACCGCAGTTTTTCCGTTCTTCCAAACACACGGGAATCGAAAACGATAAACCCCAAAATGCATATACACTCTACATACATTTAGATGTTATTTTCATACCAAAATTCTATCCTCCAACGTGACCGATCTGCCGAGTTTATTTTTGTATTAAAATACGTATATATTGTCTCCCCAAAATAGTGACATATTTTGCCTTTGCTATACTTGATCTATAAATCTACATACATATATATTTATATATATAAATCGAGGTACATTAAGTATTCAACGATTCGTGCGACATATTAGTCGTCTGACGATCAATAAATTCAACTTTATTATATAGTACATGACTTTTGGGGGGTACAAAATACAATAACGAAAATATCCCTTATGTTTATTCCCCCTAAATAACCGAAATGGTGACAAGTTTATTTTCCAATTTTATTTGTTTCTATTTTCGTATTTTTATTTATTTTACGAACGCTTTTTATGGTTTTCTGTTTTTCTATTTATTCACGTCGTTTTTAAATCGTAGTGAAATTTTGACGATACGTCCACGTCACTATTACGAAACTGTGTATACAAATTCAAACGGATTCACTATCACGTTTTTGAGATATTGGCAATCAAAGAATGTTCAGTTTTACACACGTTCTTGTGGAGAACAGTAGAAAAATTCACATTTTATTGAACAACTGCGAAAATTGGGTACAGATTTTTTCCCATTTTGCTCAATTAAAGAGGAATTTATGACGAAGTTTTTCTTTGAAAATCAAACATTTTGATATCTTTTAGTTTCAAAGATACAGCAATTCAATGTATAAGCTCTTTTAATTAGGTTGGAAAAGTGGAAATGTGGAAAAATTTCGCGAAAGTTATAGATTTTTACATTTCTTTTAGAAACAAAAACCATTATGATTGGATTATTTTGCAGTTTACATCCAAGTTTTTGAAAATAAAGCCAAGAGTCAACTTTTGAACGTGACTGTGGCGAGACTAAAACTACTTTGTGGTAAAATACAGCAAAAGTCCCTCTTGATTATGTTTATTTTCGACTAAAAGGATAACACGTATTTATTAACGTATAATATTTTCAAATTTATTCGTTTCCAATCTAATTTTCTTTAACAACGAATATTTCTTGTAATTTTTGTTTATTACATAGAAATATATTTGGGCACTGAGCAATTTTCTCACCCTCTCGATACAAAACCTCCTTCCTTCTCCCTCGCCCACACCGTGTATAAAATAAATAAATAAATAAAGATCATGGCAGGAGATTTTTACTTTAACGCAAAAACACACGAGCAGGAGAATGGAAAATAAAAATAAAAGCTCGACTTTCGTGTTACACGAGGGAAATGGTGGCATGGTGCTCTCGGGTATAGGTGAGAGCCAATTTAAAAGGCTAATTCCCCGACGGAAAGCTACCGGGGGAAGGGGCAACCCACCGGAGAGAAAACTCCGAGAGTCGCGTCGCTGCTGCCGCTGTTTCGGAACGAACGAAATTAGGCTTTTTACTTCTTCCTACTTTTTTTAATTTCTTTTTTTTTATATCTAGCGTCGCGCCCGGGTGACGGTAATTCAGGACGTTCGCTCTCGCGGGAGAGCTTGCGCGAGAGGAGGAAAAAAGCTCGCGACACCAGCGCTTCGTGCGGACGTTACGCGCCGCATTCGCGCCGATTTTTCTCCAGTGAAACTAAATTCGTTTATGTTCATTATTCAATCATATTTTGCATTGGAAAAACAATATTTTTCTCTTACAATCAATCCTTAGGAAAACTGAGTCACTTTTTTTCTTCGTCATTTTGACACTTGGTTTTTGAGCCCATTTTTTTTATAAACGGTTTTGTAGGAACGAAACGAATTTTATTTATTGACTTGAACTGTTTACCGTACAAATAAAAAAATCTTCGTAACTTTTTTTTAGTTTTTTCATTTTTTGATTTCAGAAAATATACACCAGCTGGGTTTTTAGGTTCCAAATAGTTCGAAGGATATTCATAAATGTCAAATACATTGAACTGTATAATTATTCGTCATTTGCACAAAAACCAAATGCAAATAAACCGTCGAGTTTTCTACTTTTTCATGAAAAAAATTATTTTTTACTAAACTACTATGAACATCGGAATGGCAATTTTTTCACCAACTCAAAACACTTCAAAGGATGTAACAGAATTTTTTCAAATTTTTTCATACCGTGGTTTGGGTTTAAAAAAATGAAGAAATGATTAATTTTGAATTTTTTGATTTGGAGTTTAGTAATTAGCTAAAAAATTGGAGTGTAAAAATTCATAAAATCCGTTGTTCAGCTTCTAGAGGTTTGAGTATAATTTTCATACGTTTTGGTTCATTTGCATACTTGATATATTTTTTATTCTCCATTTCCAAGAGCTGAAAAAGTTGAAAAAGAAGAAAAAAAAATCTCTAAAAAATTATATTTACATCACTTTGTCTCCCAATCTCTCTCTTTCGCGTAACATTATATATAGATAAGGATCTCTTGTCGCAAGAGCGTACGATGTGGGCTCAAAAGTAAACCAATTTCGTGGCTTGGTTTAAAGCCAGAGACAGAGTGCGATATATATGTATATTAGGCGAGAGAAAAGCACGAGCTTACCCAAAACACATACACACACGAACCTCGCGAGAGGTCCCCCAAGTTATTTCGCGTAGGTAACGCGCCGTGAAATTACGATGATACGCGAATCAATGGCTCTAGCTCCGATCTTTCCATCTCTTTTTCTCTCTCTTTATTTCTCTTTCCTCGTATCCCGCATCGTCAAAGTGTGGCAAAAGGAAAAGAGGGTTTGAAATTTTTTGACGAGGCGTGGAATATATTTGCAAATTTGGTCCTTTATTATCGTCCACGAGAGGGCGATGATGACGTCATAATCACCACTTTTATGACACTTGTTATTTATCCCTGGATACTTTTTATTTTTCATTGTTATTTTATTTATAATTACCTAAAAGTTATAATAATACTTTCGTAAATCAGGCTAACGAGCCTAAAAATGCTGTTAAAAAAAGCTCCGAATCCGTGAAAAAAGAAACGAGTCTTGTCAATCATCGTTAAAAATTGAAACGCGATAAAAAGGTTGCGATTTAATTGCTTCACTCATTCATTCAATCTCACATTCGTTCTTACATTTTCTCTTGATATTTTCGATTTTCTCGCTAAAGTAATTGCTTGACGACAAAGCAAATAATGGAGTGTGAGTCGTCTCGTATAGTCATTCTGTGAATAGTATGTTTGCCTGTGCCGAGGCGGAAATTCTGGTTATAGAAAGTTTAAATTAACGTTGCCAGAGTGGTTGGAATATAGAAACAGGCATTTCTCGACATTCTCTAAAGTCTCATGATGTTCTATGACTTGTAACACCGGATAGCAACATCGGAAAATTGCCCTAAGCAATACCGTTGCTTTGAAAGTCACTCGACTCTCCAATTTTACTCTGAACAATCCTCCTCCCATATACTATATACTTAAAAAAGCGCATACCAGTGAAATGGAAGAATGAGAATGATAGAGAAGCAGAGAGAGAGAGAAAGAGAGAGAAAGAGAGAGAGGGAGAGAGAGAGAGAGAGGAAAAGAGCGATACATGTAAAATCGAGATGAGTACAATGGCCGCTCTTGCCACTTGGAAACACAATGGCGGTCCACTTAAGGGCTCCGACGTCCGCCGGAAGTCGTGTCTTAATGTGTTTGATCGGGGTTGCACCTCGCCCCCGCATCAAAACTAACTCAACGGCAATAATATATATTTATATATATATCTATATAATTATCGAGAAGAGCGATCGATTTCGACCGATCTCTTAGGACGAAATTCGATATCCGCTGACAATGAGATTGGTTTATGTATTTCTTTTTTTTCCACCTTTTATTCGAGATCGAAATGACATCGTCGGCGACAAATGGCAAGAGAATGACTAATCGTATGCATTCTTCGGACTGTGAAACCGATGAGAACGGAAGTGAAGGAAATTATTGAAGGTCCTACGCACTGGACTCCGTGAAATTCTAACCATTTATCGATGCATTGAAAGCTCCATTTTTTACAGCTTGAGATTACGATATTTTTGACGATTCATCGAAACGACCCGATCGAAAGTAGTGAACAACTGATTTACATTCAAATTCTGAAGTCGCATTTCATCGATCACTAATCACCAGTGGCATAAATGTTCATTTTCGTTCATAAAAAAACTGAATAATTCCCTAATAACACAAAAACGTCCAGAAATATTTTGTAATGAGCGCAAATTTGAGGTCAATTCCGATTCGTTAATTACGAAACAACATATTTACCTCAAATTATAACAATCTTTTATAAACACGTGTTCATTTAACAAATGTTAATTAAAAATGTGGTTTTCCAGTTAATTAGAAGTATTGCAGCGCTTCAGCCTTAATATCTCGGTTAAAAAAACCTTTTTTTTTTCTTCACCAACAAACTAGTGAAGCAAAACAGATAAAATTATGAAAACATTTAAACTTAGAGAACATTTGTTGCGGTGATGTGAAGACAGAATTACGAGAGAATAAATGGACGGTATTATGCAGTGAGATTCTCGAGTAAACTGCATAAGAAAAGTCGAGATGTGTGCGCTGTGATCTCTGGCACTTTGGATCCTGTTCAAAACGTCTCGAGCATTTCTCGTATACTCGAGAAAATAATAATAATAATGATAATAATAATAATAATCACAATAATGATTATAATAAAAATGCAAATAAAAGAGAAAAAAAGAAAATTATCTTTCCTGCAGATTCACCACGAGTTTCAATGTGCCTCGTACGTACGTGAATCCTTGTATTTTCTCAAGCACATGCACAAAATTGCCTCCTTGAATACACATGTGTGCAAGTTCTTATCGCCTATGCGTGGGAAAAGCAACGAGTCTTCATATACGTCAGATCTTCCAGCGATATTCCAATCTTCAATTTTTTATTATTTATTCCGCGGATTCATGGCGTGGAAAGAAAATTTTCAACAGGCCAAAAGTATTTCACGAGATTTTTCAATCCGAAAGTGATTTTTTGAAGGACGTAAGTATGTTTCGTTTGTTTTCTTTTAAGTTATAAACTTTGAAGCTTTTTTTAGAAAATTTGTATAGATGATAATTTTTTTTGTAATTTCATGTTAAATGTTGTTCATGAATGTCAAGAGCACGAATGTAAATTAATTTACCATTAAAATGAAAATTTTTACACACTATTCGGATTTATTGTTCGAAATTTATTGCACAATGAAAATACAACAAATGCACGATTATTCTGACGATTCTCAAAGTTTCGTACTGTCTACGAACATTTTTTTGTATCAAGAAAAAAAAAAAAGGAAGAACTCGCATTCAATGTCCGGACCATATCTCACAGCCGGCAGACACTTTAATGAAAAATCATACCAGGATTCTTCGCCCTGTTCTCGTACGTCTCTCTCTCTCTCTTTGATTTTTTTTTCTTCTTCTTGGATTTTACTCGAGGAAAAAAAAGATGGAGAGAAAAAGAGAAAAAGGAGAGAGAGAGAGGAGAGAGAGAAGGAGAACTCGAGCCCTCCGATATCTCACGCGAATGAGATTTTAGACGGGAATAAATAAGAAAATTCAAGAGACACGGTACGAGGGGGTTGAACTCGGTAACGTTATATATAATGCTATGTACCACCGTGAGAGGATCTTTATTTCGCGGTGAAATTGAACCTCCTTCTCCCTCTTTTATTTCGTCTCTCATCCCTCCCATTTTTTCGCAAGCGAGACCGCTTTCTCGGAGATTTTTGTACGAGTGCCAAAGAATAACACTTCGGGGGTGAAAGGGGTTCGAATCGTCGGGCTCAAAGTATACGTTATATTTATCTATATCTATATAAATACTTATTTAAAAAAAAGGAACGAGGAATAAATGTGGTCGTTCATCATATTCGACTATCAGATAAATTCGTCCAGCTACTTTAATACCATTTTTTATTTCGCGATTTTGTACTTGGATCAAGAAATTCGACTGACGTTTACATTCTGCGTTGAAACGACTGGTCAGATACATTTTTTTAATAAACTTCGAAATTGAAACAATACTCGAAATTGATTGGTCAAGAATTTTTAGGGTTACGAATCTCAACTCGAAATATAAGGATTCGAAATCGATAGTTTCTTCGTTTTTTTAAAAACAAACCACTGCGCAAGAAAATTTTGAAAAAAATCTTCTAAATCCTTTGAAGCGTCTTTCTAAACAAAATTCATGATAGTTCAATAGAAAAAATGCTTTCTTTAATGAACAAATAACGAAATCCGACAATTTATTGATGAATGGGGTTTGCGCAATTGCCAAAAAGCAACTGTCAGTTTCTTTTACATTTACGAATGTAAAAAAACCTCGAAGAATCAAAAAAGTGCATTATTTGTTGTTAAAACGATAGTTTAATGAACGAAAAACTTAACAAAAAGGTGGAACAACGTTACTTCCAAATACTGGTTCAAAGGCTTAACTTTTTGAAACGTTTGAAAAGCAAAGTTACGGCAAATCTTGAGCTCACCATCGAAAGCCCGAAAGAATCGATGAAAAATCTTGACTAAGGTGAACATTTGATTCCTTAAAACTCAATAAACGTTTTTATTATTGTCTATTCTCTTCAAAATATTTTCATGTTGTTACAGCTCATTTTTCATTAATCCTTGTTCGATTTTATCAAAATAAATTTGAAGAAAAATGGTATAAAAAAATTAGCTTATCGAACTCATGATCCATCGATCTCTAGGGATTCCATTTCGAACCCTCGCCTCTTCCATGATGGGCGTGCGCTCACGGATCACATATTCGCGTAATCCTCGAAGAGAAAACCCGCATAATATATACAAGCCCGTGGTTGCAACCCCATCTCGACAAGGGGTGGGTTTTACTCCTCAACGAATTATTGCACCCGACTCCTCTCCGATTCATCCCCCAATATTTCGTGTGTATCTCAGTGGCGCATCTCTCTTCGCACGGGACTTAGTATTTTAATGGACTCTTGGACCACATTGGTCTATATTTGTATATATAAAAATTACATATGTCTCGGGTTATTATCAATCCATCGACTTAATACGCAACCAGACAATTTATTATTCGGTAATCC
Source organism: Campoletis sonorensis (assembly GCA_013761285.1). Taxonomy (NCBI): domain Eukaryota; kingdom Metazoa; phylum Arthropoda; class Insecta; order Hymenoptera; family Ichneumonidae; genus Campoletis; species Campoletis sonorensis. The sequence goes on from JACEOJ010000089.1 coordinate 1,263,414, forward strand.
TTCCTGAACAAACCTCCTACAATATTCGAGAGTCACATCACTTTTTCTCACGATTTTCTCTGTTTCGAATATGGTGACAAACTTTTTTTTTTTTTTTAAGATGGTTTTTCGTTGAGAGAAAAAAAATTGAAAGAAACTATCCTAAATTGACAATAAAATGCAACTTTTATGACATAAAATTAAATTTTCTGAATCACACATAAAATTCTATTTAAATCTTTTCAAAAAATCCATTCGGCTCTTATTTCACTACGGTTACTCCAAACGCAATTTTTATTCAACAGCATCAATAGTTCGAGTTCAATTTTGACAAGTAATTCAGCCTCTGAATTCCATAACTGGGAATTTTTGTTTTTTTTTTTGTAGAACTGTAGAATATTTTTTGTTTACATGCTCGTGATCACGTATTTTTTATTTATGGAGAATAGAACAGCAATTTCAATCGAGCCCTGCCTGTTCGAGTTTTCTATTTTGCGTATTAATTTATATATGTACAAAGAAAGGTCGAGCGAGGAAGAGGAGGAGAGAGAGGGAGAGAGAGAGAGAAAGGGTAATTCTATTAGATGGCATAGAGAGGCACACCGCGCAAAGCGTCGTAAAGGGTTGAGAGGACGAGTGTAGAGGATCGGTAGCGATAGCAGAGAGCAAAAGAGAGAAAGAGAGAGAGAGAGAGAGAGAGAGAGAGAGAGAGAGAGAGAGAAAATTCCTACTTCGAAGCTCCTCTGAAAGGAAGGGGTGTACAGTCCCCTTGAGCACCCTCACACTAACTGGCTGTGAGTCTGTCCTACCCCCTTTACGATTCCTACTTAATTTATGTATCATCCGAGAGTTAAGTAATTTCCACCGTCGAGCTTAAACCTCTTTCCCTTTATAACTACATTCACGTATATATGTGAGCCCTCAAAATCTTCTTCGTTGTTCATTGCATTTATAATACATATCTACACGACCATGGAGAGGAACTCTTCTTCATTTTCATCGTTTAAACTTAGCCCATTATCTATTCACATTGACTCTCATAATATTTTTATCTTCAGAATCATCCAAAGTGTTAATATTTCATTTGTCATCATTAAAAAAAGGTCAAAATTATGATAAAAATGTAAATAAAAATGAACTAATAAATTTTTTTAAAATGTCGAACAATTTTACAATAATAATTTCCTTGCCTCATCATCCCTTGGATACAAATAAAATATTTTCTCGAGCTCCAATAAATTGTACAAATAAATCCCTAATTACACGATTCTCAGCTAATTATCGTGCCACAATCTTAATTATATTTAAACGATACAGATATCCTTCGTCTATAAATAAACGAAATAAAAAATAATTTTATGAAGTTTGTCTCCGACGATAGGAACAAAAAGGCCAGATGGAAAAGTCACTTTTACTCACATACAAAGAAAGAACTCTTCCCTCGTCGTGTTCTTTTCCACTGCTGGCTTGGCTAACTAATTAAAAGGTGGAACTTTCCCAGGGAGAGTCAGAGAAAACGAGTTTAAATCTGTTTCAGAGCAGGGCTTTCGAGTAACCTCCGTTACAAATATATATCTAGCTTTTCGAGGAAAATAAAGAGAGAGAGGGAGTAGTCGCGGAGGCACTGTCTTAGTGACTCCCTTGTGGACCGTTCCCATCGTGCCCCCAAAGCTCGAGACCATGTACACCCTTCTTTCGCTGTATATATATATGTATATTTACAGTTAAACAGAAAGCTCCGCGGACCGCGGCAAACAGCACTTTATTACGAGTCTAATCTGTCTCTTGCCCAGCACAACCGTAGCATTCGCGTATTTAACCCGATCTTCATCTAATTTTGTCCCTCTCTTTCGCTTTTTTTTTTTACTGCATTTAATTGCAAGGGAGTCAAATCCTGACATTTGGTCTCTCATTTCTCATCCCGAGGCAACGAATCGATGATTTTTTAATTGAGGAATGAAGATTAAAAGAGGCATCATCAGAAGTTACGTCAAAACGAATGTCCAGAACAATTTTTTCCAGGATTTTATACTCATTTTCAATTATTCATCTTTTTGTTTTCATTCCATGAGATTAATCGTCGAGCTTAACGAGGCAACGGTGTAAAAAATTGAATTTTCGTCATCGAGCACCATCAGAGTTGAAAAAAAAAACAAATATTCCGGTTCGTTGAACCTCTTCTAAAGGCAGCGTAGCAAATATTGGTTGAAAAGGTCAAGTGCGAAAGGCTGAGGGTAAAAAAAAAGGTATCCGTGAGAATGGGAGAGAAAGGGACAGAGATAGTTGATTTCTTGAAGACTCCTGGCAAAAGGTGAACCATGTGGTCGACGGTTCTATCAACGAGGGTGCAAAAGAATTTGAGAATCGTCTTTACCGCGCGGGTCCCAATCCCCATATATTTATAATTGCCATATCTTACGTCAATACGCGAATTATCGTCGTAATATATTACCCAAAATTATAGAGGCGATGGTTGAATTTGAAGAGCGAGACGAGGGAGGACGAGGGCATTACGATCGCCACTTTCACCAGATGGAGATCCACCTCAACTCCATTTTTTTTCTTCCTCAGCCCTCTATTCCGTTGACTCGAAACCGTTCCGGTCGGTCGGTTCATTTTGTACGGTAGCTTCAAAAAAATATAGACACATACAAACCCATAAACGATATAACAGAGTCTTCCAAATAAAAGGACGTATGTACCACATTAAAAAACAGAATTTACAACTTCTGAACCTTGAGCCTTCGATATTTATGGATGAAAAGAAAAAAACAAGTTGGAAGCATCGAACAGGAACCCATAAAACATTTATTCCACACTCAATCGTCTGCAGGTAGATATTCAAGTGTTACGAGACTTCTAATAAACATCCTCTATATGTCTATTTTATATATTTTATTACTTCTGTTATTTACGGAAATCCAAAACCTCGCGCTAATCAATTTTCTGCCTCGTCATAGTGATAAATTCTTTGACATCCAACTATCTGTCATACATTATTTATTGATTGTTATTCACTTTTCTACAGTTTTTTTCACCTGTTTCTCATTAATTACGTTTTTTATTCAAAAATTGATTGATCTTAGTAATGCTTCTCCGAAATATTTTCATATATTATTCGAATCCTTTAAGAATGCTCTAGGCATTGACAATAACAATTCACAAATGGCGGCAGCAGGTGCTCCATCCAAGGAACATTTAAAGCATTATTAATTAAACACAAAATCGTTAATAAACACTACAGTGCTTTGTTTTTAGCAGAATCTATAACCAAGCAAAACACAAAAAATGCTTTCGTACAATATCGAATCGTTAAAAAACTCCAAATGTTGTTACTTTTGACATTTAAACGTGTCCAAAATGAATAATTTATAAAAAGTGTTTCACCACGTAGTCAAAATCCAAATATTTACGTGAAATAATAATAATTAATTTATTTCCAACGTATTTATTGTTTCTAATGAATTTATTGATATTCTTAATTTGTCTATTTCGAAACTTCCGCGATAAAAATAAAATGTAAACACTCATAACAATAAAAATGATGTAAAAAAAGTAAATAAACAATTTTTTGCCAAGTGAAGCCTTTAAAAATGCAGTTTACATGTCGAAAATTGGCAAATGGTGGAAAGTGTTTCAATGGAGCTCGATCTAGGATATATATAGTGTGTAACACGTACGTTTTGGTACGAGCCCGAGGGCGGGACGCGCCCGCTAACTTCGTTAATGTATAATCCCGCTGTGGCTCCCCGGGGTTCCGTTCCCGCTGTGATATAAAATCAGTAAGCTTTAGTAAATTTCGTTTAAACAATCCAGTAAACAATTTTCCGGGGCTGTGCACCGGCAAAGTAACGGCACCCCAGGTGTATACGAACCACCCCTAGCCACAGGCGATATACATATATATTTATAGCACAGTCTCTCGCTACTAGAGAGTCAACGACTTCTATCTCTTTTCCCTTTCCTCGTTTCCTCTTCCTCCCTGTCTCCATCCCCCCCCCCTCTCTCTCTCTCTCTCTCTCTCTCTCTCTCTCTCTCTCTCTGCCTCTCTCTCTCTCTCATTTTCTCGCTTATTCCAGTTTTCCGTCGCTTGGTAAATTTACCCCCCGCGGCGTTTCAACCCCCAACCGCCGGAACATCCACCTAGATAATATAATAGAAGACGCTAAGTTTCATGTTTGCAGGGACGGGATAATTGAACCGAGACGTCGTAAACTTTATCCCAACGATCTTATATCATCGACTTTAAAAAAAACAATAAAAAAGCGTATAAATTGACTAAAGTGTTTTTTTTTTCTCTTCTTACTCAATCTATATCAATAAAAAATTTCAACCAGCCATGAGAATAAAGATGCGTTCTGTTTTATTATTGAATTTACAATTTATTTCAACTGATCCAGTGCCTTTATCCCCCATTTAATTGATTGCTTATCATTATATAACTGCAAATTATAAAAAGTTCCGCTTTTTCATATCGGTTTTAGACGTATTTATACGCTAATTAAAATAAATACGCGCGTTCGTTTCATAAGCAGTTGCGAACGCAATAAATACGAGTGACTTTGCAGTTAACTCATTTATTATTTTATCGAAATTGCGAATAATTTTTTGTTTCTGTCGTCACTCCGGTTTGGACAGAGGCTAAAGTTTAATAGCGATTAAATACAACAGTTAAACTTATTTTGCTCCCTCTTCGTGATCTCGTAACGAGAACCGAAAAAAAAACATTTTAATTACACTCGCTCGTCTTGTTTAACGATTTTTTCTTTGCGATTACGTGTCTTGACAATTTTTGAACCTCGACATTTTGTTTTTCAGCCATTTTTGGAATCTGTTTTTATTTTTTATTTATTTATTTGTACGCACGTTAAATTTTCTTGTCTAATAAAACCGTCGATCATCGTTATTCGAATTTCTTTGATGAAGAGACTAAAAATAGTGGGAGGGAGCAGATGATTCGTAAATGACGATTTGTGTTCTCCACCTGCCAATATACACGAGCTCTATAAATCTCGTACAAAAAGTTGTCAAACACCGGGAGAGAGTCGAAAACACGAGGCGAATCTTGAATTAAAATTGACGCGTGTGTGAGTGTCGGAGACCCCATGGTGTTCAGGCCCACGTGGATTTTAGTTTTGCACTCTGGTCTCTCAACATTTCATGCATAAAATGTATAGATGCACAAATTGACGGGTGTACGCCTCGATAATCGTGATTTACAGCAATCGGTTATTCGTTATTTATCCGTAGATTATTTATGGCGCGTAGAATGCATTTGTCAACCTTGCGGACTTCCGGTAGCAGATTTTTTCCTGTATTCTAGGATGACGATGAAGCCGAATATTTATTAGAACGCAAGGTGTCGAAAAAAATGGATGGCAGATACGTTTATTCGAAAAAATAGTAAAAATCTCGTAGTTTCGTGCGAATGGAAGCCAAAGCTATAAATACGATTATTAATGAATGTTGCACTGGCAAAGTTGCAGAAAATGTGGAGTACCCTCGTTGACTTTGAGCCGAAGCTTCGGACCCAATCGACCAGGTGTTCTCGACTCTCTTTCCTGTTTCCTCTCTCGGTCCTTTATTTTGCTCTTTCCTTTCGCGGTGCTTAATACGTGCCACACTCTTGAACTTAGTACTCACTGAAAAAGCGCAGTGAGAGCCAGGGCGTGTGTTCGACTAACGAGCTAACTTTCCACGAGAAAAGGAGAGGCAGTTAGAAATTTAGTGCAACTAACGATAAACGCGTGCACATAACTTGGTCGTGAAAGAGGGTTAAACATTTTTGAGAGGTTAAGTGAACATGGCGGATAGGAGAAGGAACTAATTTAACGCTCCTTGAACGACAGACTCGCCAACATTAATTCCAGTCGATAAACGCGTATTAATAAAAGTCAAATTTATATAGAAATCCACTGGACACTGGCGAGCGAAAATATGTATGGCAAAAATGATGATAAACATGGAGAAAAATGAGGACAAAGGTCGAGTGAAACGAGGCATTGAAAAACCATCGTAAATTTGACCGAACGAGGACTAGTCTCGACAACAGCAGGTCCAGAGCAAGGGTCGCAGGACATTTTGCACCATCCACGCGCGGTAATAACAATAGAATGAAAAATTTTCAAATTTTACGCTCGATTATGCTCCGTCCTTAACAATTCTTCTGTCCAACGATCGAGGTGCGACATTTGGCACATTAAAATCATAATGCCACAACGTTATCTCATCTCGAGTTAGTCCTAGCGTGAAATAAATAGGAGATGCTTCAGAACGTCATCGAATTCGTCACGATCTTCATCGTGGCGATCTCTCATCCTCCTCCTCCTCCTGGGGCTATACACCCTTTTTTCCTTCTCCTCAGATTCAAGCACCGTTTTTATTATCTCCCAATGAATCTTTACTGATGAGGGTTTTAGAAGGAGGACGGAATACGAAGGTCGAAGCAAAACGTCATGAAATACACACACATACGCACCTCCGTGTGCGTGTCTCTATAGGAAAAGAAATACCGGACAGATGGTCCTTCGGTTGGAGTCCAGCGACAGGTTGGTCCACAGGACACACCGGCAGCATTTCGTGGTTCATTTGCGGTACCCAAGGGTCCCATTTATTATCGGAAGAGAGCACGAGAATTTCGTAGGGGTCGTTGCGACAGAGCTCGAGGGCCCCTGCACCCTCGTTCAACCATTTCGATGTGCCGAGACTTTGGCTACGTGCGTTTGAGAGAGAGAAAATACTGAAGAGGGTGGAACACGACATCTAGACGGTATATTACACGAAACTCCATGCCACTCTACTATACACACTGTACAGACACTTTGGGGTTGTTTACAAGGCCTCCCATACTCTCTCGATTTAATTCAGTGATTATTTTTTAACGACTCCCATATCTCAACCAGAGGAATCCACAGGGAAAGAGACGCCAGATATTCCTTTTTCATTTACTTCCTCATCATGAAATCTTTTTGTTTGAAATGTTGACTCGATCTTTAAAAAAAAATCATTTTAATACCGTTTTAATGATAATGAAGGATCAATTTTTCATTTTAATGTGGAAGCTACCAACAGCTATTGACAGCGGGCTCTTTGAGTGACTTTGTCGAACTGTCAAGTTAAGAAGATGATAGGATTTCTTGGTTAGGTTACCATTTAGCCATGCACTGGAACGTGCATCAATCGCTAAGCAGTTTTTCTGATAATAAGACAGTGCATTAGGAAAAAGTGCCTGTCAACAACTCCTGGAGAATCTAACAAATGAAATATTCAAAATAAAAAATATGACGTTGAATTGAAAAACCTACTCATTAAAAAATCATGGTAACAAAAGCTACTACGCAGGAAAAAGGTAGAAATCACAATTCCCAAAAATCCAATCTGCCTAAGATTGGACTCATTTTTCCCAAGAATAAAAATAAATCAGGCGAATCAGGTTGAATCGTTTGAGTTTGTTTGTTCAAAGATCGAGTAATTGCAGCAAAAGGAAAGAATTTTCATGAGATTAACGAGAAAATAACTAAATAAATAAGCGTTCAATGTCTACTTTCGTGTGTTGTAGCAACGTATCAGATTTGTTGAATGTAAGAACCGTGCTTGAGGATTCTTTGATGATGTGTCCGCGGAGTTGGGCTGGCGACTGATTCTCGCGATTTCTCGTGTCTTAACAAGGCGCAAAAATAAATGCTGTCTCGACAGAATTATGAAGAAGTGCGGATGATAAGGGAGAGATAAAGACAGAGAGAAAGAAGAAAAAGATGGAGGTTGTGTATACGTATATAGAGAGAAATTGCGAGCTGCGAGATTAATGAAAGTGCCGCAGGCAAGTCGGCACTCTCAAGGGATTTGAGAAACCATATATAAAATGTATAATGCGCGTATGTATATATATTTAAGACGAAAATAAGAAGGTGCGAATGATGCTGTGAATCTGTCACGTGAAAAGAAAAAAACGAGACGGCAATATACGATCAGAATCATCATTACGAGAATGATAATCATCATAATCAGAATCGAGCGAAACGTCATACCTGGACAGCTGATAGGACTAATTTACTTATATTTAATTACTGCTCTGTAATCGCGTGTCCTTCTCGTCCAATTCTTACTACGAATATAAATATATACAGCACACACTAACCGTACAACACTCTCATCTCCTTTTTTTCGCCTTGAGTCCCTCCTTATTTCAAGTTCTCAGGCTAGCAAAAAAAACAGAAGAAAACAACAACAACACCTTTCGGTCCTTCCTTCCCCATATAAAAATGCCAAGTCCTGCACCCGTGAGCAAGCCATCATGGCAGACGTCTTCATTTATTTCTTAATTACTATACACCGATCCACAAAGATTCCTTCTCCCCCCCCCCTCCCCACCCCCCATACTAACTTCTTCTTTTTAATTCTTTTCCTTTCTACCGTTCAACCCTGCAAGCTGCAACCACGTCAATCGAATTCTTCCCGCGACTTCTAGAACTCTCTTTTTCGAATTATTCAAAATTTTTATCGAGAAATAAAAATACAAATTAGAAAATAACAAATTACACGAAAATTAGATTTTGTTTTCGATTTTTATCGCTTACGGTCGTGCTATTGTATCAAATAGTCAACAGGCACCTTTTTGTGATGTGGAAATCGTAAATTAACCTCGTGTGATAACTCTGGATGTTATTTTAATAACAATACGAAAGTAAGCGATTTTTTGAGTCTGTGAGATGATCATTCATGGAATTTTGTTCATTCAAAAGTTTTTCAATGGCCACTCGATTTGAATCAAATTTTTTTCAGGAGCCTGCATGGTTATCTGTATTTGTTATTTTACTACAAGACACTTTTACAAAAGAAAAAACATTTTATAGAATAGTCATCTTGACTCCTCGAAATTTTGCTTTGTTTTTATTTTCCAAACTTGCTGGTTACTCAATTGAGCCGCGAGTACGGACTCAAAAGTTTCGGAAATCTCAAATTTCATGACTCAAATACAAAATTAAACGATTTTATGGAAAAAACCATCGTGGAATATTAATCTTCATCCCTTAAAATTGTGTTTTTCTTGTTATTTCTGAAAACTTGCCGGTTACTTAGTTTATCAGTGAGTACAGATTTGAACAGTTTGACACCTAATCAAACGACAACTAGCAACATGCCTTTATCTGAAACGAATCGATCTATTTTCGTGTTTGGAATTCAGTGCTCGAGTTCGAACGTCCTCGTCGAATATCTACGAATCTCGAGGGATCGACGGATAGTGTCGAGACTGGTGTGGCTTTTTTGCTCCAACAGGAGAAAGACGAAGAGGCAAAGTGCTTTTGGGATTTGTACGTAGTGACTATAACGATATAAAGCTTGTTTCGAGAGCAGATACATAGATTTGAGACTGCTGACGTGTCTCGAAACGAGGAGTGACGAACTCGTATAAACGATACCAGCGGGGCGCGTAAATAGCCGACTACCAACCCCCTTGACAACGTTAGACGTATAATACGATGGTCAGCAATGAAAAGGACGTATCTCCGTCCATGGTACGCACGAAACAACCTCGAAGAGTGTCCTTTTGACCTTCAAAAGTCCATTCGCGACCAATACTATGCGCAGATTGCCTGATCGACCAACTCTCGAATGTTCCACACACTCACAACCACACAAAACCACCCTCTCTTAGACCTTTTGGGGCAATGTAACACGACTCTTAACGATCCTACGATACGTTCATCATGTACGCACTCAATCGACGACATCACAACCAGATGATGATGATCACGACACACGTGTTGTTTGCCTTTTTCCACCCAAACTTTTATGCAACTCCCAACAGACGGAATAGGGGTAGTTATTATTCAATATGATCGATCGACTATTTTTGGAAACACTTTATTCAGCTTCTTTTTTTCTATCTACTCGATATTTTATGGTATTGTTCGTTTTTTTTGTGATTTCAGGTTTTTATGGTCGAGTTTCTAGGTTTTTGGAAATCCTGGATGAAGGAGATCCAGAGAAAAAAAAAATTTCGGTCACATTTTCTAAGCTTTTGTGGTTTTTTTTCTTTCTTTTAATCCAGATTCCGGAATAAACGACGTTTGTTTTTCTTTCTGTCGAAGAGTTTCCTGGAGAAATTTAAAAATATCTAGAACTCAAAAAAGCAAGACGTTGGTAGGTTGATATTTATGCCAGATCATTCCGCTTATTTTTGAAATATAAATTGTTGAGTATTAAAACATTTATGATTATAGGAATCTGACGGACGTGGAGGATGAACTTTGGATCTTTCTTTTTTTAATTTTTATGTGGAGAAAGTTTATAAAGTTTATAAGTGACACAATTTTTGGGTTTTTTGACAACTTTGGTAGTCAACGAAGCTGCTTTTTGCTCTACTTCACGATCAGGCCTCTCGTGGCCGATTTCATTTCTGCTTCGTCGTCGTCGATGTCGTCGGTGGACATACGTGATAAAAATGGTAATTCGATGTAGACATCAGCGATACGTACGTATGTGGTCCATTCTTTTGTACGGTCGAAAACTCCAAAGATTCCCCCGAAGTCATTTCGGACTCGAGAGTCTAGAAGTAGTCTCTGGGGTTCGTCGTCCTCGTCTGTACATTTTTTTAAGTACCAAAAATCAAGACAAAAATAAACTGTGATATAATTTCCTTCATTTATACATTGAATTTTAAAAAAATATACGAAAAAAAAAAGAAATTTTTCCCTGAATTTCCAAAGTACTCAACAAATCTCGAAAAACCAATTTCACGGGGATAATAATTCTGATTTTTATAATTTTAATGTTAAAAATGATCATAAAATGGAGTTTTTTCGCCTCTAAATCTCAGTTTAATTCTCTTCAACAACAATCGCCGTTAATTAAGTGCGTTTACGTAATTCACATGAGAAAATAAGCTTTTTCGTCTGTTTTGTTTTTAAATCTAATTCTATATATGTTCGAAACGCTTTCCGACACGTTATAAATACTCGGGAGGAACTATCGCGTGAGAGTTTCTCCGTCGACAACGAAAACACGTTGCATGCACTGAACTCGTTACCGGTTTTGTCCCCGTAAATTAATTACCCCCCGGGCGAGAGGAATATACAGAAAGAGAAAAAGCAGGCAGAGAATTTCTCGCTTCATTTTCACAACCGCAGCTTTTCAGAGGCTTCCCTACGTCCCCCGCGACTACTCGACTCTCCAGTTAAATGCATTCAACATCCATATTTTCTACATAAGTGTATGTGCGAATTTACAGCTGGAAAAAGGGCAAAAAAGGCTCTCGAGTCTTGCTAATCGAGTTATTCACATGTTTCATTACATGCGAGTCTGTCGGATTGCACGTGCAATTGCATTATTTCCGCGACCGAATGAACAATATGATAAAATCAATCTTTTCGCATAATAAATTCAAAGAAAACGATAAACTCCGCATTCTCGTAAATTTTTATTCTTCAAAATGATTATTTGAACAAAATCCATTGCTTTATTGAGTAAAAACCATGGAATATTCGATTCCAATTAATTCACAATGTTAATCAAATTCAATTATCCCTCGTAATTTATTCTATTGTAAAATTTGCTGAAATAATGAAAGAAAAAAGTTGTTCAAGTATCGTTTTCAAGCCGAGTTTCCAACGTAAAGTGTCAGAGGAACGTCTCGCGCTGGGCTCTACGAGTTTCGAGATATGGTCGAAGGGAAAAAGAGGGTCAGGGGTGAATTTGACGAAGGAGAGTGGAGGCGTGCTCGGGGAATCCCCCTACGCGAACTTCTTCGTCCCGTTGCCGATAGCCACGCCTTCCGTTATCCTCCCCACCATGAAATAATCGTTCCTATCCGCGATTCGTATCCCCACCATGGAGACACATCTGCGTCTCGCGGCCTCGGCTACTCACGATCGTGGTTGTTCGATTTCTCGCGCTCTCAACCGCGAGAGAGAGCGAATATGCAGTGAAGACGCCAAAGAGATCGTATAACTCGCGTAGTCATGGCAACCCTTTCCCAGATCTTTTCTCAATATATACATATATTCTAAAGAATTTACACATATCGCCATATATATAGACATATCGACTTATATACAATGGTTTGGATGCTTCCAAAACAATTATCCCGTACCGTCCAAGCTCTCAATTACATTTCGGACCTGCGTACTATATGTATCAATATTCTTCCTACAGGACATTCCATCTGAAATCAATAAGCTCATAATCCGTATTTAACCCTTTGAGCCAGACACTGTTCCTTTGGTGGCTATTAACTGGACAGTTTGGACCCAAGAGTTTTCGAGGTCGCTAATTATTACGAATCCGAACGTGAAATTTCAAAATTCCAGATTAATCGTTTGTGTTTTTTTTTTTTTTAACAACAACCAACGTATGAAAATTTTTGAAATTTTTTTGTCGAATTCTTTGGAGTTTTGTGAGTTTGAAAAAAAATTGTGATCTTGATGTTTGAAGCAGTTTGGTAGAAAATTTAGATTGTCATCGAGAAATACGAAATTCGATTATTTAATTGTTTGTGGTATTTGTGCTATTGACAAGTCATGACTATTTTTTTTTTTTTTTACATTTATTAATGCTCAAGGGACCATGTAGAATGAAAAAAACGGTGGTTGTCGTTGAGCAGGTCGTTTAGTTTTCAAAATACTGCAAAAAACTATTGGGTGGGACAACGCAATTCTGAGGATCTCGCTGAGAAAGGGAAAAAGAATCTTCATGTATGAAAATCGAATAAATAGAATCGATTATTTAGTGTTATTAAAACATTTAAGAGTTTTTCTAATTGATTCTCCACGTTGATTCAAATGAAAAATTAAAAGTAAAGAATATTGCGTTCCCTACAAGACGATTTTTTGTAAAAACGATTGTTTCTGGACCATTTTTCATAACCTAAAAGTTTTATGGTATGAAAAATGCAACGTAAATTCTCAATTTTCTATTGAACTATTTAAAAATCCTAAAAAGCAGATTATTAATTACAATTTTTGACAAAAAGAAATTAGAGTGAATAATTTTTCGATAATTTTCAACATGAAACGTGCCATGTGTGTATGGAAAAGTCACGAGAAATCGTAATATCTATATCGTCAAGATGTGATTTCCAACGCCCTCTCTCACTGCCGAGCAAATGATTTTCGCGAATAAAAATCCCGGACTACGCCCACCAACTACTGGAGCATGTGCCCCATAAAAGATAAAAAAAGAAGCAGGAGAATTTCTTTTCTTTCCGCAGCTGAAATGTGCTCTTGAAAATTATTTTTAAATCACCCGCCCGTCTCGCAACTCCGAGTTTCTTCGGAAAACTCGAATTCAACCTTTACTTCCTTCTTTCTTCTTTCTTCGGAGGTCTTTTCCTTGACGACGGCAAAGAAAATTGGATTAATGAGAGAAATCGTGAGCAGAAACAAAATTTGTGATAACAACAGATGATTTTTTTCATTTATTCGACATTCTTTATTAAAATATCCAAATTTCGATTTAAACGACGAAAGACTACTCCGAAAAAAAAGAATATCCTATTTTATCCAAATTATAAATGTATCCTGGCTCCGGTCGGATGAAACTTTTTTTATAAAATAAAATCCTTGAAATGTTTGTCACCAGTGCAAATTGGAGACAAACTGAAAACTGAAACCTGCAAATTAGATTCGTTGTTGTTTTTTTTTCGAAATTTTAGAAATCATAACTTCCTGCACCAATTATGTATTTTACATATGCAGCTTATTAGCATTATACTGCAGCATTGAGATTGAATTAACCAGCTTCTCGTTTATCAATAAGATTTATAGGCGTCACGTGAGAAAGACCGAGAGGGAATCGAAAGAGAGAAAGAGAGAGAATAAGAGAGAACAAGACTTGTCGGAATGAAATTGTGATTTATGAATAATGATATCTCTACTGAGAATATTACGAAGCTTGTATCAGTGCATATCGAGAGATATATGTAACCACAAGTTCTAGGATTTAATTAACCAGAGATTTTGTATCGTTCGGCATAAGTAATCCAATCAGTAAAATCGATTCAGTATTATTATTATTTTCATTTATTTATTAATAATATTCTATTTATTCATTTTCAACTATTCTTTATCACGAAATTAGAAATCTATTTCTTACGGAATACATAAAAGGCCGATTAATTTTAAAACGTTTAGAGGAAATGCAGTATATTTTGAAAATCAGTTTAATTTTGACAGCTGACGTTCGGCTGCAAGAGTTGCTAAAAATTGGATTATTCTCAATAATCTTTTTCATGCCGCAAAAATGCATCCAATCCAAAACCTTTTTTTTGTATTTGAAAATTTATATTGTTGTCAATAAAAGTAGAAAATTTCATAGGAAAAAACATTAGAAAACCTGTGATTGTAGTTTTTTGTAAAAAACAGTTTTTAAAGAGAAGAAATTGTTCTGAAATGTTTATTAATCGATTATGTACAATACATGGTTGATCTTCAGGATGAAAAGAGGTTCTCAATTTTTAGCACGTGGGCCAAATTTGTACGAATTTCTGTAGATTCATCCTCAAAATCGAATTACAACTCTTTCCTCTCATTCTCTTGAACAGTATTTGGGATTCGGAGCTTCGATTCGGGTAAACGCGTTTCACGCTTGGCTAAGCGACGGCTCCATTCGCGAAATCGACAAGATATACAGCGTCCCGAGAGTCGAAGCGCGTGCTCACCGCCGCACTTGCCAGAATATAAAGCGACCGTTCTTTACCTCCCTCTGCCTGCCTCTGTGTTGTGCTCAGAATTTTTTTCTTTTTTTTGCTTTTTACGTACAGGCAGTGAAAAAAATCCTCACCAGTGAATCGGTATATTCGATTCAAAATGGCGACGATTTTCACTTCCATGGAAAACTTACGAATTAACACTCAACAGCAGTGAATCTCAAAACAAGTCAAGAAATACGTCATCAACATCGCAACTTTTTGAACATTTTCTTTACCGAGCTTTTAACAACTTAAAATAGTTCTCAAAAACGTGAGCCTTTTGTTATTGACAAAAAGGAGAAAATTAAAAATCTAGTGACGTTGGAATGGCAAACGATATCATTCAATTTTTTTAATAATACGAAATATTGCGTTTGCTCCGAAGAAAAATGTATTGATTTTTAGAAAATTGGATTTTGGTATATTTTCCGGAAGGTTGGTTGGAAAAAAATCGTAAAACCATTCAGCATTGTTTTGTTAAAGTTTTTACAGTCTTTGATTTTTTTTTCTGGCTGAATTTGACTATATTTATTTTTTAAACCGACTATTTTCGCCATGGACTTCAATTACTATTGTTTGTTTTTTTCGAGATGACTGTATTACCCGATATTTCGAATATTCTCCCATTCATCGTAGGGTTTCACAGAGAAATATATCGTTTCCGTCTCACGTATTCGCGATTCGATACGGTTCACCACGATATAAATATAAGTTCAAGAGATTCTCTTGGATTCTCTCCCAGATCCTTTATTCGTCTTTATATATCGGAATATCGTGCAATTCCGAGTGGAAAATTTAGCGGTGCATCAGTGGTCTTCGAGGAGAAAAAAATCGATGTTTTCGGATGTATTTTTCATCAAGAATTTCGCCATTCCATATATTTTTATTTACACCAAAATTTTTAACAAATTCGATCAACATTAAAATGTTAAAAACTGATTATAATAATTGATTATAGTTGAAATAATATTATAATTAAAGTCAATGCTCTTTGAAAATTTGGTTAAACTTTTTTATGAATTGAAAACTGAAAATAATGGTTTTTCCATTGTTCAGACATGTAAAAATATTAACCTCGATGAATAACTGATTTCTCAAAGTCTTTATTACATTTTTGTTGAACCAACAAGATGTATTTTTTTGGATGTAGGTTGAAAAGTGAATTAACATGCTTTAAATGTCAAATTAAAGATCTTAATAGACGAATAATGAGTTAAATAAAACGGTTGCTTTTTGCTGCTTGACTTGTAAAGTGAAAACAACTAAAAAATCCATGCAAAATGTACAATTTTTTCGTTTCATTCGGAGTAATAATTCCTCACTAATTAGTTGCCAGTTTTTTGATACGATTTATCAAAATTTCGAATAAAGCGAGTTATTCTGAATCGTCGGTACGAAGTTGCACTTGAATAAATGTGACGTATAAACAAAAGTATAAAATAATGCACTTTGAATTGGCAACGCGCACAATAGTTGAGAAACAAGTAACTCTTTCTCGCTGCGAAATTCCGCCACGTATAGAGATGGACGGACGCAATAATTCTCTCTTAACCGCTCTCGCTCACTGCGGCAAATAACGGCGGAATAACGATGAAATAACGACGAAGCTTCCGCGAAACGCTGACTCTTTCTCTGGCCTCCTCGCTTGCGCGTTTTTTCTCGTGCTTTTCGCTCGCAAGGGTGTGCGATAAATATCTGCTGTCAGAAAGCTCCAGAATAATCGTCAATATGGTAAGTTTTTCCATGCTCTGCCCATTCCAAAAATATTTCGTTTCCCTGAGACACGATATTCGTTTTTAATGAAAAAAATATTCACTTCAACGTTTGATTATTTGTCGAGAACATTATTCGCTGGAGTTGTCATTACGATGAACTAAAAAAGAGATGAAAATATTCATTTTTAAAAATGTAAAAACGATTGCCAATCAATTGCCAGATTTCTCGCATCTCTTTTTTTTTTTTTTTTTGGAAAAAGGACCAGATCGCGAGAAGCAAAGACGTCAAACGCATAGATACGTAAATTCGTGCATTGTTCGCCAGTAGTTAAAAACTTTTTTATCTGTCGTCCGGTAGCAGCAAAACCCGAGAGCTCTCCTTATTCGAAGTTGTAATAACGTTTGGCAGATGTTTGTTTGATAATATATAGCGTGTGTGTTACGAGAAAGCTCGTTGCGATCTAGCAAAGCTCTCTGACTCTTTCGAACAAGACGAGTTACGAAAAACTGGAGGTGAGACGAAAAAGTAAGGCGTACGAATGATATTTACATAAATATATGTATACGCGAGTGTATATTGAGAGGAAAGCACAGGCGCTTTGTTCGCCAACTTTTATCGAGTCAATTTAAGTTCCCTGGTCGAAAAATTCTCCCTTGTCTCTCATACTTTCCACTCCCTCCATTATTTCCACATATACAAACATACATTTGTCAGTACATAAATATTGTTCTCCCTCGAGCGCCCTCTCGTGTCTTTTCTCACTTCACAATCCTTCATCTGTGTTTTTTTTTTTTTTTTTTTCGAAAGTCCTTCTTATCTTTAAAGCTTTTCTCATAATCTTCCAGATTTGTTGAATACTCTTCAGCTCCTTTTTATCCTTCGATACACTCGTTCGAATTATTCACGACGATTTTCATAATTTTGTCTGTCTGCGTGTTCGATTTTTATTCCTTTATCAACGGTTTTTTTCCTCATCATCCATGGAACTGGGATTTTTAGTCATTTTTTATTTGTTATCAATTTTTCTAACTTTTTTTCCTAAAAACAAATATTTATAAATATTTTGAAATATTTTTAGAAACACCATTTTCTTGTCTGTTTCTTATGAAGATCATTCATTTTTTTATCGTCCTTTTCCTTACAATTACTAAATTTAGTACTCGAAAAATAAAAAAACATACAAAAAAGTAATGAAATTCGCGATTTTTTCGAGGATTGATATCTTAGCATCCGATTCGATTGTGCTTCAAAATGTTTCATAAAAGAAGAAAAAACAAGAAGTGGTATTTATACAATTTATAAATACTAAGGGGTCCATATTTTTTTGTCACGTTCATAAGTGTCTCAATAACAATGTAGAGCGGAAAAACCAGGGAATCATTTTTGAAGCGACAATTTAATCATCAAAAAACCACAAAAAAAAAAGATCAGGTAAGTCCTAATATGGCTTAAAGGGTTCCACAAATTTTGAGGTGATCACGAGGAGCAGAAGAAAAAGAGGAATAAAATGAAAAAAGGAAAGAGGGTGAAAAAACTTTGCTACGAATACATTTCGAAATCGATGTAGCCAAATGATAAGATTTCACCTTTGCCCACGCAGAAGAATTTGATCCTCGTTTTATGCTGGCATTGCAGAATTGCAGAATATACGCCCCCACGCACACACGCGAACTTGTGCATGTGGTATGTATATATTAATACATTTTTTTAAAACAAATCGTGCGAGATTCGATCGTGGAAACGACATATAGATCGCGCTCAAAACGATGGCCCATTTCGTCTGTTGCTTTTCGAGATCTTCTCTCGATTCTCTCGCAGAGCAAATAAAAAGGTGTTGAAACGCGCAGGAATATTGGCAAGAAAAGAGAATTGGAAAAAGAGAATGGAGTTAAGTCTCGAAAACGATAAACATTTACCGGCAAATTTGGCCCTCGTTTCATTTTTCCAAGCCACCACTTTTTCGTCTCCTTTACTTTTGTTTTCTCCTTTTGCTCTTCTATTTAATAATTTATTTTATGGTCATTTTTTAGTGTTGAAACATCAGAAACATTTTACGTAATTTGTTCTTTTTGCGAATTTAAGACTTCGACAAAAAGGCTGTCAAATTTAAAAAATACAAAAACTACAGATAAATTTGTTAAATTAAAACTTATTCTGATACGCTTTGGCATGCACTATTTTGCTGAAGGATTAAAAAGAGAAAGATTGCAACAAAAATAATCGAAATTTCTATGTAACCGATAATTTGGAGGACTACAAATTTTTTGAAATTTCATAATTTTTTAGAAAATCCTTGAAATCGTGAAATCAATGATGTAAATTATATGACGAATTTCAAACAGCAAGGAATTCAATTTCGTTCTATAAAACTTGCTGTGCACATGAATGCGGAGAAAGTTTTATAGGGCGCCGGATATTAATGATAATGCGGTGATGTTAAATACTTTCGGTAATTAAAGTGATTAATTACTTTAAGTAATTGTTTCAATAAAGGGAACGGGATGTGGAAACATTTATTTTGGAGTCGCGTGTGCGAGGGTATTATCAATCGCGATATTTAATAACTTTTTGACCGATTGTCGGTAAGTCAGGAACTGGAAGAAACATTTGAAAGAAAAATGGCAATTTTAATTGCCGATCGTCGATAAAATAAACGTTGTAAGAAAAAAGAACGAGGTGTAACTCTTATTTTCCTCGAAGAAATATCAAGCCTGAGTATAAAGCGTTCAGTTGTTTTTTTATCGAAAGTCACTTATTTGCTTGGAAATTCATTAAAATTTGAAAATTTATTTTTTGAAAAGTTGTGCTATAAACTTGAATTCCGTGATCACGAGTAGGCGCCCTCTCTGAAAAGTTCTATTTAGGATAATGAACTCGCCAAAACCCCGTCTTCAGATGTTGCTCGATCGGTATCTGGCGTATCTGTCAATATAATGATGGAAGAAGCCTGCAGGTTCGACCGAGCAACAATGACAGGAATCTGCAGACACGACCGAGTAAAACTGTTACTGTTACTCATGAAAAAGCGCTGCCTGTGAAAATCCATCAAAACGTCGTTATCAGTAATCCCCGTGCTTATCAGTGATTAGAGTTTTCACCAGAAAGGATTTAATGTGATGTGTCAAATTTTGTTCGAAATATTCAACGTCGTCCATCGTTTCTTAACACTCTCCAAACATTTTATCAATTGTCAAGAGTTTGCCGCATATTTAAGAATTAACCTTTAAGCCATTGTGAGATAAATAAACTGTTCAAGACATTTAATGAAATCAATTTAATCAATTAAATTAATCCAATTCCAGTCAGGAGACATATAAACAGTGGATCAGTGCTTTGAAAACGAAACCAAAGTTCGACTGGACTAGCGGGAACTTTTTTCGATTGTAGCGCCTCCTCATGGTAAGTAAGTAAACATTGTTATCGTAGCTAGATAAATTTTATTTTTCATCACATTGGATATTTTCTAATGTTACAAAAAATTTGACTTACTATTATAGCAAAATGGAACCAAAAAATTGATCATTTAAACCAGATATGACGATGTATGAATGGTAAGAAAACGGATGCACGTATAATTTAATTTAAATATTATTATCTTTATTGATACAAGTGCCATTCGAGTCGTCCGTTGTCTCAAACCAAAGAGATAGGATCGATATTTAACAGCCTTACCGAACAAGCCCATTTTCGATTTTCCCAAATTCGTGTCGTATATTTTCCATGCAACTTTTAAAACACCCCCTTGTAGTTCCGTAATCGTTTTTTTCTTATTGTTTCATTCACATGCTTGAGATTTTCGAATGCTTAAAAATACACAATTTCAACAATGAACATTGTTTGAAACTGAAGTATCAATACATACATTTCGGTTTAAATGACAACGTCGTAATTATTCATGCGTTTGCATGTGATAAACGCGCTTTAAGACTGTTTACTCTTTCTTAAACTTTAAGTTAATGACTTGGCCAATTGCTCAAGCAATTCACGCAAATTTACCGAGTTGAGTGGTTCGAGTTGTTCTGTTGGAATTTTCCAGCTTTCCTCTAAAGCAACTATCGTCCAACAAAATGACGAAAGTTCGATACCGAATATCGTTTAAATATTTAAGTTGTTTTTTCCTCGCTCGTTACATTGCGATTGCGATGTTCATTTAATTTTGACACTTGACACCAGAATATCATTTGATGAAGTGAAACTAGGAGCGTGGAACCGTGTGAAACAAAGTGCAATTAAAAATCGTCATTATGCAATGAGCAGCGATTAAATGGAAGAAGGTGTAAAATGACTTTGCAGGTAAGCTCTCAAGGGTATGTGTGATTAAAAAATATTATTTGATCTCATTTTATTTACAAAATTGTTTTTCCCCCGCAAACGACGAGCAAACTGCTTGCACGCACTTTAGTACAATGATTTTTCAAGAGATGGCGTGCAGAACGGTGCTCCGTTTTGTTAACAGGTTAATTAATGTTTTTGGTTTTTTATTATTGCAATCGCTAGGGCAAAGTTTAGACAATTTTAGGCAACTATTTTTAGACTTTAGGCAACAACAATTTATTGCAAATTTCTTAAATTTATTAGCCATGTGTATTTGGCGAAAATAACTTGAGAGTCTTTGTTGTAATTGTTAATTCCCAAAGTCGCAAAGTAATTTCTTAAAATTGCCTAAACTATGCCCTAGTGATTATTGCAATCGAAATTTGAATATTTAACTTCTACCTGCTTTGATGGAGCGGAGAGAGCAAGAACTAGAAGGTGGGGGATCGAGCGTCCATCAGTATCGTGTCGAGTGAAGTGGGGGGAGGGCGCGCGAGAACGACGATATATAGTAGTGTCGCGAGCGGGCAACGCGCGGCGAGAGGGCCAGAGGGAGCGGGAGCAGTAAGGACTGGGGCGCTTCCTGTCGTTGGCGTTAGCCTAAAAAGAAAAACCCGAAAAACTAAATAGATCGAAGACGGAGAGTAAGAGTTTTTTCAAAAGGAATACAGTGAAGGAAAAGTTGGATCGAAGGGATATATTGTATGGTTGGTTTGTTGGTGGTGTTATAGAGCGTTGTAACGTTTTAACGAACGGTTGTGTCGAGGCCGAATGTCGTTTCAATGCGACGAAAATGGTGAAGTGTGGGAAAAAGTGGGCATTGAGTGAACGCTTCGATCTATCGAATCATGACAGAGGCGTCTGAGGAGTGAGTAGAAAACGACCTCAAACACACTTTATTCCTGCCTTGTCCCCATTAATAATGTCTTTGTCATTGAACCGGATGATTTTGAGAGAAACAAAAAATAACACAATCCGTCCATTCGAGTGTATTCTGTTGTGTTTTGTCGTTGAAACTGAAAATTTACGACGAAACAATCGTCTAAATGACATGATTAACATTTACTTCCAAATTCATAGTTCTTATTTTTCCGATGTATTATTGAATTGAAATCATGGATGTGACTTCTACTGAGAAAAAACAACGTGCAGATTTTGTTTCGTTTTATTCGTCCTCCTGAATGTTGCAATTTTCGTCGTGTTTCTTTCTTTCTCTCTCTTTCCCTCTCTCTCCCTTTCTCTCTCTCTCGCTCTCTTTCAATTCTGTCGCGTCCGTGTGTCAGTTTGACCAATACTCTTGCAGCTTCCATTAGATGGTGGCCACACACGCTCTCTTCAGAGCATTCATGAAGTGCTCGCGCCGCGAAATGCCCCTCCTCGACCTCCCTTCCACCCTCCTCCCTCCCTTCCTTACTTTTTCATCAAAGTATGTGGGTGCGTGTGCACGTTACCTTCATTCATCGAATCGATGTCAATATACATGTGACTAGATTCTCCTCTCCTCTCTCTCTCTCTCTCTCCCTCTCTCTCTCTCTCTGTCTCTTGATTCTTTCCTTCTCGTTTTTCCTTTCATTTTGTATTTTCCTTTTGACTACCACCTAATTATTCCTTAGAGTTACTCGAAATTTGAATCCTCGTGGAATAGAAAAACTTCATTCTAGCAACCCTTCCACCTTGTTATTATGGTTCATTCATTCTTTTAACGAATATCACGAAACGAGGACACTTTAAGGAGGTTCCCACATTTTTTTTTTTTTTTTTTTCATTTTCTTTTCACGTTCTTGTTCAATCGGGATTATCAACATCGAATAGAACGAACGAAACAACTGTTGTGTTTATTATCATTTACAAATGAATGTATTATAAGACAGAATATAGAATAATAATGGTTTATGCGTTTTTTAAAAATTCTAGTTATTTTATATTTTATTTTCAACACACAAACCTGGTTCTAAAATTATCATGTACTTCAATTATTTCTTCGTGAAACTGGTATTTTATCCAGTTTTCTTAATAATCAATAATATCGGATATGTTATAAATAAACGAATCTAGCCTCATATTCCATGTAAAAAAATCATGAAGGCTTTTTCAGAGAATTTATTTTTACATTGAAATGAAAAAATTTTGAACTACAACATTAATCCTGTATTTTGTTGTTAATTACGAAATTGGCGATTACAAAATGGAACTAAAATGGAATCGAACTAATTATTGAAATTTCTTTACTATTCTCAGTGAGAAAAAATTGGAAAATCATAAATAGGAACAATTTTTCACCTCAAAACATAATTTCTCAAGAATTTTGATAATCGTTTTTCAAAAATGACTTGAACCAAGAGGAAGCATTTTTACTGTTCACGAATGATTGTAATTCAGTAAAATGAACATAAATCAATCTCGAAATACCATTTTGAAAGAATTTTCGAAAATTTCATACATTGATTCATATTTTTAAATCGAAACTGATTGCCGCTGGGAGTTTATTCTTTACGAGAGAACTTACAACAGCATTATTTTTGAATCAGCCGATAGTTCGTTTGAATGATAAATCTACAAAATGGAATTCATAAGAAAAGGAGAATAAAATTTGGGATTGAATATTTCTAGTGGAAATTACTTGGTGAGGGTACAGGCCCAAGTAATGACGAGGGACGACAGTACAGGCGGATGGGTACCGTTGAGTGGAGGTGGACTTGCGAATGTCTCGGTGAGACGACGTGCCATCTCTATTGGTTTTCATCCGCCTGGTTGTACTAACGGAGCAAGGTCACCTACTTTAACATCTACAACTTCAACACATTCGGCGACTAGCGCCGTCACTAACAGTCAAACCGGACATGGATCATCCACGAGTTCACCCCCGGGAACAACCAAGAGAAGATACGAATACTTGATATATGGAAAACGAATCACCGACCAAGTGGTACATTTTGGCACAAATATTCTCTTATTTTTTCAAATAATCATTTATATCAATGCATCTGCCAAAGCAATCCTGTAAACTGATCATAATATTTGAAACATTCAAGAACCAAAACTGCCTGCGACAGCGAAGTAAACGGTTTTAGTCAAATTCGCTGTTCCGGACACAACAAATTTAATATTTTTATACACTAATCCATCACTTTTTGTCCATATTTTTGACGCAGATTTAGTTTTTGAGCGCCAGGAAAATTTCTTGTCATATTCTAGCCTGAAATTCACATACAATTGGCGCAAAGAATAATTGAACTTAATTATACGCTTATAAACAACAGCGTTTCTCGATTTCTGAAAGCCTGTTTATGGCTTGTGTCGTAGTTTTGTTTATTCTGAATCCGGAATGCTTGGCGGATAATGGTTTTTGAATTTTGATTGACAAATGCCCTCTGTCGAAGCCATTTATCCAAGTCTAAGAAAGTTTTAGACAGATCGAATCAATAGTAATGAAAAAACTCACAAAATTTTGATACCAGCGATACAAATACTCAAAATTCATTTGTTTCGAGTTGTCAATCTGAATTCTCAGTTTTATTAGAGTACATGGAAAATCAGAGAGAAGTTTGCATCATAATAACACGAAATTCCTTTACTTCTTTTCTTCAAAATTGTTCGCAGCGTCAAGTTCCAATAATTGAATAAGGTCGATTAAAAACTCAGAGGCTCAGAGCTAAGAATGATTTAGGCAGTAACCAAATTTTTTTAACTGATTAGTGATATTTAAGTCCTGACCATGCAAACTTTTTGTTCTTGTAAGTCTTTTTTCTTGTAATAATAATTTTGATTGAAATATTTCATGTTTTTTCTTCATATTTGTCAGGTTGTTCTTAGCTGTACAATTAAAAAGGACTTTCAATACAATAAAGTTATGCCAACTTTTCATCATTGGCGTACCGGAGAGAAAAAATTTGGACTGACATTCACAACAGCAGCGGACGCAAGAGCCTTCGACAAAGGAGTTAAAACAGCTGTGGAAGAGCTGTTGGAAGGTGAAACTCATTGATTTTATTAAGTTTATAGTTTTTAAGGCCAGTTACAAATTTCCAAGCAGTTATTTTATTTGATTGAACTTTTGGAGCCTGGCAATTAGATAAAAATTAGAAGAAAAAAAATAGAAATTGAAAAAAGGGCTTAAATGTCGTAAATATTTATCGATTTTTAATCAAACTATATTTACGATACTGCTGCGTTTTTGCATTTACTTTGGCTCCATCTTTCGGTAAGTAATTCTTTAAAGAATAAAAGTTGAGGAAAAATCTATTCTACCGAATTGCAATAACGTTTTTCATGTTTTTTTTTCACAGGTTTGGCGGACGATAATCTTCACGGTTGTGACACAGATGTAGACGAGGATGACGTTTTTGCAGTACGTAAAAATTGGAAGAAACAATACTTATTTTATAAAAATAAATTCAATATTTTATCGCATAGTTCTTTAAAAATGATACTGAAGTCCCTTTTATTTTTACTTCATAGTCAAAATGAAAAATATTACCTCTTATCTCACTGAAAAAACAACTAACAAATTTACCATTTTCAAAAATTGAAACATCAAAATAAAGTTTTTATCTTCTTTTCTAAATATTATCTCGTTTCGTGTAAAAAGCTCTCAGTGACTTTATCTTTTTTTTTTGATTACAGAGTTTAATTTTCTTAGATTAAATTATTCAAAATTCAATAAATTCAAAAATTGATCGATTTTTTGTTAGAAAATCGAACCGATATGAATTTTTATAGGAAAATACAATAAACTGAAATGTAACATGAAAATTGATGATATTTTTTTGTTTCTCTTGTTTCCTCAGACGCTTAATTTACCAGTGGACAATCCGGACGCCCGACAGTCGACGGAATCACGTCGGGGTATCGTACAAACCTCGAATTACGAAACGCAGTGTACGGGTTTTGCGGATCCTTACAGACCGCTTAATTACGAGACTAGCACCGACAATTATCCATACGTACAATTGACTCCATTGAATCATGATTACATGTATCCGGTGATCGACGACCACAAAGGTGATCGCGTAACCGATCGACGAAATTCCGCAAGTTCACTTAAAAAACCGGATATTATTGTGACGCAACCGACTAAAAATACGGGGAAACGGGGCAATGTTAGATTACGTTGTAAACATTGCCAAGAGCTTTATGCCGAAGAGCACAATCCAAAAGGAGCATGCGAATACTCACCCGATCCTATAAGACGATGTATTGATACCGTTTCATGTTTATTGTGCGCACAATGTATGCTCTATCATTGTATGAGCGACGCCGAGGGAGATTTCGCCCAAAATCCGTGCAGGTACCAATTTTTTACCTTCTTATTATCTTCTTATGATTTTTCCATTTATAACTTATTAGTGGCCGTGACATTGACGCCATAAGGGTTGGTCCCGAGTTAAAAAAAAATTCTAATGTACAGTTTCGAGTTATTTTCTTTGACACATAAGAGATTTTTGTTTATTTAATCGAAGTAACTGTAGCTTTAAACTCTTCGACCCATACATTTTTCGTGACGTGTAATTTGACTTGAAATTTAGTTCTCCAGGGGGGACTTGGATTCGTTAATTACAAATGTGAAAATTCTCAATGAATTGTTTCTTTTTTTGTCGACGAAAATCAGCGTACGGACATTTTTGCAAAAATTCCGTAACATCCTTTAGAGTGTATCAAATCTTTGAGAATATTTCCATTCCGGTGCTCACAGTAGTTGAGTAGAAAAAGAATTATTTCATGAAAAATTATGAAATTTTAATATTTTTTTATACTAAGTATTGGTGAAACATGGAAATCCAAAAATCTGTAGTTAAAATGCTAGTTTAATGATGAAAAAATGCCGAAAAAACTACATTTCTTTATTAAAAACATCAATTTTTAATAAACTTCGATGAACATCGGAATAACAATTTTTTCACAAACTCAATACACTCCAAAGAATGTTACAGAATTGTCTGAATATTTTTCATTTAACAAAGAAAATGAAAAGTCGATTTGAATTTCTAAATTTCTTGTTTTCATTCGTATTTACCAACCCTAAAAACCCCAAATATTCCAGAAAGTCCACAATATCGAGTCAATTGTGCACGTTAGGGAAAATATATGGGACGAAAGGTTTATATGACTCATTTAATTAGTCAGTTATTTACTCAGTTCGAAAAATGTATCTCACAAGCAAGAATATTTTTGTTTGTTTGTCATGCTGACTTGTTTATGCTCATATAATACTGAGCCACATAATAACTAAAAATATTGATGAATAATATTTGTTTAAAAAGTTGTAGCACGGAAGAAGGTTGCTGCAGACGATGGTTCGGTTTGGCTCTTTTGTCAGTGCTAGCGCCATGTTTGTTGATTTATCCACCGTTGCGTGCGATCCATCGTTGTGGAATGTCCTGTGGAATGTGCGGGGGTCGTCATCATCCGATGGAATAACTGGAGACGCCCTTTTATATCTCTGCACCGTTTTTGCTTGAGCCGGGACGTTCGTCGGTTGGTACACGAGGTAGTACAGTGCCGAATGTTTACGAATGTCACGATTTGAGTATGGGACGTTGTCAGAGATATCAAAGGGGCAGACAGTTTCCGGTTCACGCTCTTATTCATCAACGTCATCTTTGAAGAATTGACCTCGATGGTTACATCAATTACAGACCCTGCCGAGCGAGGGAACAAACAAGTGAAAAAATTTAACTAAACGAAGACGTCGTAGAAGCGCAAAGATATTTGAAGAAACAAAAGAACAAAAACACTCAATTCGCAACAACAAAAATTCACGAAACGATTGCAACCCCGCGCATACGTTTCTAACGCGATTCACGCATTGTACAGTTTGTATATTTTATTTCTCTCTCTCTCTCTCTCTCTCTCTCTCTCTCCTAACTCTCTCATAAGCACTAAAGAAAAATCGTTAATTTTTTTATTTTATTTTTATTTTTTACCGTAATTTCAATATTTATTCAACTACAAAGAGAAATCAGTCGATTCCAGTATGTGACGACAACTGTCCGGACTTTTTCGAGACTTGTTAACGCTCGGACGATTTTTCAGAGTATTACCTGAAATAAATAAACAATAAACGTGTTCTCTTTTAAAAGTTGAACGCATCGAATGACCGAAAATCTCTCGCGTTTACACGAGAACTTTGCATTCCTCTGAGTTTTTCGAATTCTCAATACTTTCAACGTACAATTATTACGATAAGTAACGCCAATTGTCCAACGTAAACGTTTACGTTCTAATTTTATTTGCGATTCGTTAGAAAAAACACACACAAAACGATGACTCATCCTCTTTTTTTTTATCGAATTCGCAATCTCGAAAGTATCGCGGATTTTTTTGTTCGGTTCGATCCACGTTGAGATCGAAAAATTTCCTTTCTTCATTTCAAATTTCGTAACATTTTTTTTATTTCTTATTTCAAACTAATTCGTTATTCAAATCGAATAATAAAATGTTGTTAAATTTTGATGGAATGTTATTCGAAGATTGGCATAGCGGAGAAGCTTTTTTTTTAACCTTTTTCAAATAATTTTTCTGCCTCCCCATTTGACTATTTTTTTTCATTGAATTTTCATAATATTAAAAAAAAATGCTAATTTCTTTATTTCATTTCTCGAATGTGGAGCTGACAGAAAGTTGAATGAAAATTCTCCGAAATTTCAATCCTCATGTTAACCCGAGGAGTATACCCTTGGGTCCGAGAGACCCGAGAAAAGTATTTAAAAAACTCGCATTTTTCGTTCCGACATTGAAATGTAAAACAATATGGAACGCACAAAGTTTTGCATTCGGATTAAGAAAAAAGAAACCAACTCGGTTTTAAACCATGACATCAACAAATTCCCCGGGTCTCCCAGACCCAGCGTATACAGGCAGGCAGCAAAAAATGTTTTTGCTCCTGTGGTTTAACATTCAATAATATTTTGACAACATTTTAACGTTTTTTTTTAGCCCATTAATGAATCTCCCAAATATTCGACTTGTATAAATATGTATTTTTATCTTCGTTTTTTCTTTAAACCGACGTAACTTATTTGCTTGAGTAAATGTAAACAGAATCGGCGTTGATATCGCATTCTCGAAGCGTCGTGTATCGAATCGTCGTTCTCGTATATTCGTTAAAATGTCGAGATTCGTAAACAACAATTAAGCTAATAAATCCTTCGATCCTTGGAGTTGATGGAGGTAAAAAAAAAAAAACCACTGTAAATGAAAAAAGAGGAAACGAAAGATCAAAAAGCGGATCGAATCTCGCGCGATTGATGAAAAATTGAAACGTGATGCGAGAAAAATAAAATGACAGAAAAAAGAAGAATCCTTCCAACGTTTTGAAAAATCCCTCGACCCTCATCTCAGGCATGAAATTTCGAGTTTCCTCTAGAGTTTATAATGTTTCGACATTTTCAAAACTTCGAGGTTCACGAACGAGTTAAAAAAAGAAGAGAAAAAAGAAATACGATAAGCGATTTGGACAGTTGAAAGTTCTGTGCCCCGCTGTGTGTTTTTAAGCTTTCTGTGTCTCATAATTGCCAATTATCCCAATCCAATCTTCCCACGCCCCTTCCTCCTCTCCTCCTTCTCGTAAAATCAATTTTACATAAATGTTTACACGAAAAAAATTGTCGTTGGAGTTTAGTAACGATAAGACATTGAGAAAAGAAAAAGAAAAAATCACACTATCATCCTGGCGAGGGAACGGTTCATTAATTTGTCATTTTGGTCCCCAAAATTCCGATGATCGAACGTCTTTTTTATACACAAATTAACAAAAAAAAGAAGACTACGTAATTGTCCATAAGATATTTCTTATTAATTCACTTTCTTTACGTGCCGAGCATTTGACTAACTTTTTGTTTCCTCTTGTTTTCTTATTTTTTTTACGTTCATTCTTGTACTTGAAATAATCTTGTTGGCAGAATTAGCATCCAGTGAAAGTACGACACAAAAATATCAAAACAGCAACAAAAATGAAGGAGCTGCGCTCAATCTTTCACTGGTTCATATTGTCTTAGCCCGAGTTACAAATCCTTACATTATTTTTCTCGAGGCTTTCTGCAAAAAAAAAAAAAACAAAACAAAACAAAACAAAAACGAGAGGAAAATGTAAAAATAACACCAAAGGAAAAACAAAATGAAACAAAACAAAAATCATAGGGTGTGTCCGATTTTATATTGACTTTTTACAGTTTTTTATACTCAAAAAGTAACCATCGATTCCTACGGGTTCAGAGGAGTCGATCGTTACTTTTTGACTTAGAAATAGCACCTGTACATTTAACATTTATTATTATTATTATTATTATTATTATTATTATTATTATTATTATTATTATTATTATTACATTTTTTACGCGCACGCCGACTTATGTGATCGAGTAAAGAAGTCCGAGAGTCCAGTGATAAGTTTTGGTTTGAAAAAAAAGCTGTCTTCGATTATGGATTCTTCGTACTTTTAATATTTTTCATAACTTTTCATGATTTTAATGCCGGCATTATTGATTTCGAAATTTTTGAATTCTATGGCCGACTGATTGGTGGCAACAGTATTTTTATCCTTCGAACATTGGCACCGGAAGTCAATGAGAAAAAATAAAATAAAAAGCAAAAGGAAAATTGGAAAAAAAAAAGAATGAATCGTGTGAGCGATTGAATTTCCTCTCATTTCGATGCGACTCGTGTAAATGAAAATGTCTGATTTCTGGTCGCTCGAAACGAACTGGAAATCAAATAATACAAAAGTATCATTTTAGCTCCCCCGTTAAATAAATCCTTAGTACTCGAGCGAGTCGAAGGTACGAAAAATAAAAATAAATAAGGAGATAACGAAAAAACGAGATTCTCGCAGATATGTGAAAAAGTGGAGAATCGAAATAATCTCGAATCATGTGTATATATGTACGATGTATTGTTTACTGCCATAAATAACGGTTTATTAAATCGTCCGGAGTAATAATCCTCTTCCTCATCCTCATTCCCCATCCCCTGCCCTCCTCCGGCCCTTAAAACCCTCTCATCACGTTTTATTCGATTTTTTATTATTTTTTAAAAGATTAATTTGAAGTATTTGCCTTGTTCAATGTAACATATATATACTTGGTATGTACGATAAATTTTAATATCGTCGAAACACACTTATATATACACGAAAAAATAAATAAAAACACACTCTCATAAACACACAAACACTAACACCTTCGTCTTTAGTTATGAATAAGTACAAAAGCTATTTTCCCAATAAGTCATAAGTCGTTGTGATGACTATTACCAAATGAGAATATGTCGGTGTGTATGAAATATGAATAATTAATTATGTGGGTGTGTGTGTGTGTGTGTGTGTAAGCAGAAAAACTTGACGACGTAGGAAGGATAGAGCGTAAAAATGTTGTTGTTCGAAAGAGTGAATGATATTTTGTATTTTGTTTTTATTTAAGTTGCTTTTCTTGTCGAGTACATGTGTCAAAGTGAGGCTGAATTATGAAAAAAACTTGAAATTCTTTTGAACAAAAACTTGAAATAACAACAACAAATACCAATGTGTTGAAGAATGAACGAAAATAAAAAGAACCATGTCTAATTATATCGATTTATCATTGTAAACCGAATATTAATATTTAACAATAACAACAACAACAAGAGCATACGAAAAATTATAAGAAAATGATACTAAATGAATTATGATTGAAAGGGAGCGACTTATTAATATAGAGATGTTCGAAGCGCGCCATTCATATGATTATTATTCACACAGACACATAGATGTACATGTATAAAATTAAAGAACAACAAAAATATTGAATAAATCTATTCGTACGTATATAAACGTATACATATATATATAAACATATGTACACATGTATATTTATATATATCTATATATAAACGCATATACGTATGTTTTATCTTAGGAAGAAAAAACGATTTAAAAGAAGAAAAAAAACGCGCAATCTTGTGACATTTTTCGATTTGAAAAATTCATTGGATTACATCGAAATATCGCTGCCTGTGGGTGACGAATATTTGAAGAAAAAAAAGAAGAAAAAAAAAATTGTACCACTCGGGCAGCGTGTTGTCGCGATGTCTCTTGTATAATGTTAATGCTGAAGACCCCTCGAATAGGATTTTAATCCACAAATTCATGATATCATAAATGTTTAAAATCTTGTATCATTGTAATTACAACAACAACAAAAGAACAACAAATGAAAATTTAAAAACAATATATATATATAACACACACGAACAAAGTAAAGGAAAGATGACAAAAAAAATATGAACCATAATCCAAATGTACGAAGAATAAATATATTGCATCATGATGGATAATTTCGATCTTTTTTTACATCCCTAATCTTTTCATGATGGTAAAGAGCCTCGGTTTCGTTTTGACAGTCACGAACGTCACTTTTTTTTCATGATTAATCGAAATACCAAGTTTTCCCCAATATGCGGAGACAATATTCCATGATTTTTTTTACCACATTTTTGTGAGACTGTGTCAAAGAAAACAAAAAACATTGATTCGGTAGATTCCGAAACAAATTTTTTCCATGATTCATCCATGAAAAGACATGAGCAGCAAATTTTAAGACGCTCAAATTTTCCCAATCAATGAATTTGCCAATTGAAAAAAAAACTGTATCGGTCAATAACGTTTTCAATTTTCAGGATGTGTTTAAAAAAATTCTTTATTATTAGTTGTTTTCCTACTATTTTGCTTAATGTTTATCCTAATTTTTCGTCGTTATTACAGTTCATAAACTATATACAGCAGTTATGAGGTTTTCCAGATTCAAGATACAAACATCCGTACGATTTTTCAGATCCTTTTTGAGAATCTGTTCATTTTTTCAATATTTTCAGTGCGGTGCCGGAGTATGACCATCGACGTAGAAGTTTCTCGTTGCTTTTGGTAACTCCAATTCTATACCGTCGAGATCCTTGGTCAATATTATTTGACAACCTGAAAAAAATTAGTTCATTTATGTCCTTTGAGTAAAACTTGAGAAAATATGAAACTGAAAAATATTGTGGGCACTTATGTTCTATGGAAAGTATTTTATTTTGACAGCTCGGCACTTAAAGAATTTTTGACTGTGCCTGATAAACGATGAAGTACCTAGTCTTGAATTTTCCTTCAGGAAAGGGGCGAGATCCAAAAGGTCCTCCTCCTGATCGGTAGCCGTGGGAAGTTTGTCTGTGTATTTGTTGTGGACGTAAACATGACAAGTTGTACAAGCGAGAGAAGCTTCGCAGGCTCCTTCCATTTCTACGCCGTATCTGTGTGCCAAGTACAATGCATTGTCACCAACTTTGCCTTTGACCTCTACCCTATTTCCCGATTTATCAATATAGACGATATTGACACTGCAACGAAAAGAGAACAATTGATTTTGATTGAAAAAGAGAAAAAACTGATCATGGACTGTAATTATGAAAAATTTGATAGGTGGAAAATGTCTACCAACATTTCGTCCGGTGATTTTGGATCTTGATATTCGTATTCTCCGTGCGAAAGACCTTCGTGACAGAGAGAAATCAAAATTACATTAGTAATTGGGCGAAACAGCTGACAGCACATTTGAATTCACCGCCAAAACTATTTTCGCTGATATCGAAGAAAATGGCCATTCTAACCATGTTTCACTTTAAAAAATTGCAGGAACGAGTCAAAACTTTTTCTTTTTATCCAACAATAACTTACATTGACTCGTACTGATTTGACGACCAGCTGTTTTTATCATGTTTCTCGTTGACAGATATTTTTTCTTTGCAAAACACCGCATTACAATAGGACGCAAAACAAACGTCATAATGTGTGAGTTTGTCTGAACTCGGGAATATGGGCACACTTGTCAGATAAGGTTAGATTCTTCAATAGAATGCCACAGATTCGCAACTCGGTCGGTTTTGCATTTTCATATCGATAGAGCTCATCATGGCAAAATAACCTCGCTATACTTTTCCATTTAGTTTCAGAACTTTGCGTGGTATTTATCCACAAAAATTCCAGAAATTCTCTTAGAAAAAAAAAACGCTTCCGGCTTGTATCGAGTCATTTCATCAGTGCTAACAAAGAAAAAATACCAAAATCCCACAGTTTGTGTTTATCAAACGTCGAGTTTCCGAAAAAAATAAAAGGTACACATTGTTTTCGTTCCATTAGAGGAGACCTCGTAACTTTGTTTTTTTTTTCTCAGAATACGAAGCTTTTCTGAGAAAAATAGGAATCAGCTTTGCCTCTCGCGCACTCACAAAACTAATGAAGTTCCTCAAATAATGATATATTAATTCCTCCGATTAATACGATTCAGCTGAATAACCAAATAATAATCGATGAACTTATCAGACCAATATAAGAGGTTAAAAAATCTTAAATAAGGGTGAATAGAGGTCAAGAAATCTTCTAATGTTTTGTCATCCCAGTGTATATTCTATTTAAAAGGTTTCACACCGTTCGGAATTTTAGTCACTCGTGCTAGGTGTTCGTCCGACAAACGGTGAATGGAAATCTATTCATTTCTCGCATTCCACGGATGCTATCAATGTCATACGTCGCGAGTCGGTGATAATCGCGCACTCGCATTGCTTGCCAATGAATTATACTTCATACGAACGAGCCACGAATGTTTTTCAATCGTTAAGTCGTGTGCACGACTCTCGGGACTATTTACTCGTTCAGTACCCGCGCTTTAGATGTAATTGGTAATTGCTCGTTCTGTAACTGCACTTTCATCATTAATGAGGCTTCAAGATCGATCTCATTATGTTTTACAAGCTTGCAATCATGTAATATCTTGAATTTAATGTCAAAATTTATAGCGATTTATACAAACAAATAAAATCGGAATAAATTTGTCATCAAGTTCACAAAAATTGTTCGTCAAATTCTCTGGTTGATAAAATTTGTTTATATTTTCCAAAACAAACAAAATTATCATACCAATGCATGGTATTTTTCTTTAATCTTGACAAAAAATCATAAAATAATTAATTAATCGACAAATGTCGATTTCTTCGTGCCCCAAAACACGAAATAATAATAATTTGATAGAAAAAAACACCTTTTCTTCGAATTTCGATGCTCAAAAAATCAATATTTATTCTTCGAGTTTCAAGAGCACGACAAATCTTGATGTTTTTTTTTTTATCGTGTTTCAAAACAATAAAAAATCATAAAAAATCGAACAAAACGAATGAAACTTTTGTTGCGATAAAATTGAACTTTTAATCGATAAGTTTCGACGTGAAAGAGCAAACTATTGAATTTTTCAACCTGTGTCAAGCAAGTTAAACGACGTTAAGCTTCTTCCTTCGTATTGAGTAAAAGCCATTCAATAGAATACGAATATATGGGGATAGAATGCAACGCTAAGACCGAACCCAAAAATTTCGAAAGGTTCACCATGGGGTCTCGAACTGAATACATCAGCCACAGGTGCCACAGGTGTGTTTGTGTAGGAATATCGCACCTGACAAAAGCTGTATATCTTTTTTTTTCTTTTCTTCATTTTGGCGAATTAGAGGATGTGTGTGACCCCATCATATGTTTTGGGGACAACGGCCTCGAAGATTAGAGGTGACCTCCTTCGTAATATTTGGTGAGCTCATCCCCCTCCTCTAAATCTTTCGTAAATACCATCGTAGAAACTGTTATTCTTTTTGCACACTTGTTAATTATGAAAAAAATAGAAATCAATAAACTAAAAAATGTAGTAAAAAATGTACTCGATATTATTATGGCGACAAACGATTATTTGTTTATTTATTTAACTTTCGGTGAATGATTTTCTTTGGCATCAAATTTCTTTTGACGGAAAATTTGTATGTGCAGATAAATTAAAAAATGTGAATTAAAAATAATCGAAACGGGACTAATTTAATAAAATCATAATTAATAATAGAATGAAACGAGTTTTTTTTTTACTATAATCGTAAGAAAAAGTTGTGTAAAATTATGTCAAAATAAAAATCGCCCTAGGTGATGTTACTTTTTAGTAACAAATTAGTTGCAAATTGATTTTCGATCGTTCGTAGTTTGTTTTTTGGTTATTCGGGTCATCGACTTTTTGGGTGTCATTTCAATTTTAGAAAAAATCGACAGACCAAATAATAGAAACGAAAAAATAATGATAATTGAAATTCATTCATAAAATGGGCAGCAATAAACGGTGAAATAGGATTTTTTGGACTAGAATGTTCGGAGGTCACGGATAAAGGAGTTATTTTTTGTTTATTGCCGCGATTACGACCCAAAATCTGTTTGAGGAATTCCGTGGAAAAGAGCGATGAAAAAGCATGTTCAAAAAGTGGGAAAAAAGATGAGGAAAGAGTTTTCCACGAGGTTGGACGAGAGGATAAAAAGGAATAAAAAGAAGCAGGTAAAATCGACAACACCTCTGTAATCCAGCGTAACGGTAAAAGGTACGGATAGTGGCGGTGCGTTACGGCAAGCAGTCGAAACGAAAAGTCTTTAGGCGAGGTCGACCGCATACCTCGAGCCGATCCGCGTCCGAGAGGCAGTCTCGTCTCGACGAGCCTTTCGGGAATTAAAATCGTTTGTGCACTTGGTCTCAAAACGTGTGTTGGGCTGTTATCAAATGAATTTATTGTGACAGTATCAAAAACAAAGACAGAAAAAAGGGAAAATTAGAATCTGTTGATTTTCTGAATAAAGAAGAAAAAGTGTTGATCGATTTATTCTTTTTGATAGAGAATCGATATTTTTCGAGTGTCAAGTGTGGTGGCGATTTTTATTTTCTTGTCTAATTGCTGGAGCTCATTTTTGGTGCCGATCGAAAAACTAGTCACTGAACAGCTCCAGAATTGTGTGTGTGTTTTTTTTATTAAATAAACATTTACATCGTTCTTTTCGAAGTTTTGCCGATCTTTTTTCACTTTCTAATAATCTTTGTGCCGATTTTTTAAATATCTTCTCTCATCTTTTTCGTGACAGTGAACTCCTCGCTCGGATTATCGGTGTTTTTCTGTGTGTGTGTGTTTTTTTTTTGTCACAACTTTTGGACTCTCCTCTCCCTCGACCTGCTGGATCTACGTGGCTCGCATTGACGGAGGTGAGCACTTGGGTTACAATGAGAGAAAGAGAGACCACGACAAATGGTGGATCATGGAGATCGCGTTTCTCTGTCCTTTTCTTTCCCTCTTTCTCTCTCTCTCTCTCTCTCTCTTTCTCTCTCTCTCTGTCTCTTTCCCTTCTTCTTCTTCTTCCTCTTCTTTCTTCTTCTACGTCTCCACAGCTTCGGGCACTGTAAAGAACTTTGCTCGCGAGAAACTTCAGCACAAGATCTTTCAGAGTCGCAGAAATTCTCCCTCGAGCTCAGCGCCGAATCAGGAGACTTCGATGCCCGGCAAACACGATCTCACGATTCCATCACACATTTTACATTCACGCATTCAAATCCATTTAATATCAATATCTTTATCGCAATAGTCTCGTCACAGTCACTTTCAAAAGTTAACTCTTTGGTTTAATTTTCAAAGCTTGGATTAAACTTGCGGAATAATCTCGTAATGTTAGTTGTTAAATCTTATGTGAATGTCAAAACTTTGTATAAACTTTCGAGAAAAATGTCTAATATGCAGCTTAGAATTTACGGAATAACCACATTTTTCCACATTAAATAAAAAGAGCTTCTACTTTAAATCGCTGGATCCTCGAAACCAAAAGATCAAAATGTTTGATTTTAAAGGAAAACTTCTTCATATGTTTCTCTGTAATTGTAAAAAACGAGAAAAAAATCTGCCGAAAAGTTTCAGAGTTATTTCATGAAATGTGAATTTTTCTAATTTTCAATCTTCGATTGCGAATTTTCCGAATACGAGATCGTGAATCCTTTTGAAATTTTGCATGTAGTTCCATTGAAGTGTCTTGAAGGTGTACTCAAAATTTCAAAAATATTCTCCATCGTTGAACTGGACGACTCGTTAAAAGCACGAAAATGTTGTTAAATCATTTCTTTATTGCACTAAAATCTTTGCATTGATAAGAATTATTGAGAAGAAATGTTTGTTTCTGCTGTTCGACATTGTTTACTATTTTTAATCCGAGTCAAAAGTTTTTCGATTCGGTTGTTTCGTAAACAGAGATTTTTCGAGTCGTTTTATTTGATCTACTGAAGGTTTCTTAGGGAAAAAAAAAATCTCAAAAAAACGTATAGTACAGTCAATTATAATGAGTTCTAAGTACAATAATTCCCGAGTCAAATTATAGTAATTTATCATCTTCAATTTAACGTTCCTATGATTAATTCGAACGAGGGATAATTAATGTTCTTTTTGATCTGACAGCGATCACACAAACAATTTCCCAATTATTTTTTTGTGATAAATAATCGTAAGATCCATTCCATGAAATTTCAATTTGTCTCCGACGACATTCGTGCTCTAGAATTATTCTCTCTCGATAAATTCTCTCCGTTTGAATGACGAAAAAAAAATAACAAAAAAATGATTGTGAAACGTATCAAAAGTCATTTCTCTGTTTGGAATTTCGTAGGTCCATTCAAAACCGACATTCGATAAAGTGCCATGAATATTTTCATGCATAATATTTGAGCAACGAGTGTAACTATCTTGGCATCGGGATTTTTTATTGCAAAGAATGCGTTTACCTTTCTCTCGACGTGTGTTGTGTCAACTCATCGGCGAGATGATGCGCCGCGCTCTTCAAGAGCCTGAGGGAAATTCTCATCTTAAAGTTTATAATGGTGCTTGGAATTGTGATTATACTTATGTGTATAAAACTATTCCGTGTCCGAAAAGTGGCGCGCAAACTTAAGGCAATAGGCTCGCGACGAAGCCTTTTTCAACAGGATTTCAAACTTTTTTTTGCTCGAGGTTATGAATCAACGTGAAAAATTTCAAAAAGAATTTCATGCACGTGTTCTTATGAGGATCAGTGAAAAATTCACATTTCGCTCAATAACTCTGAAACTTTTCAACAGATTTTTTCCTCGTTTTTCTCAGCCACAAAGGAACATGTGACGAAGCTTGTCTAGAAAAATCAAAAAATTTCGTCCTTTAGTTTCGAAGATACAGCGAAATAAAGTAGCGAGCGAGCCTTGGAACAGCAGACGATTGACAGAACTGTCAAATGTACTCGTCCCGAGACTTTACCGAGTTTCTTGATAAGCTCTGTGTACTAAATACAAAAAAAATTGGTTACCAATTGAACGCTAGACTTCAAATCTGAGGCAAAAAGTCATTGGACGTTTTCATCATCGACACAACGTTCACGAAACATTGATTTATCATTGACAGCCAATACGGTGCGTCACTGAAACTGGCCGTGGAGTGGGAAAAGCGCGGGCTGCCTCTTCCGACGCAGTAGATCGTCTATTTCGGTATTTTTCTGCGCCGCAAGGTCAAAACCTGTTTTCGATCATTTTTAAGGTTGCAACTGATTGTTGGTGAACGTTTCATCAATGGTATCTTCATCTTATTTTTGTCACACCCTGTATACGGTATGGAAGTATCGGTACATTGCTACATACCACTGTGATCTCTCACGAGCCAGGAACGAAGATGACGAAACGTCTAGCAAAAGGAACGCATGTTTTTATAATAATGATAATAAATATTATCCGCAAATCCGCACACACGGACATATACACATCGTAATTTAAAAAGTAGATAAAAACTCGTGAACCAGAGTGTCTCGCGTGTTATTTTTGTGGAATGCCGGACGCAGTTTGTGCACTTGGAGGAAAAATATAAAAAACCCAAACACACGTGTTGAAAACACAATGTACTTGGCAAACAACAATAATTATCTTTTTTCGAGTACTTATATGCATTGAAAATTCATTGCCTGAGTTTAAGCAACGAGAATCGAGAGAGAAAATGGCAGTAAATAAAGAGCGGAGTGAGACAGAGGTCAGAAAATTGGAGTTTTAGACTGACGGAAAGTCGAGCACAGACTTTAACTGCTTAAAGCAGTGCAGATAGAAAGTTACCAACGCGAGGCTTATAATCTCTTGAGGGAGAGAGGGAGAAAGAGGTAAAAACGAGAAAAATGATTTAAAAAAAGAGAGAGTCATTGAGAAATATCGTTCAGATTCGATAAAAAGTGATCGAACGTGTGATCGGAGGCAATTATTATTTTGACGGTTCAACGAGAGGCACAATGATCGAATTTCAATAAACTTTCAAGGGTAATCAGAGCGGAGCTTTGGCCACGACCTCGGGTGGGGTCGTGAGAAAATGGTACGAGCACCGTTATCAATATTCATATGCAGATAAAACGCACAAAAAGTATCATTTCAATCGACACCTTACGGTCCACAGATTCCCGACGAGATTTCTCGTCCAGATTGTCATAAAAAAGCTCCTGCCAAACAAAAGGGCTTATTATTGAGATTTTATCTTGTTGTTTGGAACGACTCTGAGCCTTTAGGTCGAGAAATAGTCGATACTTTATACATCGGCCACGAACGTGTTGGTATGAAATGACCAGTCCGAGCAGTGAACGTACAGGGCGCAATTTCTCATTCGTCCTGTAGCCATAATTATATAAATATACCAACACGTATTTCAACTCTTTTTCGCAACTGGTATATCCTGCAGCCTCGAAGGTCTCCAGCCTCGAGAAATCTAGTTAAAATACTATAGATATATTGTTTGTGTATTTATTTGTAAAACGTTAAGTCTCGGAGGTGGTGAACGCAGCAGAGTGCAATGATATCGTAACAATTATGAAGCAGCCATGACACATTTAATCATTCGTAGTCAAATTCCTTATCTGCCTCGATATTGTTGAGCAAAAAATCTTCTTTTTTCAAATCCCAACATCAACATCAATAACAATACGAATAAAAATAATTTAAAAAATTAGTTAAACCTAGAAAAATAACTACGAAGCAGTAAATTCTTCAAAAAATGAGTTTTTGATTTTTCTTCATAGTTTAAAATGAGGGAAATTTTATTTACGAAACTTAAATCAATTTTTTTTGGAGGGAGGTTAAAAAAAAATCCAATTTGAGAAAAAAAAAATTGCGGAAAGTCATTGAGTAAAAGTGAGAAAGAAAGAATTTATTTTTCCAGCGGATAAGAATGAGTCAAAAGGTTGATAAAAAATGGATCACTTGCCAGGAGAGGAACAAAGAGCAATGAAGAACTAACGATCATTCAACATGCACTTCCGGTATAAACTCGA
Source organism: Campoletis sonorensis (assembly GCA_013761285.1). Taxonomy (NCBI): domain Eukaryota; kingdom Metazoa; phylum Arthropoda; class Insecta; order Hymenoptera; family Ichneumonidae; genus Campoletis; species Campoletis sonorensis. Next base: position 1,304,264 of record JACEOJ010000089.1, read on the forward strand.
TTGCCGCACTCAATTTTTTCTTTCGATAAAATGAACTCAAGTCGAGAAGAGGGAGGAAAGAAGAGTGATGTTAAAAGTAGGGATAGCGTGATTATGAATTACGTAAACTTGGGTCTTGTATCACACATCGAGAACCGAGCTCTCCTCGTTGTGCTTTCTCTGTCTGACCTCGATATCTGCTCGACGAAACTCCCATTCCTCTCTCTCTCTCTCTCTCTCTCTCTCTCTCTCTCTCTCTCTCTCTC